>CM053793.1:794119323-794609323 GCA_028749045.1 Cupressus sempervirens
GCTTTGAAGTTAGGTTAGGGGCATTAAATGACCTCGAAAAGGGCCAAAAAATGGGGGACGAGCTATGCTTGTCCATAGGGCTATAGAGCGCTTTGAGAGCTTTCCAAAAATGTAAATGGTTCGTCAATCGAAGCTACGGTTCAAAAGTTATGCCTCCCGGAAGTTTGATTACCATTTCTGGATTCTTCTAGAATTGCACCGACTTCTAACGCAGCTTTTGGAACCTTCTATTTTTTCGGCGGATGCCTACTAGCACTTTATAGAATGTAATCCTAGTCGTTAACCCTCCGGGGTCTATTTAAGGAGATTTCTGGCATTGTAAAAGGCAGTTCAGAGTGGAGTTTGAGAGGAGGTGCTAAAAGGAGAAATATTCTCCAGATTTATGCTATTGTAAGCCCTTAAGGCATTTTCTGAAGTTTATTTT
Organism: Cupressus sempervirens; assembly: GCA_028749045.1. NCBI lineage: Eukaryota > Viridiplantae > Streptophyta > Pinopsida > Cupressales > Cupressaceae > Cupressus > Cupressus sempervirens. The sequence goes on from CM053793.1 coordinate 794,119,748, forward strand.
CTCTATACTATTTGTACTAGCTTATTTTCTCAGTTAATATAATTTTCCTTTTTTTTTGTGTCCATTCTGTTCTTGGGTTGTGTCCCCATCAAGTGGTATCAGAGCAGGTTTTCCTGAGTGTGTAGACAGAGTGCCAACTGTGAGGCAGTTTGCACTAGGACTGTGTGGTTGTGGGTTCGAGTTAGAAGATGCCTCCATGAAGAGAGCATGGTAGAAGGGCCAAAGCTATTGATCTTGAGGAGGTTAGAGCCCTCCAGAGGCAAGTACAAGTATTGCAAGAGGAGCTTCGTAGAGGAGCAAATGTGCCGCAAGTGACAACAGTGAGGATGACAATGAAGAGGAAGTAATGGGACCAGAAGAGGAAGTTGATGAGGAAGTTCTGAATCTTGTAGAGGAAAGGCTTTTTAGGGCCATTACTAATTTTGGGAAAAGACCTACAATTGAAGTGGGTATATTTTCAGGAAATCTGAAACCAGATGAGTTGATTGGTTGGATCGATGAACTGGAAGAATACTTTGAGTATGAGGATATAAGGGACCTAGAGAGGGTTAAGTTTGCAAAGGCCAAACTGAAAGGCCATGCCAAAATCTGGTGGCAAGAGGTTCAACTGGAAAGACTTAGAAGAGGAAAGGAGAAGATCACAAGATGGGATCGCATGGTGGACAAATTGAAGAAGCAATTCATTCTTGTGGACTACGAGCTTGATCTGTTTAACAAGATGCATGGGTTAAAGCAAGCAGGAAGATCAGTCCAAGAATATACAAAGGAGTTTTACCGACTCTTGATTAGAGCGGGGCATGCAGAAGCAAATAAGGAGAAGGTTTCTTGTTATATCAGTGGGTTGTGACCTAGCATCTAGGAGGAATTAAGTCTGGTAAGAATGACCAGCGTTGAAGAAGCATACCAGTTTGCCCTACGAGTTGAAGAGAAGCTAAATAAAAGGTTTGAAGGAAGAAAAAGACGGCGTGGTCAAGGAGGAAGGGGAAGTGGTAGATCATTTGGAGGCCACAATGAAACGCAAAACAAAAATAAAGATGAGGGTACTAGCAGGAACCAGAGGAATGAGGGTTTCAACCGCTTCCGTGACCAAGACTTTGGAAATTAGAGAGGAAGAGGTAGAGGACATGGACAAGAAAGAGGAGGCTTTTGTGGTACCTATTTTCATTGCAATGAAGAAGGTCATTGTGCCTTTGAATGCCCTCAATGACAAGGAAGGACAGATAGGAGAACTGAGGGCCAAGCTAGGGTAGCTCATGCAGATGAGGATGCACAATCATCACATTCAGAGGATGCAAAAAGAGGAGAGACCTTGGTAAATGAAAGAGTCCTACTAAGTGGTGAGAATGAACCAGGACAACGGAGGAGTTTGTTTTGTACCAGATGCAAGTGTGAGGATAAATGTTGTGATGTGATCATTGATGGTGGTAGCACTGATAACTTGGTATCAGAAGAGATGGTCTCTAAGCTGAAGCTCAAGAGGGAGAAACATCCCCATCCCTATAAAATTTCTTGGGTAAAAGATGATCATAAGGTCCTAGTAAGTGAAAAATGTTTAGTGAAATTCAAAATTGGGAGTTACCATGATGAAGTTCTCTGTGATGTTATTTCAATGGATGTTTTCCATCTATTGTTGGGTAGACCATGGTAGTTTGATAGACATGCAGTGCATAATGGACATGCAAACACATACTCTCTAACAAAGGATGGAGTTTGCCACAAATTGAAGCCGATGAAAAAGGAAGGTGAAAAGGTGATGCTAAAACTTGAATTGCATCCATGAAAAAGGAAGGTGAAAAGGTGATATCCTAAGAAGTTATTTCAGAAATCACATATTTTTGAATTGATTGCTTTATTACTTTTTTCACTGAAAATAATGTACAAAAAGTTAGTATAAATACTAAATAGAATAAAACTAAAACAAATACTTGTGTTTAATTTTAATCATTTTATAATCATAAGAAAGTGTTACTTATATATATTTAGTTGGTCAAATTCATTTGGATTGGTAAATGGATTCATGTTGAGCTTCCAATTATTGATTGATAGCCATTAAATGAGACAAATCTAGTTAAAAGTTTGTTGGGGATAATTTTGGAGGACTTTATGACATTATTGACACTCCCATCCCCAACTCATAAATAAGAAAAAATATGGAAAAGATGACATGATCTTGGGTTGAAGTAAAATCTCAAGAAGTGATGCACTTAATGAGACATAAGAAACCTATGTGTACATTCTCCAAATTATAACAAATGGTTGGATATAAAGGCTCCATACGTTGGCCCAAAAATGGAAGCCAAGGATGTAACCATGCATTTATTGGCACATCCTCATGCAAGGATCTCAAGTATCCACTGTTGTTATTAATTTGGGTGTCACTATATGATCTAGAATGTTATGAAGTATTGAAGCATGTAGTAACTTATCCTATGTCTCTAGAAAATGTAGCATAGGTTCAAGGTCCCTTGGCTACTAGGAATTTGTAGCAGTTATTCTTAGTACTATAAGATTAACTTCAATGAAGAGTTGATTGTAAGGACTTGAAGAAACAAGTTCTACTTCTGTCTAAATGCCAAAATCATAAGGCTCGTTCGCTTGCATAAGCCTTTGCCACAATGAAATTACCTCTAAACCATGTAAAGGATGTTGAAGTGATTCCCAACCTTGAAGCACTCTCATAAACAATGCCAAAGCTAAACATTATGCATAATAGAGAACATCTTATCTAGTGTAGTAGAAGATTGAGTAATTCTATGGTGCAGGAGCACTCCATCAAACCAAAGAGTCATAAGGTCTTCTCCCATAAAAATGAATAGTTTTAAGGTCTTGTAGGCCTTTTCAAACTTGTTTTTAGCATGTTTGGTTGTTCTTAGGCTTTCTTGCATTTAGAACCTGTTGGTGTTTGAAACTACTGAACAACAAAATGCTCAATATCAAAATGATAACACTCATATAATCAAAGGATTAGCTACTTCCTATAATCAGTTACATAAGTAAACCATTTGGACCCAACTTCAATCAAACCAAGGATGGTTTCCTACTCTTTAGGTTCTATAAAATCAAGGTGGGTATACCTAGGGATGATTCTAATACAAATTGTTGTATGCAAATTATCTTAGTTCCATTCTAATTTTCATCTTTTACCCTTAGGTACATACACAATTTATCAATTTCCTTAATTCTTTCAAGTTTATCTACATCCCTCATAAGTAGATCTGGTCATAATTCTCTTGGAATTTACAAGTATTCCTGGAAATAGCAACTACCTAAGACTAAAAAATTAAATGTAAATGAGTGGTGACTAGTATATAATCTTGAACATAATGGAATGAAAATGACTTTGAATTTAAAAATGTTTTGACATGTAGAAGTAGAATTTACTCTAAAACACCTCTAATTTATATGACCCATGCTTTATCCATGGGGGCAAAGAGTCAACTATTAGTAGGAGATCTTGTTCAATTAACTTGTAATTGAATTTATCAACTATAATGACCTATTTCCATTCTTATGAGATATCTTTTTCATAAATTCATGAATTCTACTGATCTACTGAAGCATTTACATAATCCCTTGAATTAAAAGCAACAATAAACCAATATACAACCCATCTAGACTACATTCAATTGAATGAACCTTGTTCAAATGATCTCAAAATTTATAAAATCATGAAATGGAGATAGAAAATGATGAAATAGATCTAATGTAAATACCCTTTTGTATTATCCTTTTGCTGACTAAAACAGGAACCAATAGAAACTCAATGAAGAATCCATGAATTCATACTAATACTGTCATTTCTATTTGTCATCTAAAAAGTACATATCTGGGAGTAAGGTCAAAAATAACCATGCATGACTGGACCGACTGTAATTTTCCTAAAATTTGAAATATATACAAGTATTTAGACCCTCATATTGCCTTGAAAACTCATTTATACAGTCATGAGTTGCAACAAGCAAAGAGAAAATGTGATTGACAGGTGTCCTTCCAAACTAGAAAACAAAAATAGTTAAAAAAAGATAAAACAATGTATAACAGAATGCCAAGTGCATCAAAATACTCATTGGTAGGTGCATTTCTATTACATTGTTACAAAATATTAGCTCCTTGATTTTCAACCACTATTCTTGATCTTCAAAATATGTAGCTACTAAACTGGCCAATGATGAGTCATCCTATGGTGCTTCTAAATCAATTTTTACCCTTGGATTTTCACTATTTTCATCTTGGATGGACAATATTACATTCACCCTTGATTTTTCCTTTTTCATGTCCACATCCTGGGCTTCTGTACCTACAACTAGAGCTAATTGGTGACCTTCACCTTATTCATTTTTCAGATCTAGTGTTGATGTGTCAATATTCTACACCTCATCATCCTCTATCGCATCTTCATATGCTTCAACTTCCTCAAATTTCTCATCAAAAGCAATATCCACCATCCATGTGTCAAATATTATATCATCTAACCTGTTGAATTCTAAAATATCACTCTATCTTTTGAGCACATATTTGGCCTCATTATCAATAGTAACAAAATCATATTTCAAACAATCAAAGAATAACTTAACCTTTACCAACTCTTCAATTGAAGTGGCCCACCAACCATGTCCATTTTTATTTATGATTTTATTCATCCTTAAACTAAACAAATCATCTAATTGTTTAGTCCACTCATCTTTGCATTTCAATCTATTCTTTCTATCTATAGCATGAGGAAATAAATCAAATTTTTGGCTCTTGTACTTACTTAATTAGCCCACTATTTCTCTTTGCAAATAAACCCTCCTGTTATCAAAATTTGGTAGATCAGTGACAATGTCATAAATCATTTCAATTTGGTCATGGGATGACCTTATGACTGAATAGCACAAAAATGTCACCTCTTTCCTTCTCCTTTTCTTCCCTCACTTATTCATAATAGGCTTTAAAGGCTCATCTTTTTCTTTCAATTCTTCCCAAATGTTTACTACCCTTGCTAACTGATCATAAAAAAATGGCCACTCAATTTTGTCTACAAGGTACATGAGATCTTTTCTTAATTTATCTTCATATTGTGTATTTAGCTTTGCATGTAAGGCCCACAACTTGCTTTTTTCTTCTTTGAAATTTTCAGCTATGTAATATTCTGGCCTTTGGGGTGTATCTGGTATTTCAACAAGGGAGGTGGATTTGAAAGGTTCCACTAGAGGATGAGGGTATGTTATTCTAGGTATAAAAGATCTTCCTAACACCTTATTTTCTAGCTTAATCCTCTTCCGAACCTCTTTATTATAGGCTTCTAGAAGTACCTCATACTTGTTCTGCAACTCAAACATCTCCTTTTCCTCCCTCTCAATATTAGCCAAGACAAAATGAGAGGTCCCCACATTCATATGGGCTCCCTATAGATCTAATGTGTTAGCAACTCTCCTTACAATTATGGTTTCCATCAATCCAGACAATATTAATTTTACCCTTGAGATTTCCTCTGTCATGTCCACATCCTAGGCTTTTGTACCTATAACTAGAGCTAATTGGTGACCTTTAGCTTCTTCATTTTTTATATTTGGTTCTGATGTGTTAATAATCTACACCTCATCATCTTGTATCACATCTTCATCTATTTCAACATCCTCACATTTCTCATCAAAAGCAATATCTTCCATGCATGTGTCAAACATTGTATCATCTAACTAGTTGAATTGTAAATATCCCTCTATCTTTTGAGCACATATTTAGCCTCATTATCAATAGTAACAAAATCTTGTTTCAAAGAAACAAAGAATAACAAAACCTTTACCAACTCTTTAGTTGAAGTGGCCCATCAAACATGTCCCTTTTCATTTATGATTTTATTCATCCTTAAATAGAAAAAATCATTTAATTGTTTGGTCCACTCATCTTTTCTTTTCAATCTATTCTTTCTATCTGTAGCATGAGGAAACAAATCAAATTTTTGGCTCTTGTACTTACTTAAGTAGCCCACTATTGTTCTTTGCAAATAAACCCTCATGTTATCAAAATCTAGCAAATTGGTGACAATGTCATTAATTCATTCAATTTGGTCATGGGATGACCTTATGATTCAATAGCACAAAAATGTCACGTCTTTCCTTCTCCTTTTCTTCCCCCACATATTCATAATAGGCTTTGAAGCCTCATCTTTTTCTTTCAATTGTTCCCAAATGTTTACTACCCTTGCTAATTGATCAAAAAACAATGACCACAATTTTTTCTGCAAGCTACATGAGAGCTTTTCTTAATTTATCTTCATATTTTTTATTTAGCTCCACATGTAAGGACCACAACTTACTTTTTTCTTCTTCAAAATCTTCAACTGTATAATATTATGGCCTTTAGGGTGTGTCTAGTATTTCTAGAAGGGGGGTGGATTTGAAAGGTTCCACTCGAGGATGAGGGTATGTTATTCTAGGTCCATAAGATCTTCCTAACACCTTATTTTCATTCTCAATCCTCTTTTGGACCTTTTTATTATAGGCTTCTAGAAGTGCCTCATACTTGCTCTGCAACACAAACATCTCCTTTTCCTCCCTCTCAGTAGTAGCCAAGACAAAGTGAGAGGTCCCCACATTCATATGGGCTGCTTGTACATGTGATGTGTTAGCAACTATCCTTACAATTATGCTTCCCATCAATCTACACTCATCTCATTATGATGATGTGGCTCTAGATCCTCTTCTTGATGACCAACTGATCAATGCAGCCTGATCTTCACTAAATGTAGTTCCTTGGAAGTCTCTTTTACTTTGATCTTATGAATTCAATTTATTTGAAACACAATTGAAAACTAAGGCATTAACAATGTCCCAATTTGGTAACAATAAAATGTTCGATGCCCTCACCATTTTCCTTCCCTCCTTAGGGCTTATATTATGAAATTCTTTTATCATTTCTTCGTTAATTTGGTTTTGGATGGAGGCTTCATCAATTTTTGGATGGTCTATTTTCAACCTTTTGCATCTTTTTTCAAATACCCTCATCTTTCTTGTAATGATAATTTATTCCTTATAATATCCTCAGGATAATAAAAAGCATGCTTTATCTTTCCCAACTTATTCCTATGTCTCAAGGTTTGATTATAGAACCCCTCGGTATCACAAAAATGGGGATGGGAAACAACCATTTTATATTGATCCAAAATTTTATACAAAACGATCTAGCCCCCTTTGGTAATCACAAACTGGTGTGCCACAATACAAGTAGGAAAAATTGACCCCAGTGACCTTTTCAACAGGTAAGTCTCCTCCAAGCCTCCTAACTGTCACAAAACCTCAATCATCCCTACCTTAAAAGGTACTTGATAGGGCAATACATGAGGAGTGCCCATGAAACCATAAATTCTAAACATCGTAGAAATAGAATAAGGAATAATATCTCCCCAATTGTGTGAAACTTTGAAATCATGGGGATTATCCATAGGCCTGGTGATATTCATTAGTGCCTTGGGAATTCTAGGATTGTCACTCAATATGAGGCATCTCAACTTGGAAGCAAAATCCCTATCAAATCTGATAAAACTAGCATTATCAGCATCCCAAGTCATATCAACACTCCATAATTGAACTGGTAATGCTACTCCATCTTGCTCCTTATTCAATTCCATCTCTTTACCAAAATATGTCACCCCCTTAAATAAGAACATGTGGATCAATAAAGAATATTTCCCAAAGGGCTTCTCCCCTTTCCCTTTGGCAATTCCAACCAAACCAAGATGAATTTCTTCAACTAAATAAGAAGCAACATCAAAAATAACATCTATACCAAAAGAAGCAATTTCAACCATCATATACATAAAGCCAATGGGAATGAAATCATGTTCATCCTCACCAAAAACACAACATAGGGTCCTGTATATTTCTATAGCCCAAGAGGTGAAAAGACTCTTTTTAAAAGGTTCCCTAGAGGCTATAGTGATTACTAGAAAAGTTCCTATTGTCCCAATACGTGCCTTGAGTGCACCTCCCCTAATCACACCCTTCTTTTCCTTGTATTCATTTTCTAGTTCTTGCAGATTAATTGGCACATGATAATCTATCAATGGCTCTAGGTGAAAAACCTCTCTAATTTCCTGAGGACTAATTGATATCAGAGGCACACCATCAGCTCTTCTCACCACCCTAAAAACTTGGTCATAATTCTTGGCAATGGCTTAAAGTAAATCATAATCCATGAAAACACTTGGAACTACTAGTTTTCCCAAATCAAAGTTCAAAACATTTGAATGTGGGGAGAAAATATTCCTCTCTGAGAACCATTTTTAAAATAAAACAATACCAATTTCTGAAGTTGTTGCATCCCTAACCCAATTTCCCTTATCATAAAGGCCATTTGCAATCTTTAATCTAGGGTTTAGGGAAGTTAATTTTTTAACCTAAACAATCTGAGTAGTGGATTCAGGAAGCAATTCTAACAAATCATCATGAACATTCCTAGCCTAATAATCCCTTTTTCCCTAGAAAAATTTCTTAGGAAGCATTTTGAATATAGTTTGGAGGAATTTAAATTCTATAGATTGTTTTTTTTTGTAATAGAAACTTGATTTTTTTCCTACTTGCTCTGTGAATCTGCAATATTTCATGAACAATTGAAAAACTGCTACACCTTGAATCAAGCTTCACCACAATACTCTCTATGATTTTCTTTCTCTCAAGAAACTTGAAATCTTGTTCATGCAATGTGAAAATGGTGACATCCTCTGTGATATACTATGTTTCTACTTCGCACGCAAAGCCTTCATATCTCATAAATGAATTTCAAGGGAAGAATAGGGTGGCACTTCCTTCTGTATTTAAATTTTGGCCATTGATCTCAAAAAATCCTACAATCTAGGAACTAAAACAAATCTAACTCATATTTTTCTCAACACGCTAGCATTCAAACCAATGAGAAGTTTCCACTTGTAGATTTCCTTCTTTATTGGCACTTTGAACTAGACCCACTTTTCCTTAAGGATACTTGTCATTGAATTGCTACCTTGCTATGTATAAAGAGTGAGCATATTGCCATAGCAAGGCAGTGACAACTCTTGACCTAATCTTAATCTGATGGCAGACATTTTATTGCATTCTTGTTACCATAATGGTGGGTCCCTCATGTATTTCCCTTGTTTTCTATGTCACTATGCATAAAAGGTGAGCAACTTTCAATAGAGACAAAGAAATGATCATTGATTTCCCTTTGATTGAGTGGAGAACATCCAATGCATCATACAATATGAACATGTTGGGCCCCATCTTTATTTTCCTTACTCACTATATCACTGTACATAACCTTTGAGAAACTTACAATAATCAGTTAGTGATTATTGTTGATCTCAACTTAATTGAATGATCACAAATTTTTATTTGGCTTTTATATTGGAAATGGGTGCACACTTCTTGGTGACACTGAGCTAGCTTGACATGCTGGCATATATATACTATTTTAATCCCTAGTGACATCATACCTTCCCTAACTTTGCCATGTTTGTTATTATTTAGGCAAGTTGCTACATCGCTACTGGTGAAAGCCATTAACTTTTTGGTAGCAACATAGTGACCTCCAGTGGATTCAAAATTTTTGGATTAGTATGGCTTAGTAGGATGCCACCATGTCATTTGATCTGCACAGCTCATTTTTGACGAAAAAATCATTAGGGACCCACCTTTTGAAAGTTTTGTTACACCATGACATTTTGACTAGTCACTACCTCACTACTAGTGAAAGTCATTAACTTTTCGGTAGTGACATAGAGATTTCCGGTCATCCATCAAAGTTCAGTGCCGAGAAAATTGAATAGAATAACCATAAAAGATATGGCTGTCAGAGAAATAAAAGCATACTTTGCAAAATATGTTTCTTGGGATCCTCATAATCACCACCCATTTTAAAAGAATGCCATCTTTTGCATTATCTAAGCACTCGCTATGTCGTTATCAGTGAAACACCTCTAGTAGGAACCAAATTCTGGTGACTTTGAGAAAATATAGCACATCAATTGTGACTACACCATTTAATACTACTATTAGAAAGAGTGGTCATGCACATTTATGGTACCACATGGGAATTTTGTGGCCACCATCAACTTTAAAAAGTTATCACTTTCTTCATATTTCGAGCATTCGCTATGTTGCTACTAGTAGGGGACATAGATTTTCTAGTTGCAGCATAGTGAATTACTGGAAGAACTTGAATTCTGGTGACACCACTTGCAAATTGCTCCATGTGTGTCCTTTCTAATATTGGCAACTTTGGGACAGAGCATGTGACCATAATGTTTTCAAATCAATGCACACTTCTGGCATCAGACCTCATTTTTCAGTACCATAATAGAGTTTTTTGATGGTCACTATATTGCTATAGTAAACAACCTTGCAACTTTTTATAATGAGCACGCGAGATCTGTGGATCCAAACAAGATCCAATGGTGGGACAAGACTTTTCAAAAAGGACTCAACAATGACTTCAAAGTAGGTGTGAATAGAATATTTGGTCTTTTAAAAAGATTTCATGCCAAGATAAAATTAAAAGAGCAAGACTTAGGGTTTTACACAAATTTTAAAAGGTATAAAAAATATAAGACCAAAACCCGAAACCCTAGGATCTAATAAATAGACTCACATTTGATTTTTTATAGCATGATTTTAAGAAAAGTTATTATGCAAAAAATTAGACCAATAATGGCTCAGTCTGGGGATGATAGACTACCATAGTCTATGGAAGAATTCAGAATCTATGGTAGAGCAGACCACATACTTGATACAATAATGAAAACTTCTTTAGAGAGAACGTAACAAAACATAGAAACAAGGAACCAGACTATATCGAGCAATTTATAGGGATTTGAAAAATATACACAATGTACAAGAACACTGAAAACCCTAAAGCTAGTGTTCATAGAAAGAAAAATATTTTACGAAAAGTACCTCTTCAAGAATTGTCCATGAACTAGCAATTAAAGAATATCTTCGGCTACATCCTTTAGGAAATAGGAGTCCTCTACATTTGTATCATAGATACAATATGGGCCAAGCTAGATTGGGTCAAATCTACCATGCTTTCCTTTATCTTCTAGTCTAGCATTCCACATTAATATCATGTCACCCATTTCAAACTTTCTCTCACTAGTTCTATTGTTATATAAGTGTTTCATTTGTGACTGTGACTTGGCATTCTGAATAGAAGATTCTCTCCTTGTTTCTTCTAATTGCAAGATGTCATCCATTTTGAGCTACATCTCATCAACAATATCATCTTCATAGAGTTGAACAAGCTTATACATCTTCTTTAAGTTGTTTTTGGGAAGTCTAGCCTATATTCCATAAACCAAATCAAATGGGGCACATCCAATGGCCTTTTTCATAGTAACCCTGTCAGCCCAAAAAGATAATGGCAACTTTGAATCCCATGCCTTCTTGTTTTCTCCTAGAATCCTCTTGATGATTTTCAATATACTCTTATTACTTGACTCTACTTGACCATTCCCTTGAGGATGATAAGGTCACTACTACATTTAACCTCATTTTTTGACCAAAATTTTTTACCATCAACTAAATAAGTTTAGGTTGGTCAGAATGTTAAGGAAAAAATTTATATTTTTTACATGTAAGCCCCGTGTTGGTCAAAATTTTGACCAACATGGAGGTGGGGGTTAAAATTTTGAAAAAAAAAAAAAAAAACAAAAACATTTCTCAGTTCTTCTTTCACGCGTGTGGGTTCATTTGGGTTTTTAATTTTTTGCAGAGAGTAGGGCTACTGTTTAATGTTAGATACAATCACAAGCTCACATGATCCTTTTATTTTGGAAAAAGATGAATAGAAAGATGAAGACATGTAGGAGTGTTTCATGCCTAAGTCATGCCGGCTCCTCCTACAACTCCATATGTATCAGCTTTTCCAGGTTAATCTTCACTTTTAGGTCAAATAATCATGAGAAGCAGCATCAATAAATACTTATCATATACATGCATTTTCTTGTACTATTATTCAATGTCAGTAGAGTGTAGATCTAAGTTGGGAGTAGAAGAACAAGGATTCTTGTTTCTTTGGTTTTTAGCATTGCTTTAGAGAAAAAAGCATCCTTATCGAATGTCGGGGTTTGAGTAATGAAGGTAATTAGCTTTGCGGGGATCATAATGGTTAATAAACAACTTATGTCTGGATACAACTTCAGATTTGGTATGTTTGAATTATTTATATTTATCAAATTTCATTTGAATAACTACTTAATGGATACTTTCTCTAGGAAGAAATAACATGGAAACTGCTTAATTTTTAGCTTTTTAATTCATTCATTAAGACTAAGATCAGTAAAATTGTAGTTGTATTATTTTGTCTCATAGTGACAAGATATGTTTATTGTTCATATTAATTACAATTTAAGATATGAATATAAAATCCATGGTCCTAAAGTGTACAATCCTATTTAATGGTATTTTACTATCATTGCCTCATTCTTGTTTATTCTGTAAACACTCCTTATTTCATAAAACTTGCAGTTTTCTAGTTAGAAAAACTAATACTTTTTATAAAAAAATATTTAGATACAAATGGCAAATTACTAGCTACAATTAGAAGATGAATAAATTCAACCAGTTGTTAGACCACCGGCTAATTGTTGTCCTACTAAACTAAGTTGCTCTCCTATTTTTGTAGTGTGGACTACAGATTGTACACATTTGGTTAACCTTAGTTTTGTTTTGAGTCCAGGATTGTACTTTCTAAATACGTATGTATTATCAGTGTGTATTATCACTATGTAGACTGTGTTGTGTTTGTAAGTAAAATAATGATAATGCAAGGCAAGAGCCCATTTTATGTATGTTTTGTCTTCCTTGACATTTTGATTGTGTGGAAAATACCCATTTCAATTAAGTTATTTTTATGTCCAAATATGGCATCAGCTAGTTTGTTCTTGAAATATTCTTGTACCGGCTCATTTTAGAACAATATTCACTCATTGACATCATACAAGGACATTGGGAATCGAATCCTCATTTCAATGAACCCAACATAATTATGGCTAAACATTGTGTCATATTATGTTTTCCATTGCTAACTAGCTTTGGTATTAATTAGAAACTATACTTGTATATGATTAGTTATTATAATTACAAATGCTGTAATTCTCCATACCATTTAGAAGTCAAATGTAAGGAAGCTAAAAATTTGTTTGTGAATGAATACTTGTTTTTGAATGCAAAGCTATAAGCTCAACTGAGATTCAGAGATAGAGTAGTAAGCTAAACCAACCCAACTCTAGTAGTAAGTGTTGTCTTTGTTATTTATTTGTTGAAAAATTTTCATCATAAGCTGTAGAAGCAATTGTAACTTTTCTTGATATTCAGTGGAGATAATTACTGATGGCTGATGACATTTGGCTATGTCTTTAATCAATGCATTAGAAATGCCACATAAATTGCAATAATCTAATACATTCAAAAGCTAAGAAATATAATTTAGTTTTCTAATTAGATGAAATGATCTATATACAATTATAAAACACTAATACAATCAAGCGGCATGGCAGTATAACTACTGGAAGCATCAATAGCAAACCAGCAAAGCTTGCTGGAAAAAAAATAGTAGTAGAAAGAAATTCAATACTTATGAGGGGAAGTATTAGGATTCATCAATTAAACCCTAAATAAAACACATATTCATCATATGATTGAGGTTATGGTACATAGGCTCTACAATATTTTCTTTTAACTTTAACATTTTCCTTCCATTAATACAAATTTGAGATGAATACTTTTTAAAAAGTAGAAAAAGAAAATATTTAGGGATACTAGTTACAAATAACTTCTTAGCCACATAAAGACCTATCATTATTGAATCTCAGTTATTTTATTAGTACAAATTGGAGACTTATTTTAGCGATGTTGTCACCAAATTTGTTTCACCAATAGTCAATAACGTGGATTTCTTGATGGACCACGGTATAAATGTCCCTCTTGAAATAAAATAGTATAGTAGTTTAGTTTTTATATTAAATTACTTTAAAATATGATATATAGCTATTTAAGTAAAAGATAGGTAGAACAAAATCAGACCAACTATTTGGTGAAGTGTAGACAAAAGAGAATTAGCTAGATTGTTGTTACTAGAGCTAGTTGAATAGGAGATAAGGGTCACAATGAGGAGGTTTCCCTAGACATATGGGAGGCCTTGTCCATAGAATAATCTTATCCTTGTATCTATTTCTCTCCTTTTCTTGATCGGCAAGACACAAGAAAAGATGAGACCATAGTTAGTAAAACTTTACACTATCACATCAACCAAGGATGCTATAGTCACATAGATCGGCCATATGATGGTGGAGAGAAACTTTAAAATTCATGTTAAAGGGACTTGAGAGATGTGTGAAGGGAGTATTGGAAAAATATGTGAGAGAAGTTCAAAAAAAAAAATTGTGTCCCTTTGGTAAGAGAAGTTTGAAAAAAACCTAAGGGAGTATTGGCTAAACAAAAAACTAATGAGTAAACTATGTGAGAGAAGTTTGAAAAAAAAAACTAAGTGTTTGTTTGGTGAGTATTGGCTAAACAAAAAACTAATGAGTAAAATATGTTAGAGAAGTTCGAAAAAAAACTAAGTGTCCCTTTGGTGAGAGAAGTTTGGAAAAAAAACTAAGGGAGTATTCACTAAACAACAAACTAATGAGAAATATATGTGAGAAGTTCTAGAATAAAACTAAATATGTAAGAGAAGTTTGGAAAAAAACTGTGTCGCTTTGGTGAGTATTGGCTAAACAACAAACTAATGAGTAAAATATGTGAAAAAAGTACCAAAAGGAAATTTCGAGTCTGAAGGATGAACTTGATCAATTAAGGAGGGGTATTATTGTGACAACAAGTCAAGAGGAGCTTATGACATTAAGACAACATGTCCTTTCCTCTAACCAATTTGTTACTTTCTCCCTGACATTGGGCTATCTTGTGTATTGCATTTTTGAGTTACATTTCTTTGATCCAATTTGAATGTTTATTTTAATTATCTTATAGTGAAAAAAATTGGAAGACAGTGAATTATCTTATTGCACCTATATATATTTAGCCTTTTAGGTAGTTATACTCTATTGTTAATGAGTCTGAGAGTTGTACACTGTGAACAGCTTGAAGCTAGCCAAGTCAATATGTAGTCAAGGTTAAAAGAAGAGGAGCAAGCTAAGGCAGCACTTATGAGTAGAATCCAAAGGCTAACTAAGCTAATCTTAGTATCTACAAAGAATGCAATTCCTACAAATCTTTCAGACATCCTTGTGTATCAACGCAGACATTCGTTTGGTGAAGATGAGGTAATTATAATTTATATTCAAGCCTTGCAAATTTCAGATGCTTCAACCGATTTGACAAGTTTTTGAAAGATCTGTGTGTATTTTTTTATAGATTAGTTTTTTGAAGCGAACAATTTACAAACTTAAATCTCAATTGGTGCAGCTAGTCAAATCTCAGGCTTATATTTGTTCATCTGATCAATAATGAATGACATGGATACATTTAAGTATGGCAACTTAATTAGAGTGCTCACAAGTTGTAACCAACTTGATAGGATGTTAGGAACACATGTTGCAATAAGTAGTTTACCTTTGCCAAAAGACCTATATCTACTTGTCATACCTAAATGGGAAAACTAGCATTTTAGATGCTACTTGATTATGTTTTGAAGCATATCCCTCATACAATGTAGGTTTGAGGCTTTATCACATGTCACATAAGGATTCATCTTTTGGGCAAAAGATAATTTCTATAAGAATGCAACATGATTTCAAATCACTTAATTGGAGAGCCCCTCAAAGACATTGCAACCATATACCAATGCATATAAACTATTCTCTCATAGAAGGATTTAAGGATCGGATAACCTATAAAAATGCATTAAGACAACAATATTATTCCACGGTTCTCTTTATTCATGCTTGAAACATACTTAAAAGGTTATCTATGCAACATTTTTTGAGTATGCATGCTTGGTTCTTGTCTATTACACTAACATCACTAAGATCACGTCTAGATAAATTAAGAACCATTCCAAAAGCCTGCTGCTTTAGATGCTCCTCAAGTTTAGACCTATTGATAAAAGTTTGTATGATAATGTTGCCCAAGCCTTTTCCATTCTGATGCAGAGGTGTATTATAATTCTGACAAGTATACCAAATATCTTAAGTTCTTGATTCTTCCATCATTTCTATAAGATATAAATATATTTGAGCCATTCCAAAGGCTTGATTCATTGCATGTTCTTCAAGTTTGTGCCTATTAGCAAAGGCTTGCATGATGATGTTGCCCAGGTCTTTGCCTCCAAGATGCAAAAGTGTCTTGTAATTTTGACAGATATAATAGGTACTAAAAGTGCATTGTCTATATTGTAGAATGGAAGGACCAACTTATTCCAGATTGAATTGATACTTATCTTTATCATTTGAATTTTTGAATTTGAGCCAATGAGAACATGGCTCATATGTAGCTTTATATTTATTCCTACTCAATAGGTCTCAAGCATTAACACAATACTGCATAAATATATGTTCCTTTTCTAATAAATAATGATAGAACCTTTAGCCAAATGCACAACTAGCATAGTTTTTCAAAGGTTCTAATGGCCAGGTTGATAAGATAACAAGCTTTGTGATTGTTGTGGCTACAATCCTAAATCTGTAGTCTCATCTACATAGGATTATGAAAGATCATCTCAGAGTATAATAATGACTATAATAGTGCATACATACAGACACCTTTTCACAGGATTAGTGATCATTTTCTATAAATGAATCATAAATAGTAGTGATTCTAAGGAACCACAATCTGATGAAGGGGCAGGGGTTACTTAAGATGAGACACCTAAGCGATGTGGTTCTTTTTCCTCTCTTGAGGAAATCTCTTATGAATCATCAATTTATCTATTAAATTAAATTGCCAATCTTTCAAGAAATATTAGTTTCCTACAAGCAATAATATCTAGATTAGAGAGGAAATGTGGTAGGGAGGTGCAACAGTTCTAGTTTTCTCCAATTAAGTAGCTTCGCCCAACCTGCTCAGTTTGTGTCCCATGAGGCAAAATGACATGGTTGGTTAGTTGGTGCTCACAACTTGGCTTTAGTTGTGAAGAACTAGTATCTAGACTTCCTTCAATTAAATAGCTAGCATCTAGTTAGTTAGCTTATGGACCAAGGGGTCAATTGACTTGGTTGGCTTTTTTGTGCTTTTGGGCTTAATTGTGAGGAACAGTCTCCGAGAATCCTATAGGTCATTCCCATTAAATTCTTAATATGGTTAGCTATTGGAAATATGCCAAGAATTGGATTCAGTGCATTTAGGATATTATGTTTTTCAATAGGAATTATCTGTATATGATTTACATCCTTGATTTTAATGTTTGGTATTAATTGATTACAATTCTCTCTAAATTGAATTGCAATTATGTAATAGAATGCTAATCAAGATCAAGTACATCCCTAAAGGGGACATTACAAAGAATCTGCACATCTATTTATAATTGTGTGCATTTCCTTGGAATTTGTGTACTGTTCAACACTCTACTACTTGTGATACATTTGCAGTCTATATATGCAAAACTCACACACCACCTGAATCCACAATATACACACCCTAACTAATCATTTATATCCCAGGGAACCCTCGTACCCTTGTTTTTATGGAAAGCAATTGCATTTTTGTTGTATTGCACCACACCCAGAAACCCTACACTACACATATTTACTACTAAACCACATTCTCTTTATAGTTTGAAGCTTCCTGTTAGTTTATGATGCAGAGAAACTACATAAAACTCTTTCTATGCTGAGGAGCGATTTCAAACAACTTACAAATTTTTCAAATCTGCATATCCACTTTCATTACATGGTGGGTAAGTACATTCAAACACATCCAACTTGAATATCTCTAAACATTTTAGGGAGATTAAAATCTATATTCAACCCAACCTGAGATCTTTAGTTCATAACCTAAAAGTTTCATAAATCTATATGTCATCTAGTCTAATACAAAATTTCACTCTAAATTCAAAATAACTTCTCAAATCCTTATACCATCTTGGACTCAACATCAATATTATAGCACTTCCACACCCATGCATTCTTTGATGAACCAATTTAAAGTTTAGACCAAAATCAATCTTGCATTCATTTGAATCATAGATCAATATCAACTTTCTTGACTTGCCCCAGAGATTCCCATCTCTATGCATATATCTTGATTCTTCATTATGTCAAATACTTGGCTCACTATGTTTCCCCTATTATTGTTCTACATATTTCTCCAAGTTGATATTTGTTAAATAGTTGGAATACAATAAGGCCAATTCCTTGTAGCACACTATATTTCCAAATGCCAATTCTCTACTCCAACAAAATATAGCATACAACATGACGACTTCTCTAATAACATCTATCTCATCTAACTATTTAAAACATAACATATGCTATACTTAGAATGTTCTATTTAAACTAAACCATTTTATAACTATTCTATTTTTCCCTCCATCTATAATGAAAGGATAAAGAAACTAGTCTTATTATTCCATTGGTAAATGTTGTAACAACAAGAGGCAACAAATGATGATAATGGAAATTTAAGTGCATCCATCAAGGACATGCTCATTTAACTTTAATTTGGTCTGATATATTTGGTTGTTACTTTGGTTAATCAATTTATGTTGTTATTTATGGAAGTTTAATTAGATGTAGTCATAAGTTATATCCATGGATGAAGAAAAATAGTTAACTAGACTTCAGAAATTATTTGAAGTGTTAAATCTATAAGGCATTCTCTAACTTGTAACTTTTTAAAATAAATAACAAGCAATAGATATTAGAAAAGAAAAGAAACCTACTAATGTTCCGTGCATCTCTTTTACATTATATTTGTATTAGTTTACTAAAAATGGTTAGTATTAGCTTACTGAAAAGTTTACAATATATATGGGTCAAATGGGTAGCATAGACTACAAAACTATTGGAACAAAATTAAATAACAGTGAGGAATAATCTAGCACATACATGATTAGTGGGAAAAGCGTAGAATACGAAGTGTACATAACCACCTAAATTGAATTTTAAATTGCATCAAAAGGGGTAAGCATCTTAACAAGGTCCAAAAGAAACTTTAAACATTTTATTTTAAATCATTCTTAACATCATTTGATATTACCTCAGTTTCTCGCTAGTATCCCATTTGATCTTTATCCATTGCAAATGTCTTTGCTAACAATATTCTATTCTTCAGATCATGATGAAGTGCAAAATCCTCCTTCAGTTTGCGGTCCAATATTGCTTGCTCCATTATCGGCAACAAGGACCATGCAAACATCATCATCTATGCCAACTAGAACTGGTAAAACCTTGTTTTTCTATATTTTTAAATGTGTTGTATTTTGTAATGTATTTCTACAAGTTGATGAACAACGAAGTAGCATATCAATGCTTAAATAATGTCTACAGAAGCGTGCATACACACAAACACATGCATACGCACACCATGCATACATACATACATACATATATACCTACACATAGAGAGACATGGACATAGGCGGGGAGGTAGACCAATAGAGAGTAGTATTAAAATTTTCATTTAATTTTCATGATGTTTCAGGTGATAGATGCAATACTAAAATTATCAATTAATTGTCATGATGTTAGGGGGAGGGGGGTGAGGCTGGATGAGCTTCTGCCTTCACTCAGTTGACCTTGTTAAGTAGAGAATATTATAGTATTCTTGAAACCAAGTGAAGCTCATTAGAGAATATTATAGTTTTTTTATCATTGTTCAATTATCTGTGCAGACCTCTATCTACTGCACAAGCCTTTGCACCATTCATTGGTCAAAATTTTTACCATTCATTAGTAGAAATTTTGACCAATGAAGGTGGAAATTTAGGTCAATAAGTTATAGCATAATACAAAGTAGATCAAATTGTGAATTTTCTATGAATATTCTACAAATTTGCTGAATTTGAGGGCTTCATTAATACCAAAGACCCTATCCTCAATATGTCAAGTGTAGGCCCTAATATGACAAGACTAAGGACCCTGAGTGTATATTATATATATGCAATATATTTGGTCAATATATCCAGCTCAAAGCTTCAAGCTAAACTCTTCATTCTACCATCTGCATTCAACCTTAGGATTCATGGCACTAAATTTTGTTTTTAGGTTACATTACCATTTTAATATGAATAATTACACAATATTTTATTAATATAGTTGAATTACCATTTTAAGGTTACATTACCACCCTTCCATATTTACACAAAAACCTAAAGTAGCAAGGGTAGAGGAGGGAATGTTAAAACTTAATCCTAAGAAAATCCATTCTTGTGGTCTGAATGGTTGATTAAGAGTTTCTTTTAGAGCTTCTTAGGCTTTGTTTTATCAAATGGTTGATTACCAAATTTTATGTGTAAGCTAATATTATATGTGTTGTTTGTTTTCAATTAGATTGGCATGTGCTCAAACTAGTGATGACTATGGCAGCGTTTAAATCAACTTGTAGAAGATCTTTGATTGGGTCACAAGACAAGAGTGCAGTTGCAACAAACAAAGGAAAATAATATTCCTCTCAAAATGGAGCCCATAGGAGATCAAGGAGCAATGACACTTCAAATAACTGTTCTCAATCCTCCTCATTAGTAGACATTTTTTTGAATGGCCAAATGGATTCTGGAAATATGATAGTCAATCCCCTTTTTAGAGGATCCACGGTACTAGAAGAAGCCTCCAGAGTCATAGAGAAAAGAAAAAAAAGTACCATTCAAGAGATAGTAAAATAAAAAAGATACATATATTCTTATCTACAATAATCTAATCTACATTAACATTTTTGGGTATTTAAGTCATTCCAAGTACTATCTAAGGCATAAATATGGTATGAAGAGGACACATATGTTAGTTATTATCACCATGTGGAATTAAGGAGTTATTATTAAAGAGTATTGGAAGTATCTCCCTTGAATAGAATTAGGAGGTTGCCCCATCGAAATGGCATATTATTATCAAATATTTGAAGCATATTATATTTATCTTGTGCAAGTCTTTTTATTATAAGTTGTATGAAAGCATGATCTTGACATTGAAAGAAAATGTGTTTTGTTAAAAAAAATTAGTCATTTTTAATATTGTATCTTCCAAATTTGGAGAATTTTTTTGCTTTCAAAGACAAGAGTAGAGATTATTGAAGATTTTACTATTCATTTTCCTTTTCTTTTTTAGTTGTGACATTTCCCTTGCTGGCCATACAAGCTGAGAGGTGTAGGGGAGTTTGTAGAGAGTGGAAGCAAGGTTTTGGAGGGGAGTTTCTACTGCTATTGAGGCATCTAGGACCTTCCTTCTTAAACACATCCAATTTGTGGCTTCTGTAGGTGATATTGGCAAGTAGCATCCAAGTTCATTGATGACTATTTGCCAATTAAATGTAAAATCAGGCCTAAGCATTTCTAGAATTAATGAATAAGTCTGTATTGAGTAATTGAAGAATTTTAATTAATGAGTAAGTTTGTATTGTGTAATTGAAGCATTTTCCCTATCCAGTTAGTATTCATTTTGATGATGTATTGTATCGAAATTCTGACATCAAATGTCAAACTATTTCTATTTGTGGATATTTCTGAATATTGGGATTTGAATAGCTATTTGATTTTAATCATTGCAGAAAATAGTGTATTGCAATATCTATTTCTGTACCTCTTTCCTGCATTGCAAGATACACTCAAATCAGAAAAAACACAAACAAAAATGAAAAAGAAAAAAGGGTGCATATAAAAACTTTTTGGTTTCTTCTGAGAGAAGCATTCAAAAAATGTTGTCCATCTTTTTCTGTGCATTGCTAGTACAAATGGAAATGATAAGATTTTTTGAAGAAAACAAGATTCATTTATCATCATCTTTGAACTTAACATCTATTATTGCAAGTTAACTTATAATCAAGTTAAATGCAATCAAGGAAAGAATTTTTTGACATGACTACTATCACCCACCACATGCTCTAGTGCCTTGGCATTTGTGGGTTTCCTTTCTTTGCCTTTATCTTTGTGCATGCCTTGTCTAGGTAGTTTTATTTGTGTGGTATGGTTTTCTTCCTTCTTGTTTTTAGAGTCCTTGTATGTTGATTGAGGATTCACTCACACATATCTGATTTCTCATGTGTGTCTATATGCTTGCATATGGATGGTAGCTTACAGGTTGATATAGGGGTGGAGAGTTGTGGAGAAGATTCTAATAGAAAATAGAAAGACAGAAACCCTAAAATATTCAAATAATTTTTGCAGGAGGATCCACAAATGCTGCTAGAAGAAGCTAGGTTCAAAGTGGAGCTCGAAAGACATCATGGAGGGACAAGCAAAGCATAAGGTTGCTTCAGAGATGGACAATCCAAGGGAGGTAAGGAAAATTTATTACCTTGATAATGAGGCTTTAGAGATTTACAATCCAAAGGAGGTAATGACCCTCTCTTATCTCAAGTGTTAGCTTCTTCTAACAAGGTAATGTTGAATGCTCTTAATAAAGTAGAAGAGGAGTTGTAGAATACATTAGAAATTCACTAATAAGTAGCCAAATGTTAATGCAGTCACACACACTAGCAATTCACTGAGAATACAATTTCAATTAGGGTTGCAAGTTATTAGTCAATGTCAATGCAGACCCACTTGAGCAATTCACTAACACTGCAATATTCTGTAGGTTTGCAAGTAAAGGAGAAGCAAAGGTAACAAAGGCAACCCTCGAAAAAGATTACCTAGCTTCAAGACAACATATCAGTTAAAGGAAATTAAAAAATTTCCTCTTCAACTCTAATCTAAGGGAAGAGAAAGAGATGTTCACATCTTTGGACTCAAACTTAACTAGCTTCATGGCAACTGGTAAGTATCTTGACAACTCTTTGTTTGTAGGGGGCTAGTAAATCAGCACTATAGAACTCTCATTTTGAAGGTTGCTACAAAATAAATTTCAAACATTATATAGGCCTTAGTCAAATATGTTTGCAAACTGGGACATGTTCTAGATTTCAAGAGATTAGTCATAGGTAGTATTGAAATGTTTCTTCTGCCTCTTGTAGTACAGGCATCCTGTATTTGCTTTGTCAGGCTGGGAGAAAGATTTGTGTTAGGAGACTTTGTGAGAAACTTTTACATTTTCTTGTCTCTACATACTATTGATTCACTTATTAGACTATGTAATATGTTGTTTCCACCTTTAATAAATCTCTCACTATAATGTCTCAGTCACAGACTCACAAGAGGAGAGAGTTTAATAGGCATAGTTTTTGATTGAAGTATGAGAGCCAGTTGACTGAAATAATGGATCAGTGAAGGAGAAGGAGACCAAAAAAGTAGTAATATTAAAGCTTTAATGATTTCATCCTGTGCACTCACTTCAAATACCCATACCGTACTGAGGAATTGTGGAATATTTGCATCAAAATCAATTTATAATAAGCCTTAGTTCTATTAGAGACCTGCCTAATATGTATGATGATAACAAGTAGATTATAATAGTAGAACTGGTATCTTCCTCTATCCAATTCATATGGTCAATGCCATTTACTGGATTAAATAGTTTACAAGGTTGCACAGGGATGGGGATACTTGGGGTATTTAGGGTACCTGTATGGGTATGGGTACAACTATTTTTTATAATAGGGAACGGTGGTACTTGGGTATGTCAAACTTTATTTTTAATTATACTTTTATATTTATAGAGTTGCTTCAGGAATTAGTTTTCCCAAATTGCATATTTCTAGAGTTCGTGTAATACTAACATTTAAGAATAGAAACATAGCAGTTAAAGCTGATCAAATTGGTGCAAAGTATGTAGCCTTCAATGGATGCAAATGAAATAGAAAGCATCTCTCTAAGCTAGTTATGTGCATCCGTTTAATGTATATATAATGTTAAGGTCCATATTATGCGGTTAGTAGAATAAGGCTTTATAATTCGAATTGGATATAATGTAGCCATCTATTCAAACTCTATATTATGTGACACACAGCTGCAACAAGAAGTCTACTATTGCCAACTGGACATAACTATTGTTGTAATTGTCAATGACCATAGTTGCAAAGGATTAGTTACATATTGATGTTTGGTCTCCTTTTGTGTTCTCTAAAATGTTGTCTGTAATGAGAAAAGTAATTCTCTTGGATGCTATCTAAATACTTAGCTATTTTTTGGCATGGAAATAAGAAGCTTACTTTGTTTGGCTGAAAAAATTCCTTATCAATCACCTTTATGATGGCAAAACTTTATAAAAGTTTTAGTACTGAAGCAAAAGAGGAGCCATTCGAAGTTGGGCTTCTTAATTCATGTTGCTTTTGTAGAGTACAATTCATATCATCTATGCTTTATGCATTTGATTATTTAACAACAACTGATCCTAATCACGTGCCATGCACATCATTACTTAAAAGGAACCAATCTGAATACTTGTAATTGACAACTTCCCCAATTAAATACATTTTAATACAACTGTAATGCAATAATTTGAGGACAGATTGTGTCTAAATTCTAGCTAATTGGAAATGCACAGATTGCTAATGATTTGTATGACACTTTGTATAATACAAGTTGGTTGATGTTCAGTCCTGTACATTCTTATGTTTTTTGATTTCTTAAAATAAAGCATGTTCCCCATCTTAATCAAGACCATTGAAATGGTTAGTCTTGCTACACAATTGAGGTCAAAACTTCAAATATTTATACAAGTATTCTTGAAATTGAATTTGACATTACTAGATCCAAAGTAGCTTTTGTTCCATGAGCAAAGTTTTACTTCCCTCATGTTTATCATCTAATATTTGAATATTCTCATTCAAATGATGAATTGTCAATACAATTTGGGGTGATACTTCATCATCTATATTCCCATATGTCTAGAAGTTTGCCTTCCCAAGAGATAGCAGTTGTCCAACTTTTAACTGGAGTCATAGAAACAATTAGTCCTAATAAGCTGAGATCAAAATTCAATACATATTAATGTACTCCCAAAATTTAAATGACACATGAGTTGATCAAAAAGCACTTTGTTTTGACGAGTACTTCACTTATTCATGATATAAATTGTTCTATTTAAAGGATGAATCAAAAAAATGTATCATTATATTCTGTCTTTTTATTTTTAGCTTCAATTTAATACCTTTTTTCTCTCTCTGAAGCTCTTTTTTTCTTTCCTGTAAAAAGATGGTCTTGTAATTTTTAAATGTAAAGAATTAGTTTCTGGGTAGATTGCTATTCATGATCTTTTCCTTTCCACTGGTCTATTGGCAGTTGCTTTGCTAATGTCGTGCTTCAGTGCCTGATATACTCAAAACCTCTTGTAGCCTATCTACTCCATGGATCGCATTCTCAAAAATGTATGTTATCATTTCTCAATAGATTTATCCTTAGACATAGGCATTGCAATATTAGTTTCAGCTTGCAAAAACAATAACCTATACTATTTGTTGGATCTGCTCAGGTCAGAAGAAAGATTGGTGCTTTATGTGCGAGCTTGAGTTTCTTGTCTCAAGGGTGAGAGGAGGAGATGGTGCCCTACCACCAATTAGAATACTTTATAGAATTAAAAAAATTGGCAATCACCTTGGATATGGAAAACATGAAGATGCTCATGAGTTTTTAAGGTAACATGAATTGCAAAGTGCTTAGAGTCTTTCAATTTTTAAATCATACCGACATATATCAAGATAGAAATGCTCATAGAAAGGAGTATTTAAGGATATGCTACAAATTGTGTGCACATAAAAATTAATCTCCATTGATGTGCTTAAACATACATACATGGCACACACATGCATGCTCGTGTGTACGTGCACACACACACAGATTGATATCTTATTTTTCTTTTCCCTTTTAGATTTGCAATTGATACGATGCAGTCGATATGCTTTGATGAAGCTGGTGGAGAGGAAGCAATTCATCTAGTAGCACATGTGACTACATTCATTCAACAAACATTTGGTGGTTATCTTCAGTCAAAGGTGGTACTAGTATTAACTTTAAAATGCAAAAATTTCAATGAACAAATACACGTGATTTGTAGATTTTGATTATAAAATTTATTTCTATATAAGGAGTTCAGATTAGGGGAGTTGGCCTGGTGAGTAGACATGGCGAGTGAACTTAAAGTGATGAGTTGGTGGGGCAAGTGGGGGTTACTTGGTGAGCTAACCTAGAGAGTTGGCCTAGTGGGGGGGGGGACTTGGTGATCATACTTCAATTGTTAGCTTGGCGAGTTGACTTGGGGATCCGGCCTAGTGATCTAACATGGTGAGTGGGCTTAAAGTGGCAACTTGGTGGAACAAGTTGGCAAGCCAACTTAGCGAGGCCAATTAGAGAGGCAACATGGTGAGCTGACTTGGTGAAAAAGCTCGATGAGCGGACCTAAAGACTGACCTTGATGAGGCACTTTCATGGGGTGACTTGATGATCAAACTCAAAGAGTCACCTTGGTGAGCATACTTGAATAGTTGACTTGGTGGGGCAAGTTGGCAAGCCTACTTAGTGAGTCCACTTGGTGAGATGAGATGGTGAGTTGACTTGGTGTGGTGACTTGGTGAGCTAACTTGGTGAGCAGACTTAAAGACTAAGCTTGATGAGACACTTTGATGGGGTGACTTGATGAGTGAACTTAAAGAGAAAACTTTGTGAGCGTACTCAAATAGTCGACTTAGTGGGCTGGCTTGGCAAGCTGACCTGGCATGCATACTTGAATAGTAGACTTGGTGAGCTGACTAAAAGAGTCAACTCATTGAGGTGACTGGGTGGGAGTGACCTAGTGAGCTGACCTAGGGGATGGGCATGGTGAGCAAACTTAAAGAGTCGACTTGGTGAGCACACTTGAATTGTTGGCTTAGCGAGCAGACTTGGGGACTTGATGGGACATGTGGGTGAGCTAACTTGGTGAGGTGCCTTAGCGAGTGAACTTGGTGAACAAATTTAAGGATTGACCTTGATGAGGTGCTTTGGTGGGGCAACTTGATGAACGAACTCAGAGTCAACTTGGTGAGCACACTTGAATTTTCAACTTGGTGGGGTGACATGGCCAGCCCACATGGTGAGCATACTTGAATAGTTGATTTGGTGAGCTAATGAAGTGAGCTGACATGGTGAGTGGGCTTAGAGAAGCAACTCAGTGGGGAAACTTGGAAAGAACACATAGTGAGCCAACTTGCTAAGGCAAGGTGGTAAAACCACTGGGTCAGTCGACATGGTGAGCTAACTTAAAGAGTCAACTCATTGAGGTGACTCAATGGGGGTGACTTGGTGGGCTGACTTGGAGAGTTGACCTAGGGGGCAGACTTGGTGAGTAAACTTAAAGAGTCAACTTGGTGAGTGTACTTGAATTGTCAGCTTGGCGAGCTAACTATGGGAGTCAGCCTGGAAAGCTGATATAGCAAGTCAACTTAAATTGGTGACTTGGTGGCGCAAGTTGGTGAGTTGACTTATCAAGGCCACTTGGTGAGGTGACTTCACGAAGTGACTTAAAGAATGACCTTGATGAGATGCTTTGGTTCGGTGACTTGATGAGAAAAATTAAAGTGTCAACTTGATGAGCATACTTGAATAGACAACTTGGTGACATGACTTGGTGGGGTGACTTTGTTAGCTAACTTGGTGAGCCGACCTAGTGAGCATACTGGAAAAGTTGACTTGGTGTGCCAACCAAGTGAGTTTACATGGTGAGCGGGCTTAGAGAAGAAACTCTATGGGACAACTTCACAAGCACACTGAGATAGCTCACTTGTTGGGAAAGGTGGTAAAACCATTGGTTGAGTCGACTTTGTGAGCTAACTGGGTGGGGGTGACTTGGTGAGCTGACCTGGAGAGTTGGCCTAGGGGGCAAACTTGGTGAGTGAACTTAGAGAGTCGACTTGGTGAGCGTACTTCAATTTTCAGCTTGGCGAGCTGACTTTGGGATTCAATCTAGTGATCTAACATGGTGAGTAGGCTTAAAGTGGCAACTTGGTGGGGCAAGTTGGCAAGCCGACTTAGCAAGGCCACTTAAAGATGCGACATGGCGAGCTGACTTGGTGAGAAAGCTCGATGAGCAAACCTAAAGACTGACCTTGATGAGGCAATTTGGTGGGGTGACTTGATGATAGAACTCAAAGAGTCAACTTGGCAAGCATACTTGCACTAGTACATTTGGGTTCATTTTTTGACCTTTATTGGTCAAATTTTGGACCCAAATTTTGACCAAATTTCAACCAAATTTGACCAACCCATTGGTCAAAATTTTTTTGGTCAAAATTTTGACCAACTCACTAGTACACAATTTTTCTCAATCATATAACTAATTATATATTCTTCATATTAGTTACTATCAATTTTTTTAGGCATTCTATAAAACAATTCACATGCCTCTTGCACTCTCTCTCATCTGGCTAATGATGGATTACGTAGGGTGATCTGAAACCATGATGCTAAAAAACACACAATTAAATCCAAAATGAACTTGCACTAGAAATGGATTGTGGAAATTTGATATTGGTAAAATTGCATGCATGTCTACAAGGACAATCACAACTTAAACATATATTTGTCCTAGTAGACATGCATGCAAAATTAACAATATCACATTTCCACAATCCATTTGTAGTGCAAGTTCATTTTGGATTTGATTGTATGTGTTTTTTAGAATCAACGTTTTAGATTACTCTGCGTAATCCATCATCAGCTGGATAAGAGAGTGTAGGATGCATGTAAAATGTCATATCATAGGCAAGACATCTGGTAAAAGCACAAACATGTGTCACCTTTTATAAAGAAAAATTGATATCAGAATTTAAACTCTTCAAATTTAATGACATAAAAGTGGCATTTGTGTTTAGAATTTGAAGATGATGTAAACTAGTGAAATGTCTAAAATTGGATGAACTTTATGTCTATGATTTTTTTTAAAAAATTGAGTGAAAATTTTATTTATTTTTCAATTTTAAATAAATGCTGAAAATATAGAGTCTTTCCCTTCAAACAAATATATGCAAATATTTATATTTTAGTCTAATTATGGAATATGTTAGAGTTAACATGTATTCCTAGTGCACCAAAAAATAAAAATTGAAATTTGGCTAATATTTTTCAAGTTATAATTGGTCAAAGTCAAAGTTATAAAAAATTGATAGTTATTTTCTCCCGTCAAACTTTTTCTATCAAATTTACATTTAAAAAAATAAAATTACATATTCTTGAAGAAGACTCTCTCCTCTAGTGCAATATTAAAAAATAATAATTTTTGAATAGACATCTTCCTAAATCTTAAAATACCTACTTGTAATATTTTCAAATTATAACATATTATCCATAATCAAAACAGTAATAAATTTATATGATCATAATCTTCACTTTGAGACCTACAAAAGTATATTTTTAGTTTTTAAAAAAACTTCAATTTAGTAGGTTGAATTTTCCTTCAAAGTGAGATGTTTGAAGAAGTTCTTAATTTTTCTTGTGTGGCTACCACCTAGGATGCCACATAGATAGTTATGATTGAAACACTTTCGGCCGTAACCCTTTTGATCGAATGGGTTTTGGCTAAAACCCTGTCGGCCCATCAAACTGCTAGTGGTTAGTTTGGCTATTTCATGTATAAAATAAGATTTGTCTTTTCTTTTTTTTAATAAATACAGAAAACAATGAAAAATGAAAGAGCATTTTTGGAAGACAATGATTTTTGAAACTATTTTCAGCAATTATTTTGTGGATTTGATCAAAATTTTAAAGGATCGATTTTTTTTAAGGTGTTTCTTCTCATCTAATTAGTTTTATTTTTATGTATTCTAAATTGAAGCATTAGTTGGTATTTAGTGTTCAAAATCTAAATTAATTTTTTTTGTTTCTATAGATTAAGGTATTCAATGGGCAGTAAAAGGAAAAGATCAAGGAAATATGATAGAATAAGAGATGAAAAAATCAGAGGTCATACAAAATGTAACCAAAACTAACCTACTATAAAATTTGATTTTTTCTAATTTTCTTTCAACAAGAAACATCAGTACTAGAAATCTCAAAATTCTCCTAAATATCCTACATAGGGAAGACTTCTCTTTAGCCTATTATACTTGATAACCCTTTTTCATCTAAAATTAGTTCCAAATTTGTCTTCATATGATCAATGGATTTTTATAGTAACATGTCTTCACAACCAACCTAGGCATCTCTAGACAGCTCATTAGATAACGTGTAAACCAAAAAATTTATATATAAAAAAAATTATATACCACAATTATCTTTATCAATTGTGAATGCTATATCATCCTTGTAAGATTCCATAATTTCTCTAGGAATCCTAACTCTCTCTAATATTATCAACTCATCCTTACTAAATACATTACTAAAATGAAACTATAAACCCAAAACTATAAGTTACTATTTTCAATATTTAAGAGATAATCGTGAGTAAAATCTCTTTAATTGTACCTTAAGAAATTAAAAGTGATCTATTATAATGGGATTGTCTAAGAAGCTATATTATAACAATCAATATGCATAAAAAGTTCTTGTATTATACTATTATCACTTTTATTGTACTTTCCTCTCATAATGTTTAGTATCTTTAAGAAAATTTGAAAATTTATTATATTTAAGCCAACTACTTCTCTTAGTGGATCAAATTGTTTCTTGGCCTGATTTCTTTAATCCTACAAAAGTTCCAATGAGATATGTAGTTGGATTTCTACATTTGGATAGATCCATGATTAACCTTCTCTAAATCATAAGAATTATTGATATGGAAAATTTAATACTTAATTGAGTCTATTTGAGCTTTGATGTGCTTGGTGCAACTGGGGTACTTCAAACTATATTTACGCATAATGGTAGCACTCCTTGCATAATTTTTAATCTTTTCAAAATACTCCTATATCTTGATGTAAGAATTCTAGTAGAATATTTTTTTTTTAAAGCTTCCTTTTGTAAAAAAAAATATCTTTTCAATCACTTAATTTTCTTTCTTGTCTAAACCACCTAAATAATTCTTAAAATAGTTCTTTAAACCTTGAATCAAGTGATGTATCAATATGAACTTCTAGGAAAAAATCAAGGAAATCACCTTTAACTAGATTTCTCTTTATTAATGTTTCCTTCTCAAGAAACTATGAGGACACAAACTGGAAAGACAAGTTGGAAACACTTCTGGAAAACTTAAGGAATATGAGCTGGAACTTCATCAATTAATAAATGATATTATACAAAGAATGGGATAGGTTATCTCCAGCTTGTGTGTTGTGGTGGCCAGGCTAGGCAAGAAAAACAATGAGGAGATTATGTCTCTAGATATAGTTAAGGTGTGGTGTCAAGGAGGGTCAAGTAAGAGAATGAGAAAGAGTATGAGGAAAAAGAGTATCGAAGCACCTTAGGCTCCTAGTTCTACCATGGTCGATATTATGAGGAGTACTACAGAAGCAGGAAAGGAGGTAAAGAAAATCATTAAAGAGTTGTTGTAGGTGCTAGTCTTGGTTGTTGGTGTACTATTTGTTGGTTTGTGTGGTTTTGTTGGTTCTTATTTCTTTTTTCCAACTTTTGTTTAAACTCTAGATTCTAGATCCTTATAAAACTTGGGTGTGTTTGGTTTAAAATTACAGTTTCAGGTCTATGTAAAACCTAGTTTTTTGTGTTTTTTGATAAACTTTAGTTTCTAGGTCCTTGTAAAACTAGGTGGTGCTTAATGATGTTTTTTTTTTTTTTTTGTTAAAGGGGTTTGGGTCCCTTCAAAACCTATTTTTACCTTAATCTAAAACTATGTGGGCATAATAGGTCTAAATTGTTTTTTCGAACTCAATAGATTTTTGGGTGCATCCTAAGAGAATCCTTCATCTCTTATTGATTTGCATCTTTTTTTTCTATAGTTCTACCTTCAATATTAATTTTCTATTTTACTTTATTTGTGTCATTATTCTCTAGGGAGAGTATTTCTCCCCTTTCAAAATCTTTGATACTATGGGATGCCAAAATTTTAGTTAGTATTAGCATCCAATCCATTTCTTTATCATTCTCCTGAACATTGAATGATAAACTCTCTTATTTTTATTAAATCAAAAATCAATTATTCAATGTAGAATTAGAATCCTCTTTAATTTCTATGTATTCATCAAATGTTTTCATCATTATTTACTCTTTAAGTTTAATTACTTTAACTTTTCTTTTAGTTAAAACTTGAATACGATGATTTGAGAGGTCTATTATCCCACTATCAAATGCCATATTTTTCTTTATTATATATATAATGATTTTTGGTAGAGTATCATTACAGTTATATGAGGGAAACATAGAGTATACCTTAACAAACATTCTTAAGTTATGATATTGGATAAATGAAGACATTCATATATCATAAGTATTTTCTTCTATTTTTTGGATCTAGAGGGTGAACCTTTTGTAAATATAGGTCCTACTATGCTCTTTATTTCTACTATTTTATTAGAGACCTTATCATCTAAGGTTTCTTCACTAACATCAAAATGAATAACTTTATTTTACATCCTTGAAAAGCTTGGTAGTTTGTTTTTTTTCCTTTAAACAAGACACATGAGTACTAGAAATGTCAAAAATTATGAATTGAATATCCTACATAGGGAAGACTTATCTTTAGCCTATTATACTTGATAAACCTTTTACATATAAAATTTATTATCAATAATCTTTTCAAAATTAGTTACAAAATTGTCTTCATACAATCAATGGATTTTTGTAGTAAAATGTCTTCATAACCAACCTAGGCATCTCTAGAGAGCTCATTAAATAACTTGCAAACCAAAAATTTTATATGAAAAACAAATTATATAACACAATTATCTTTATCAATTGTAAATTCTATATCATCCTTGTAAGATTCTATAGTTGCTCTAGGAATCCTAAATCTAGTTCATATTTTGATTTAAAAAATTGTCATGAATAAAAAATAAGTAGAATCTCACTTTGTAATACCAACATCAATTAGTATGTGCTATATAGAATTTATTCCAAATGAAACATCCCCATTCAACACAATATTATGTCTATTAGGTTATTGGGCATGTGCAGGATCATGGTCAACCAAACGATACCCTTAAGTGGTAGTGAAAAATAAGCAAATCAGGGTTATGTCAACTTGACACACAATTTTAAACTTGTTATGAACTTTCAGTCAAAAATTAGTTACAAAAAAATCTATAGGAAATTGAATTTAGTTTTTGAACCACTAGGCCTTATTTGAAGAAAGAAAATTTTGATTGGTCAAAATGTTGAATTATAATGCACTAGAACAAAAATTTTAGGACAAAAATAAGTAGGCGTATGTTTGACCACCTTAATCAAAATCAAATGATAATATTTTTTGATAAGATTCTAGATATATGAAGTAGACTCGTGCTCAGATGTGACAAATATTTTTGGCTATTTTTATTCCAAATAAATAATTAATTATGAATTTTCTCCTATATAGTATTTTTAGAATTAAAAAAACTCTTGTGTCTAACTACCTTAACTAATTTAAAACTTTACAAATTTTAATTTTTCTTTTATTTTCCTTATAGTAAAGAAGTATATAATGTGACACATCTTTTCGATTTCAAAAATGTTATACCATTTGAAAGTTATATTTTTTTGTTTTTTTCAATCAGTGTGCTAATTAGCACTTTTTGTATAACTCCATTAGAAAATGAATAATAATTACTTACTATATACTAGTAATTTGATAGACATTACATTTATGGAAAGATAAGAACATTCTTAAGAAACCCTTTTCATTCACCAGACACATATTTGAAGTAAAAAAACACACAAGAACAAGCTCGAAAGATGTTTTAGAGACATTTTTTAAGTTGACCATGTAGGGTTGGTATCCAAAGAAGTATTAGGCCTTATAAAGGTATTAATATTTTGGTTTGGTATCAGGATGGATGAAAAAAATGTCAAAATAGATTTTGAAATAATTTGAGGCATTTCAAAACTATATATTTTTTAGGTCGACACTTTAAGGGACACCATGATCTTGCACATACCCTATTCCTTAAGGAAATAGACATGAGATCTAAATAATTTGAGAATCATAATGGATGGGACAATTTGAATCAATTTATTTTCTTTAGATTCATAGTCAATTATTGTCTTAACACCTTACATAGTTTAGAAATAATTCCTTCTTCCCCCACTAGGTAAGTTGCAACATGAATTACTACTATGGTAGTGGTCCCTTCCTTGTTAGTAAAAAATGTTGTGTGTGATTCCAATAATGGAAAAAATAATATTTGAATCTTGCATCTCATCCAAGGTTAACAAGCTCTCATAAAAAATAACTATAGTTTTAACTTTATGAATTCATCATTTATTGCATCCTTTAGAAAAAATAACATCATCACAAAGACCAATAACATCTCATATCATTTCCATTGATTACCTACTATTTTTCCAACCACATATGTTTCTCACAAATTCTTCTTAATACAATTTTGATTACTACTTTCTTACCAAAGCACAAAAAGTCACATTAGATATGTAGTTTTTTGTTTCAAAGAGAAGAATATATGTAGACTTCAAATTTAGTTGACTATTGAAAATATTCTTGCAAAATTCATCTACCTTTAGATGGTGATGCTCTATCAAAGGAAATAAAAAGTAACTTTACAAATCCTTTAAATGAGTCTCATTTGTAGAACTTGAGATCTAATAGATCACCACTATCAAAATTACTTAATTTGCATGGCCTCTTTTTGAATATTGGATACAACTGAATGGTTATTTTGAATTACAAGAAATCATGTCTTTGCTTTAGTATCTCTTTCAACCATAAATGAAAATTTTGCACAAATTCAGAATGACTAACCATACAACTCAAAGGGGGATCCTCAAAATTTTCTATAACAGTTTACCCCTCAAGACCGTATTTTACATTTACTTTTGTGAACAAGTTATGTTATACTTATAGTAGGTAATTAGATTCTTACAATATTTTTAAAATGAGATGTAATATTGTCACATGAAAGAAACAACTCAATTCTACCAAGTCATTTAGAGCCTCCTATAATATTAACCAACTAGAATATCACTTGTTCTAAACTTCTCTATTGAGTACTTTTTATCGACAAAAAAAATTAAAGTAACCATCTACGTCGACTCTACAAGTAGTAGTAAAGACAACATCAATATGAAAACTTAGAGATTAAATTATTCAAATATTATTCTAGAAAAAAAAAAGATGAAATTAAAAAATGTTAATCTATACTAAACCTAGATCATTAGTTCACACAAATCAAACTACAACACTCTCTAATATTAGTTATTTCTAACTAGATTTATTTGTATATAATCATCTTTGTTAGTATTTGTGATAACAATCTTAATGGTTATTGTATTTGTAATCTTGTAAATATGGAAAATATCTATCCACAACATACGATGCACCAAGACATATATGTCTCGCATTAATCATAATAAAAACCATCATTGATCCTAGAGACTAGATATTCTGAACTTTATGTTTGTATCTATGTACTACCACTTCTTGCATATATGTTTTCAATATATTCAATGTCAATGTACTGCCAGTTCTTCCATATCTTTTTAAAATATATTCAATATGATATATTTTTTGTTCCTATTAATAACATATATTTTTTCAATTACAAAACAAAAAGACAAGATATAACTGTCCCAAATATACCGAATTATTAGATTCCTTCCATTCTTAATCGAATTGATGACCCTTGTTAACCTAGTACACAAATGCTTAGCATGGTAAAACTTACCCTAATTGGTTTTGCCACCTCATCCTTTGCATATGTCAAATTGATTATTTCAACAATCCTACCAACTAGCATAAAGGAAGAACATGAAGGTAGGGTTTTTGGTACCTCTCATTGAATGAATGGAGGGACTCTTCTTTAAGTGAAACACCTACAATGAAGGAAAGACAAGCCAACCAATCTTCCAAGGATGAAAATGAAAGCAAGGTTTTTGGCACCTCTCATTGAATGAATAGAGGGACTCTTCTTTAAGTGCAACACTGACAATGAAGGCAAGACGAGCCAACCAATCTTCCAAGGACAAGATCCTCCCTATCTTTGGGAATGGTATAAATAGAAACAATCAAATTTCATCTCTTGAAGAATCTCATTGGTCAGAAAGAGAGCTGGAAAACTCAAGCAAATAACATTTGGGGATTGGAAACAAAAACACACGTCACATCCAACTGCAACATTGCTCATGAAGTTGAATGAAATATGTTGTTGAGCTGCCTGCATTAGGGTCTCGACTACAACATTTCAAAGAAAGTTGCCACCGGCTTTACTATGGTATTGTGAGAAATATTAATACAACTTCAAAACTCACAACCCTAAACCTGAAAATTTGCTTGGCACAAACTATTACCAAGTGGCAGTTTTGCTAGAAACTGAGTGGTAGGAGAGGTTATCGAGTGAGCTTGATAAATGAAGAGAAAGCAACTCGATAGGCAAAGGATTTCGAGTGAGCTCGGTAGAAGAGAAACTCGGTAGATGAATAAACAACTTGATAAATGAAGAACTTGATAAACACTAGATACCGAGTGAGCTTGGTAGTGTGGATATTGAGTGAACTCGGTAGCCACAAGAGGGTGAAGCTCGATAGAAGAAGGCACCAAGTGAACTTAGTAGCCACTACAAATGAATTCTACCAAAGATAATACTAAGTGCAGAATTATGACGTGAATATTTTCACCATTAAAAATAGAGACCCAAAGCTTGAAATACTCAACAATAAACTTATCAAATGCACTAAAAAAAGGGAAGAGTAATGGATTCAAGTATGCCTATTTTCTTTACTATTCAACTTGATTAAACCATTACAAAATCTGGGAGCATTCAACTTCAACTAGAAAGCCCTAAAATAACCCTAAACTTCAAACTGAAAAAACTTCAAACTTATAGCTCTAATGGCTGCATACTACAATGCCTGGAGCAATCACTACTTCAACAGGTTGAATGAAACAAATAATAAACTTATAGAATGACCAGAGAAGAAGCACATGCAACTACAAGCACAAAATGAACTTCCTTTTCTTTGCACTTTGACGACTGGATCTACTGATCACTTCTCTTCTCTCTCCAACTCTTTGATTTTCTCTTCTTCACCTTCACTCTAATGTCTCTCTATCTACGAATCTTAGAATGAATGACAAAACATTCCTTTTTGTCTTTGGAAAAATATTTTCCCCCTCATTTTTTATTTCAAAAATTTCACCTACTGCATTCATGTTTATAATTGTTATGCAGCTTGTCAGGGATGGTAGGTGAGCGTTTAGCTCCAGGGGCAAATGGACATTTGCATTTAATATTCCAACACTCCCCCTTTTTCCTGAGCCAAAAAAACAAGGATCACTACTAATCCACATCTACTACACCAAGACACTCTCTTAGGTGTACAAAACTTCCAATGCCTAATGGCTTGGTAAAAATGTCTACTAGCTGCTACTAAGACTTACAAAAATTCATTTCGATATCCCCATTCTCCATCAACTCTCTGATGAAGTGATATTGGATCTCTATATGTTTGCTTCTCCCATGGAAGACTGAAATCTTGGACAATGAAATTGAGGAGATTTTGTCACAGTAAATTGTGGTTTCATCCTCTTGCCTTTCATTCAAATCTGTCAAGATCCTCCTTAGCCAAATTGCTTGACATGCTATTGCATTTTCTGCTATGTATTTAGCCTATACTATATATTGAGCAACAATAGGTTGCTTCTTGGATACCCATGAAATTGCACCCGATCCCATATGAAACATGTATTTGAAAGTGCTCTTCCTATCATCTATACTTCTAGCCCAATCACTATCAGTGTAACCAGCCAACTTGAAATCATTATTTGTATTATACAAAATTCCAAATCTCTTGGTACCTTTCACATACCTTAGGATCCTCTTTCCTTCTTGCCAATGGGAATCCTTTGGTGTTGCCATAAATATAGAAATTAGACTTACTACATGCATTAGGTCTGGCTGAGTTGCAGTCAAATACATTAAACTTCAAACCATACTCTTGTATAGTGTTGGATCCACTCTCTTGCTAGAGTCTTCCTTGCTCAACTTTAGACCTATTGTTGTTGGTGTGGGGGCTAGCTTTACTGTTTTGCATTTTAAATCTCTCCAAGATCTACCCTGCATACTTTTCTTGAGAGATGAAGATTCCATCATGCATTTGTTTTACTTCTATGCCTAGAAAGTATTTCAAGAGACCTAGGTTTGTCATTTCAAATTCACTTTTCATGGCCTCTTTAAACTCACTAATTAGAGCCTTGTCATTTCCAGAAAAAATTAAGTCACCTACATACAAGACAACAATCAATACATTACCATTTGCTGCCTTGATGTAAAGAATGGGATCACCATTGCTTTTGCTAAAGCCATTGCTCATCAAATATGAGTCAATCCTACTATACCATGTCCTTGGAGCTTGCTTGAGCCCATAAAGAGCTCTCTTCAATCTATATACTTTATTCTCTTCACCTGTAACTTCATAACCAGGTGGATGCTCCACATATACTTCTCCTTTCAATACACCATTTAAAAAGGTAGACTTCACATTCATTTGATATACCTTCCATTTGTTCTGAGTTGCAATTGCTATGATAGCACACACAGTTTCCATTCTTGCAACCGGGGCATATGTTTCATCATAATCTCTTCCATACTATTATTTGTAGCCCTTGACTACCAACCTTGCCTTATGCCTATCAATTTTGCCTTCAGCATTACTTTTGGTCTTGTAGACCCATTTAACTCCAATCACATGCTTCTTGGGAGGCAATTCAGTTAGCTCTCATGTCTCATTCCTTCCTATAGCATCTATCTCCTCATCCATGGCCTTACACAATTTCTCCTCCTTAACAGTTTCTTCAAAATATATTGGATCACTATGAGAAAATAATGCAAAATTAATACTCTCATCATAATCTTCATACCTTTCATCTTGGTATATCTCCTTAAGACTCTTGGTCTTTCTTGGTAGTAGGGAGGAGAGTGTGGGATCAGAATCTTCAGTGTTGCTTGGCACTGACACTTGGTCATGCCTAGAGGAGCTCGATAATGATTGAAGTTTCTTGCCTCTTCTTCTATCTACTCCTTCTTCTTGCTATTCATCAGCATCCTATTCACTTATAATTGGCACTTTACTTGAAGTTCTCGGTGACTCATCAGTTGGACCATACCAAGACTGATTTTTAAAAAATTCTACATCTCTTGAAAGACTCATCTTGTTGTTCAATGGGTCATACAATCTGTATGCCTTAGATTCTGAGTTGTACCCTGTGAAGATGCACTTCACTCCTTTGTCATCCAATTTCTGCCTTTGCTCTTTAGGCACATGTGCATATGCAACACATCTAAACACCCTTAGGTATTCAACTGTCCATCTTCCTCATGACCATGCTTCCATTGGAATTTTATCATAGAATGCCTTTGTAGGACACTTATTAATTAGGTAAACTATTTTTGCCACAACCTCTCCCCAAAAATTAGTTGGGAGACCTTTCTCTTTCATCATGCTCCTTGCCATTTCAACAACGGTCCTATTCTTTCTTTCAGCCACTCCATTCTGCTATGGTGTATAGCTGGTTGTGAGCTCTTTCTTTATACCAAGTTTTCTCCAAAAATTTACAAAAGAATTGGAGGTATACTCCCCTCCTCTATCTAATATTAGGACCTTGATATAGTGTCCACATTCTCTTTCAGCCTGGGCTTTAAATTCTACAAATTTATCAAATGCTTCAAATTTATTCTTTAAGAAATACACCCATGTCCTACGACTAAAATCATCAATAAATGTCATGAAATAAGTACTCCCCCCAATGGAAGTAACTTGCATAGGACCGACTAGGTCAGTATGCACTAACTCTAATGGATATCTAGCCCTCCTAGAATTTCCAAAATTAAAGGGAAGCCTATGTTGCTTACCCAAAATACAAGCCTCACACTTTTCACATGAATTTTCTATATGCGGAAAACCTTCTACCTTTCTTTTATTTGATAGTAAATTTAAACCAGCATAGCCAAGATGACCATAACTGAGGTGCCATAGCTATGAGGGGTCCTCAATCACACTCCTTAGAGCTGATTGTGTGGGAGGTGCAGCACCAACTTGAGATGAGAAACATGTCTCTATGTTCAAGGGAAACATTATGTTCTTTGTCATTTGAATCGCTGCAAGTAAGTTCTTGCTCCCATCCTTTTCATGAATGACACATGTGTCATTCTCTATCAGCACTTTCTATCCATTTTGAATGAGCTGACCAATGCTCATCAAATTGTTCTTCATACCAGGGGTGAAATACACATTTTGTATTTCATTCTTCTCACCTTTCTTGGTGCGGACCATAATAGATCCTTTGCACACAACTGGTAGGGTTCCATTATTACCCATTTTAATCTTGGATTTGAAACTCTTTTCAATGAATGAAAATAAGGTTTCATTACCACTCATGTGGTTGCTACATCCACTATCGAGGTACCAAACCTCAGGGCTTCCTTCTTCACCAACATTACAAATGATGAAGGCAGTGGCATTGTTTCCACTTCCCATGTTCACATCAGCCACATTTGCTTGTCCCGACTGATCATTTTGCTTCTTCCAGCATTCACTTGCATAATGCCCATATTTATGATAGTATTAGCATTCTACATTACTCTTATTTGAGTTTTAGTTTTTCTTACCTCCTCTTGAGGTATTTTGTGAGCTACTTGCTCCATCTGCTCTTCCTAAGCTTTCTGTTGTAGCATTTCTTTGTCCTCCATTACCTCGTCCTTTACCTCTAGAGTTTTTGCCTGAGCCATTTCTTCCTCTCCCCCTTCCTCTTGGATTTGACTAAGCCTTGAATGGTTGCTCTTGGGAATAAGAAGATGTAGATCTATTGATCCTATGCTCATGGGTTTGAAGAGTACCCATCAACTCATCCATTGTCAAAATAGTGAGGTCTTTTGCCTCTTCTATGGTCATGACTAAATTGTCATATTTATGAGGTAAACTCCTCAATATCTTTTCCACTATCCTCTTCTCTTAATAATCTTCTCCATTTGACTTTAGTTGGTTAACAACATTGGAGGTCCTTGAACTGAAGTCTGCAACTGATTCATTTTCCTTCATCTGAAGGTTCTCAAATTCCCTCCTTATATTCTGCAACTTTATAGTGCAGACTTTATCGGTCCCCTTGAAGTTTGTCTCAAGGATATCTCATGCTTCTTTTGCATAATTTGCTGCTGCAATCTTGGGAAATACTATCTTTGTCATTGCTACTTCAATCAAACTTAATACCTTAGCATCCTTCCTCCTTGACTCTTTCAAATGAGTCTTCTATACATTTGTGACAGTAGCATACTAAGTTCGGTCTGTCACATCATTGAATCCATTAACTAAAAACTCCCACAAATCATTTGCAACCATAATGGTTTTCATTTTATTTTCCCATATATCATAATTTTTTCCATTGAAGGGTGGTGGCTGCTGCCATATCTTTCCTGCATCTCCTGCCATGATAAATATCCCAAGAAAAAAAATGCCCTAACTCACTACAGATGTGGGGCCTCAAAGCTCTGATGCTGTGTGAGAAATATTAATACAACTTAAAAAATCACAACCCTAAACCTAAAAATTTGCTCGACACAAACTATTACCGAGTGGCAGTTTTTCTCGGTAAACATTAAGAAATCGAGTGGCAGGAGAGGTTACTGAGTGAGCTCGGTAAATGAAGAGCAAGCAAATCGGTAGCCAAAGGATGTCAAGTGAGCTTGGTAGAAGAGCAACTTGGTAGATGAAGAAATAACTCAGTAAATGAAGAACTCGGTAGACACTGGATACCAAGTGAGTTTGGTAGTGTGGATACCGAATGAACTCGATAGCCACAGGAGGGTGTGGCTCGGTAGAAGAAGGCACTGAGTAAACTTGGTAGCCACTGCAAATAACTTCTACCAAAGACAATACCGAGTGTAGACTTATGACGTCAATATTTTCACCATTAAAACTAGAGACCTAAAGCTTGAAATACTCAACAATAAACTTATCAAATTCAATAAACAAAGGGAAGAGTAATGTATTCAAGTATGCCTATTTGCTTTACTATTCAACTTGATTAAACCATTACAAAATCTAGGAGCATTCAGCTTCAACCAAAAAACCCTAAACTTCAAACTAAAAATTTTAAAACTTTAAAATTCAAACTTACAGCTCTAATGGCTACATACTACAATGCCTAGAGCAATCACTGCTTCAACAGGTCGAATCAAGCAAAATAATAAACTTACAGAATGACCAAAGAAGAAACATGTGCAACTACAGGCACAAAATGAACTTCCTTTTCTCTGCACTCTGATGACTGGATCTACTGATCACTTCTCTTCTCTTTGTAACTCTTTGATCTACTCTTCTTCACCTTCACTCTGATATCTCTTTGTCTACGAATCTTAGAATGAATGACAAAACATTCCTTTTTGTCTTTGGAAAAATATTTTCCCCCTAATTTTTTATTTCAAAAATTTCACCTACTGCATTCATGTTTATAACTATTATGCAAGTCATCAGGGATGGTAAGTGAACGTTCGGCTCCAGGGGAAAATGGACATTTGCATTTAATATTCCAACAGGTATTGGGGTGGAAAGATTTTGTCAATTCTTTTATAATGACATGCAACACATTGTCAATTCTTTTCGAGTGACATGCAACACATTGTTGAGCTTCCTGGGACTTAGGAATCCCACGTACAATTTTTTTTTCCACCAATCCTTTGCTATGCTCGATGTTGAGCTTAATAATGGCTTCCTTTCAAGTAATAGTGGAGATTTAAAATTTTAGATTGGACTTTCCTAGACCAAAGTAACTTTTAAAAACATAAGGGCCAAGCTATGTAGAAAAAGCCATTACATTAGAAAACATAGAGGAAAGACTATCAAGCAACAAGAGAAGCAACTAAAGCAGGAGTGTTTGGTTAGTCTTTCTTACCCTAACTTTGATTGGGGTCTCATAGAGTCCAATCATCGACATTATCTTTCTCATCCTCTAGGTCCCTCCTCTATTGATAAATGACCAATACCAATCTCAGAGATCCTCTTAATGAAAAGGACTAATCTTAATCTCCACCTACCCTTCTATAATCTTCACCCATAGAGGGACATCTTGAGTGTAGTTAACTAGAAACACAACTTGAATGTCACCCAAATAGAAACCTGTGACTAGTTGGGGTACCAACTAATTAGTGAAGTAATATTTGATGATATGGTGAGTGTTTCTTGAGAACCTAGGAATTAGGAGTCTCTACACAATGGTTAGAAAAACTTGGGACATCATGAAAAATATGAGGGTTGCTAGAAATAGAAGTATCTAGGAGAATTGTGGCGACCATACAAGAGGCATTACCTAAATGTTGCAACAGATGCTCTACGAGGGCAACCTCTACATCCATCTTTTCAATC
This sequence comes from Cupressus sempervirens, assembly GCA_028749045.1. Classification (NCBI taxonomy): domain Eukaryota; kingdom Viridiplantae; phylum Streptophyta; class Pinopsida; order Cupressales; family Cupressaceae; genus Cupressus; species Cupressus sempervirens. The sequence goes on from CM053793.1 coordinate 794,163,152, forward strand.
TAAACCTATATCTATAGCATCACCTTATTACATATGAAAGATTTAGAAAAAGATAGATAAATGAGCATCAATTGTGAATTGTGAGAAAATCATGGCCAATTTTTTGTCTTTCCACATACAAAATAAGAATTTCATTCTAGAAGAATAACAAATTTGTACAAATGGGAAATGGGTTGCAAGGTTATCTCCTACAAGAACCATATTCCATGAGAATATTTTTTGGATGAAATGGAAAAAAGAAATCATAAATTGACACCCAATAATTTTGAGCCCTTTTATAGAACTAAAACAAGCAAATAAAGGACTTATATTTGCTAGAAAAGAGCAACAAAGATCTAGAAATTGTAACTTATTGAGATAGGACCCTAAAGGGAAAATGTACACAACTATACACTAGAGAAAATGTGTTATCCCTAGTTTTTTGAAAACAAGCTAGATAGTATTAATTGTAACCATGTAGAATGTTGGGACTATAAATTCCATTACTGATTGAAAGTCTTAACTATTAGAGATTGATCTTTCAATGCCCAATACAACCACTATCCTTATAGAAAATGGGAAGCAGGTAAGCCATCTTATGAATTCTAAAGGGGGACATTGGAAGTTAGTCCAACAATCCCACTCTCACTGTTAGTTGAGGAGATTCAAACTTGTGACCAAGCTCTTATAGCACTTGTTACAAGCTAGGGTTGACACTATACCAAAAGATTAACTTATAAATGCTTGATACAAAGATTTGACTCATAGAACACATCAGGTAGTTGAGCCATCCCACGAATCCTTAAGGGGAATGTTGGAAGTTAGACCAACAAACCTTTGGCTTGAAATGCCTATATCATGTGACAATTGGATTGGAAAACTACAAAGAAGTAGTTCAAAGGTTTTTTTGATCTTGGAGAGAACTAAAATTGGACATGTAAATCCTCCTTATCAATGGAGAGATGTTGTAACACTACGACATAGGTACTTTGAAGTATGAATTCCACATTTTTAAAATCAAATAGCATGCACCCATGGGACTCTTATAAGTGCAAGCCTTAAATGTAGATTAGTGAAGACTACCATAAATTATTTTGTGTGAGAAAATTATTCCCACGTTTTTCTATTTCCACATAGAAACTAAGATTTTTGTTCTAAAAGTATGATAAAATTGTACAAAAAGGGATAGGGATGTAGGGTTATCTCATACACTTGAACCATATTCCATGAAAACATTTTTGGATGGAATGGAAAAAAAAATGATAAAGCTACACCCAATAACTTTGATCCATTTTGTATAACTAGAAAAAGTGATGAAAGAGCTCAAGTTAGCTACAAAAGGGAAATGAAGGTCTAGAACCCTTGACATATTGAGATGGGACCCTAAAGTAAAATACAAGGAAAGTGTACACAAGAGAAAAAGTGTTTTCATTTGATTCTTGATAGAATACCAGATAGTATTAATTGTAACCACAATGTAGAAATACATGGGGACTTTAAATTACATTTCTACTTAAATGTCTCACCTGGTAAAGAATGACTTTTCAATGCCTAATACAACCACTATAATTATAGAACACAGGAGGTAATTAAGCCATGTCATGAATCCTGAAGGAGAACATTGGAAATTAGTCCAAAAATCCCCCGTCAGTGTTAGTCAAGGAGATTCAAACTTGTGACCAAGTTCTCATACTACTTGTTACAAGCTAGGATTGTCATTACACCAAAAGATCAACCTATGAATGCCCAATAAAACCATTAGTCTTATAGAAAACATGTGGTAGTTAATGTTGGTACCTCTACCTATTGTTGTATATTAGTGTCAAACACTTAGTCATATACTGGGAAGAGTTAAAAGGTCATCACTACAACTAAGCTCCTCTATATAGGTTGAGTCATGTAAAGACTTGAATATAAATATGTATATGTCAAGCTCTATAGGAGCTGGGAAAGTCTTTGGTCACTGATTATTTTAAATATAAGCCCAACCTAATGATTGTTGAGAAGTTTGAGCACATTGATTTCTAACAAGGTCCATCCTCTAATAGGGATATTATATATCAATATATTATCTAGTGGGTATCATTCCCACTAGGGTTTTCCCTTGGCTAGGGTTTCCCTAGTTAGAAAAATATGGTGTTATGAGTTATCTTTGTGCATTGCTATTGTTAATATTCAACATTAATTTATTGTGTTGTTATGCATGGTTTTAAGTAAGTAATAATATACAGTTGGCAGCTAAAGTTTGTAGATCACTGATTCACCCCCCCCCCCCTCTTAGTAATCCCTATTTCTAACACTAACTGAGCAATGCAAGGATTTGGCATAGTGAGAAGTTTGTATTGACATCTAAGGGATTTTGAATTATTTTTGTGGTAACTAATTCACATCTCTCCTCTTAGTTACTCCTCTTATATTTCTATCACATCCATATGTTATACTTTGAATCCCTTTTGTGCAGCATATGGTAGTGGTATTCTGACTTCTTCAACTCTTGTAACAGTGGAAATTTTTTATCCATAGTAAATACCTTCTTCTTGTGCATATCCTTTGCATCCTATCTTTTTCTTGTTCCTTGTTACTTCTCCTTTCTCATTTAACTTATTTCTAAATATCCATTTTGCACCAATCACATTTGTATCCCTAGGTCTAGGTACAAGAGACCATGTATTTTTCTTTTCTATTTTCTCAATTTCTTCATTCATTGCCTCTATCCAACCTTCATTTTCTAAAGATTTTTTTATAGATATATGTACAAATTCACTAAGAAAACATGTATCTTTTCATTTCTTCCTTGTCAATATGCCATTTCTTTGTCTCCCAATTACTTGTTTGGGTGAATGATATCTTTTGACATATTTTTCAAGTTTTCTTTCTTTCCTTCTTGTTTCTAAACTTGGTTCTCTATGCTTGTGATCTACAACCTTTTGTTCTAGCTCTTTTGTCAATGACTCAGGCTCATTGGGTTAATCTGACTATAACTTAGGTTGTATAGCTTGTGATTTGTGTTGCATTGCCTAAACAAATTGCAAGTCAGGTTGTTTTGCATTTGACTTGGGTTGCACTCTCAGTGACTTGGTAGGCTCACTTTTTTTTTGCTCAGCTCCAATTTTTTGTGGTAAAGGTTTTAGTTCCTTCTCATAGTAAACAAAATTTCTATAGTCTTTAGGATCCTTGCTTCTCTTTTATTCAGTTCTTTCTGCAAACTCATAAATCTTCACATCTACAGTTTTAACTTTGGGAGTACAAAGATTCAAACATTTTTATGCCTTACTTTAATTAAAGTAATCTAGGAATATACCTTCTCTCTTTTTGCATTAATCTTTCTTTTCCTTACATCATTTAGGATATAGTATTTTCTTCCAAATACTTTTAGATAAAAAAACATTAGGCTTATACCCATAGCATAACTTATACGGTGTTTTATCTATACTTTTCTTCAATTGAACTTTGTTTAGTGTATGAAATATTATGTTGATGGATTCTCTCATGTATTTAGGTGCAACATTTTCTCAATCATTAGTGTTCTAGAAAACTCCAAGATGGATCTATTCCTTACTTCTACTATACTATTTTGTTATGGTGTTCTAGGTGTTGCTACCTATCTTTTGATTTGTCTTTCGTTGCAGAACTAGTTGAACTTATTTGAGATGAATTAACATCCTCTATCTAATCTTAGGCATTTCATATTCTTTCCTATTTCCTTCTCAACTCTAGCTAAATACCATTTTAACTTTTGAGAAGCATTAGATTTATCTTTTAAAAATATTACAGTCATCATACTAGAATAGTCATCAACAGATAGAATGAAGTATATGTCATTTTAGTCCTTGTAGTTCTTGAATTCTTCCTTGCCTTTGAAACTATCATTTGTTTTCTCATCATTATCTTCTGTGTTTGGACATCTTGCAACGATATGACCAACCTCTTCACATGATAAACAAATCAATGGAACTTTGCCAATGAATTTACCTTTCCCTTTTCATACTCTTTTGTAAGAAGAGTTTCAATGACTTCAAGATCTTCATCAGTATCATCTTCTTCTTCACTATCAACATGTTTTCCTTTTTAGTTTCCTCCTTTTCTACTAAGAGTTAGTTTGGCTTTGAATGGAGATTCAAAGTTGCTAGGATTAGGAACATAGTTATAAAAGTCGTGGAATTCAAAAGTATTCAATCTTCCCACAAGTGCATCCAAGGTTATATCATTCTTTGGATTGCATCTCATCTCTTGAATTTTTGAAACTCTAATTACATAAATAGGAAGAAGATTTTTTAGTACCTTGCTAACCACTATTTCACCATCTTTCCTTCTGCAGTTGTGATTGCACTCACACTTTCTTTGATTCTTTTACTCTATTAGAAAATGTTCTCATTTTCTTTCATTTTAATTTAATCAAACTTGCCTCTCAATCTTTCTACCTTGTGCTTTTGCACATTTTTATCACCTCCATAGACTTTTTGTAGTTTTTCCCACATTTCAAATGCTATTAGACAATCTTTAACTTCATCAAATTTAGAATAGTTGAGAGAGGAAACTATATCAATAATCATTATATTGTGATATTTTGCTTCTTTTACCTTTCCATAGTCATAGGTTTAATTAGTGGCACATATCTATTTTCCAAGTAGAAGAAACCAGTATATCCAATACTCGATAGGTGTACCTTCATCAATTCCTTCCATGCTGAAATGTTTTCCATGTTAAGCTGGGAACCTCCCTTTTGTATGACATCTTGACATCTTGATCTTTAACTTAGGTCTTTGAAACCTTTCCTATAAGAAATTGTCTCATACAATTTTTTGGAAATGAAAAGAGTAATTGAGAGGGGAGGGGTGAATCAATTACGAAAAAAAAAATTACCTATCCCTAGATGTAAAAATAAACTCTTCCCTGATAATGAAATACTTTACCTAACTTGGTTCAAACTAAGTACTTTTTGTAACTTGGTTAACAATGAAGTCTTGTGATTATTAGTCTATTTAAACCTATAGTAATTTAGTTGTAGAAACATTTAAACCACAAAGAAAATAACATGAACATAGAGAACACCTAGATTTAATGTGGAAACCCAATTTAGGAAAACCACCATGCAACTAGTTACAATATTTTTTCATTGTTCTTAATTGAGCCTTGTTAGGAGCCAACCTTGTTAAAGGTTACAATACATACTATTAAGTATGACCTTGTAAATGGGGTTGCAAGCTTTTGGTTTAACCATGGAGGAAACTCCATAGTTAAGAACTCTCAGGTTGGAGTAGTACTGGGATGGGTGACCTCCCGAGAAGTCTTGATGCTTCACCCCTCTGAGCATCACCTAGATCCAATGAGTGTTAACTGTTCTATTTATTCTCATGGGAGATGGATTCATGTTGAATCACTACTCATGAAACATAGGTTAATGAGTTTGACTCAAAATCACATAGTTAAATTATCCTAATAGAAATATCACAATTTGACTTGCCATATAAATTGTCTCCTACTTATCAAGTAAGATCTTGTCAGAGGATTAGCTCACCCTGTTAGGAGTGGTCTAGTTAGAGGTCTTTAAACACTTCAATCCTCAAATATCACCTTACTATATGATTTACAATATGAATGTTAAGTCAACTCTATTAAGAGATTTCTTCACTTCTACAATAGTTAGAAGGTAACAATAATTTGACCTCATCTCTAAAGCAACTTCTTTTTTAGATTCATATCTCTATCATGGCTTGTCCTCTCGATCCTTATGGACTAGAATAATCTTTGCATCTTATCTTCCACACTTTCTTGCTCCACCTTTTCCTTCATTCACATATCCATCTTATTTCATGTATTACACATCTATCTCTTTCATTACACTTGTTGACCTTTCTTAAATATCACAAGATTTTCCATGTTGGCATGAATACCTTTTCAAATAACCATTAAACATCTAGCTATTCGGCCTCAATTAGTTAAAAAATAGACAAGTGTAATCTATTGAAGCTCAATCAGTATTGAGATTAATCACTCAGTTAACACTGGAAGCTTCTAGATTAATACTAGAAGCTAGATAACCGTCATTGCCTGACTGCTTGATTGATATAGAATATGTAAGTTATTCATTGCCTGACTGCTTGGTTAAAACAAACATCTATATAACATCGATGAAGACATACAATTTGAAGAATTGTTTCCAACACTTGCCCTCCAACCCCTATTCTTAACAATACCATAGTGAATGACTCTTATTTTTTTCATATGGAAAATCTTAATTTGGAAATACAATTGTGTGATTAGTAATTAGTATATAATACTCATATTTTTAATGTTACCCAAGTTTCCCATTTAGGCCTTTTTTAAAAGTAATTTATATTACGTATTTTAATTAAAGATGTCTTTTGGGCTTTATAATTGTTAAAGGTAGGTAAATCCTAACTTGTCTTTAAACTAGTAGATAACCACTAAAGTAGTTACTAGAAGTGGTCATCTAGGTAGTCATATTATGTGGTTTCCCTGAGTAGTTATCCTAAGCCTTTGCATAGGTGGCTATTCCAAGTGCTTGACTATGTGGTTAAATACTAAGTGGTTACACAAGCTAATTATTAAAAAGATTCTATAAATACAAACTCATTTGTAATACAAGCAATACTTATTGATGTGGGGAGAAATTTGGATAAATTTGCAAAGAGACTTTTGTTTTACACTATGTACTAGAGTTTATGATATTAGAGGTTGATCTACGGCAAGCATCAACTCTAGAGGAACACCCATGAATACTCGAGATTTCTCTCTGATGAGTACTAGATACTAAAGAATTCATTTAGTTGTATGTCTTATATGGCTTCATTAGTTTTTTTTTTTTGGCAAAACTTTATATTTATATTAATAATCTTCTGGTTCAAAGGGCACATGTCTTCATTAGTTATCATTACTAATTTTTTGTATGTCAAATTGATAATCTCTTTATGTATAGATGGAATCAAATGACCTTTCCAAACTATGCAATTGATTTGACAAAATGCATTCTTTTTTTGGTATCTTGTTGTGAATGTCTTGGAACAACCTATCTCGTATGTTAAACTTTATTATCGATATTTTATCATTATCGTATTATATTTTTAAAGCCCCTTTTCACTCATTATCAATTGGGAATCTTAACTAGTATTCGTAATTTGTATGCGTACTAATGGTGTTCATGTTATCTATTTTCTTTATTTTATTTTTAATACTTTCATGTGAAAAGTATGAAAATGATTTATAAATATTTTTATCAGATGAGGGAATTGCCCCTCTCCAGTGTAAAGAAATATCATGATTTGATTGTGATCTAAGTTTAATCTCTCCAACTATTAGAAGAGTTGACACTCATAGAACAAATTAAATTAATTTTGAAGAAACACTTCCAAAATCTGTTTACCAACACTATAAAAGGCCATACATTAGATTCACAAGTTCACATTTATGTCACATTGTATAGTCCTTAAGACATGCCCTATTATTATTAATGTATATGTTGAAGTTATTGCAAATATAAGATTGAGTGTACTCGTCAATCTTTGCCAACAAATTAATTATATTATCAGAATTCAATTATTTCTGAGGCATGGAAATCAATATATGTTTCTCAAATTGTTGAATCTATGCAATAGTTTGACTTCATCAATTCAAAAATTGTGGAAAACCTTTAAGATTGTTTAACATAAATTCTTATTACATATTATCACAACTAATACAACACGCTCAACAAATTCACTTCAGTTTTTAACGTTGTTGGATCTAAGTGAAGGGTTTTGTCATTCCTTTGGAATGAGATTCATCTCTGTTGTCGTTCTATAACTCCAGTGTGCGAGGAATGCACCAACTCCCATAAGTATCGCGCAGATCCCGATATATTGTACTTGTATGTAGAATGAAAAGATTGTTCCCTCCAACACATATGTGACCCATCATTGAGTGCAATTTTGAATGCATCTGAAAGGATCGAAAGGTGATAACTTTGATTGTTGGGTTTCTGTTAAAGTGTTTTGATGAATCCGAAAAAAACAGTGTTCAATTTTTGAGGTTGGCACAGCCCAATCATTTGTATAATTCCTCTGCAACATCTTTTATGGAGTGGGGACTTATATCACGGTATGAGGGAACTTTGATAGATTGATGAAGACTACAGCACTATATATAGGCGCACTGTGTTTGTGCTGCTCAAGATTTCTATGCAAAGATTATTCCGTGGAGATGTGAGGGACTTATAATATGTCATAGACTCACTAGGGATGTGTGCTGCAGAAGATTTCAAAACAAAGATTATTCAGTATGGACAGCGACCGCAGACATGATACAGATTTCAGTGGCCGCCGACACGTTTAGCCATTTCATACAACATTTGGTCCAGCTTGGTGGATTACATCTATTCTATCTTCATAGATTTTATTGTTTCTCGTTTCTGTGATGATTGATGTAGGAAACATCGTAGAGTTAGGGTACAGTCTCGAAAAACAATCTCAAGTCTTCCATCGGGGGACAAGATGTTCTTGTCTCTTTCTATACACTGACGAGTCTGGATTTTAAGGTTTGGTGTTGAGTTTTGGAATATTTTGATAGTGCAAATGGTTTCCAATTTTGGTTTATAAGAGGTTTTTGGGAAGCTTGAGTTTCAAGGAAACTCTTGAGATCATTTAATAAAGGTTTTTGGGTGAGTAGTTTATGTATCTTTTTTTCTTTTTTTTTTTAGACTGGAGGAATTGGTGCAACACGGCTCCCCTATAAACTGCAGTGCGCCTGTATCTTATAGTTATAAAGTTTTGTTGATTTAGTGACTATTTGTTGTTTTTATACTATGAAATTTAAGTTGTGATTTTAAAATCGTTAGTTAATGAAAAACATAGATAATTAAAAGAAATATATTTTAAAAGCAAGAAATCATATGTTGTTATATTGGAACACTAATAAAAAATGTCTAGTGTACAATTTTGGGCTAACTAATTTTTTTAAATCTATTTTAGGACAATTCAACAAAAGATGCTAATGTACCATTAATTTTGATGAATTGGATGTGATATGAGCAAGAGACTTGCCAAGTTAGTTACTCTAAAATTGAGAGTGATTGGAAATTGTTGTTGTGGTATTTTCATTGAGATGAAGTTAGGATGTTCAACTAAAGGATCATCTCCTACACAACATCATGAAATTAGAATCTATCAACTTGTCATAAGACATGAAGAATGACATATTTTTTTATATAGATTTTGACAACTAAAACCATGACTTATTTTTCATTGTTTTTAATTAAGTCAACATTTCACTAATTATGTAGTTAATTATTTCTTAGGTGTAGATTTTGGTCATAAGGATGGTATAATTTTGAATAAAATCTCTATTAGTACATTCATTTCACTAAAATGTTAATTATAATAATTTTCTTTCTATATGACTTCAAAGAGAATTATTATGCCTTTTGGTTAGGTCAATATGTGTTATATCTAAAGTGTTATATTAGTAGGTGGAAGGGTGACAATAAAAGTATATAATTAAAAATTAACTATCATTATTCATTCATCTTTTAAATTATTGTATTCAAGTGAATAAATTAGAACAATAATACCATAACACATGACACAGTTTTTTTCATGGAAAATCTAAATTTCTTTAAAAAATGGTTAGAGACTAGTACTTACTATATATATTAGTCTTGTTTCCTTGTTTTAGGCTTAATGGAAAAGGTGTATACTATCCCAAATTACAAAAAGCCTTAGTGCCTTGTGAATATCAAGAACTTATAGTTTTTTATGATTACATCTTATTCTAGGAAAGGATCAATACATGAATAATTGAACGACTTAGAACTACATTCCCCAAATGAGGTTTAAAATACATGTTGCATCTTCAATTAACATTTTTTTATAGCCTTTACATCTTAAATTTCATTTTTACTTCTACAAATTAATATTACTCTCCCTACAATTCTTCACCTATGTAACATAAATCATGCAAATTACTATATATCTATGTCAAGCCTAGAAATATCCATTAAATTGGCCAAAAGTTATAACACATTAAATATGTTTTTTAAACCTAAAATTATATTTTCAAAATCATGTAGATGGAAGATGTATCATGTATATCATATCATATGCTTTGTACGAATTTTATTGCATCAATAATCATCACCATCAACACTCACACACTAGCACAAGAATTAAAGTATTGTTATTAGCTTCAAATGTTTGGAAGTAATTGAATGTGTCTTTTAAGTAACTATTAAAAAATAGTCTAATAGGATAAAATATATCAACATCTATTCATATTATAATCATATTGATACTTCACAATATTAGGGACAACTAGAAAATATATTTTTTAACCATTCCCTCATAGCAGAACCTTATTTTTTATAAATTGATACTTAATATGAAATGTCTTTAACTATATAGCATTAGTTATAGTCTAGTATATTTTTCAACCAAGGTAAAATCATCAAAGGCTTGAAAATACACTTTAATTCTTGGTGCAAGAGCATCCTTGGGTTGTTGGAAATCTTGCACCGTCCAAAAACATATTTGTTATTTTTTATTTTCACTTGCCTATCTGACAATTTGATTTGCCAAAGACTTGTTTGTTACTTCCATATTCTGTGAGCTTGGTTTCATATTGTGGACATATCATGGATCATTACCGTTAGTGCATATAATCCTATGTGACAACTAGTGAAATTTATGCTTCAACTTCTTGGGTGCTAGTTTCCTATTTTTTTCTTCATGTGATATTTTGTATTTAATTCGGTGAGGTTATATACTTAATAGTTTTAAAGCTCAAGCACTATATGATTGAGGTAGGTGGTTAACATGTGGACCTATATCTAACACTACATAAATTTATCTCATGTATGATTGAGGTAGGTGGTTAATGTACCAACCTATATCTAATGCTGCATAAATTTATCTCTTGTATCTAATCATTAATTTATTATTAAGATGAGTACTATAATGTAATGCACATTTCCCATTATGGGAGATTGTAAACTCTAAATTGACCTCTATGTCCTAATGGCTATATATGTAGTGTTCTTAGTCTTAGTGGATCATCATTTAAGTAGTGATCAAGGAGATACATGGAGGAAACTTGGAATAGAGAGCTTTGGTCTATAATTTAAAATGTAATTGGTCATAACCATGAATGCCTTACAGTTGGGCATTTTGGACATAAATCTTATTATTCTATTATAAAAACAAATAGTGGAATTGATTTGAATCTATATGTTATTATTATATTCCATTGTGTTGTTATTTTCGATGGGCTTGGTTATATCCTTTGGGATCCACATGCCTTGTACTATATCAAATGGTAGTAGAGTTGGTTGTCAATCTAGTTGTTTAATCTAGAGGTTGATCTTGTTGGTGAATTATTAGAGATTGGTTGGATGTAATAGTTTATGATATGATATGAATTAAAGTTATGGCTCATAATTGTAGAGGACTTGTTCAATCTAATCGATCTTCTTTTATCTTCTTTAGAGATCCTTGCATGAATTGATGCTCCTACATCTCATACGTTGGCCCAATAATGGAAGCCAAAGATTTAACCATGCATGAATTGACACAATCTCCCTTTATGGAGCCCAAGTATCTAGTTTTGTTGTTATTTTGGGTATCACTATATGATCCATAATATCATTAAGTACCGAAGTCAATAGTAACTTCTCTTATTTCTCCAAAAAAATTAGCATAGGTTCAGGGGATTCCTTGGCTCCCAAGAATTTGTAGCATCTAATCTCACTACTAGAAGAATAAATTTAGTGAAGGGTTGATTGTAAGGAGTTAAAGAAGAAAATTATGCTTTTGTGTAAATGCCATAATAATGAGGCTTGTTATCTTGAAGAAGCCTTTTATGCAATGGCATTAAACTCTAAACCATGTAGAGGATGTTGAAGTGGTTCCCAATCTTGAAACACTCTTATAAGAAATAGAAAAGAAAATGCAGATGTAATACATATATTACTATTATTTATGTATATGTATGTATGTATATATGTATGTATAGATGTATGTATATACATATATACATGTGTATGTATATACATATATACATATGTATGTATATACTTAAATACACACACATATGTGCCTATGTATACATGTATATATGTATATATACAAAGAGATCATGGCACAACATAAAAATTGATCCAACTACATACATATTCTAGAATCCAAATAAAACAATACAACTCACTCAACTTGTACTAAGTGACTTACCTCAAGATCCTGCACAAAAATAATGTAGACTAGGAAAAATGGGTAGAATACGCATGAAATTGTTAGCTTAAAGAATAAATTTGACAACTGAGTGTCAATACACTTAACCAAGATCAAGAATAAGTGCCGAGTGCAACAGCTGCCGAGTGATAACAAGTGCCGAGTGCAACAGGTGCCGAGTGATAACAAGTGCCGAGTGCAACAGGTGCCGAGTGATGACAAGTGTCGAGTGCAACAGGTGTTGAGTGATAATAAGTGTCGAGTGCAGCATGTACTGAGTGATACAATTTTGTTCAAGTGCCGAGCTATCTAGGAAACAACATGTGTTGAGTATCAGAAATACTTTAGGAGCTGAGTAACTCAGTAGAATACCATAAAAGTTTGGAATTGCACAAACTATGATGCAAACAATTTTTGCAGCTGACAGAAGGTAAATCTTGAAGGATTTAATGATAAGATTGAATCTTTTATTTTTCCTATGCAATTCGCATGTAGCCAATAAGAAAAATGCTAAAGGCATGCAACCAATTAGAAAAATATAAGTATTAAGTGGGAAATTGAGATTCAATATGGATCGTAGATCCAAAACAAACCCTAAGTCTTTGAAGTCTTTATAAGGAAGATAAAATTTCACTGTAAAAGAGAGAGATGAGATAAATTGAAGGACATACAAGGGTACATAAGCAAATCTATTTTCAAAAGCAAGAGTTATCAGATCACAAAGGATCAAGATCAGGAGAAGGTGGAAAAGAAGCCTGTATTCAGCAATCAAGGATTGTAATCTATCAGGTTTATTGTATCTAATACTCTCTAGCAATTGTATTAGAATGAAAATCCTATGGTGATAGGTTAGCTTTAAAGCTATTTTGTAAGAACCTTTTGATTAGGTGATTAAAATCCTTTAACCAGGTGATACTTCATGTTAAGTGTTTGAAAATCCTCTAACCAGGTCACTATTAATACAGTGTAAAGCCTTTAATAGGGCAAGCCTTTAACAGGGCAAACCATTAGAAGTGGTTGAACAATATTGCTGCAACAAATTTTTGTGGGTATCATCCCCACCCAAGTTTTACCTTCTTATTCCTGGAAGGTTTCTCGGTTACCAAATCCATGTGTTATGAGTTATTGATGCATGTGCTTTATTTCATGATTATTTGATGTATTTACATGCATGCAATTTACTTTCAGTTAAATGTTTTATTGGCTAAAGTTTGATACCTATGATTCACCTGCCCCCCTCTCATAAGTACTCTTTCCATATTTGAATATTCCAACAATTGGTATCAGAGAAGGTCAGGTTCTCACAAGGAAAAGCCTAACAACTTGGAGGAAAAGATCTAAAGATGGAAGCTTTCAAACTTGGAAAGATCATTGAGAATCAAGTGATAGATGTGCAACTTGCTCTGCATAGATTGGAGGAATTCAGAAACAAATTGAGAATCTCATTAAAAAAGAGGAAGGATCTAGCCATAGCTGAAAATGATATGCACTACAAGGAGATTGATACCACCAACATATTTTCCAGTGGAGACACTAAAGAGTTTGATGCAGCAATAGCAAAACTGATGGAGAAAAATAAAATTCAAGCAGATGAGATAAGAACTCTCAAGATGGAACATGAATCACAGGCTATAATGATATGTGAAATTACTGAACAAAAGAAAAGAGTAGTTGATGATAAGGTCATGATGGAAAATGACAAAAGGAATCTTGCAAACAGACTTGAAGAAAAATGTATTGAACTGACAAGGATCTCAAACATGCAGATGGATACACTTGCCCAAATGATGAATCTTCATCATGAACTCAATGTAAAGGATATTGAGATCTCTACCTTGAAGATGCAAAATGAACAAATGCAGAATGAACTGAACAGAGAAAAAGAGGTAGCAGAGAATCTTAATAAATCAAGTGAAGCAATCAAGTATTTTGAACAGTTGTTGAAATCACCAAAATCTACCCATGATACATCAGGACTTGGATATAATAGCACTGAAGTTGGAGAATCATCAAAGAGTTCTAAACAAAGAAGTGATAAAGGTAAGAATTCAAAACCCACTTGTCATTTCTGTAATAAGAAGGGACATACGGCTAATATGTGCAGGAGTAGAATATTCAATCAATCAAACATACCCAAAAGTTTTTGTCACAAGTGCAACATGCAAGGACATATGACAAAAAATTGCAAATCCAATGTCACAAGGACTCAAAGATTTGATGGACATTGTTGTAATTGCAAAAAGTATGGACATAGGGCATTTGAATGCAGATCAAAACCTATGTGGACAGTAAATCAACCAGCAAAGACATCGAACCATGAATTTTGGGATTACAACACCAAGAACAGCTGTCACTATTGTCAAGAATATGGACATATCCCACAGAATTGCATAAGAACACATTTTAGAGGAAACTACAAAAGATGGTTGAGTCAAACCACATGTTTCAATTGCTTAAAAACTGGTCATGTCAGCAGGAATTGCCCAACAAGGTCAAAGGCATCAAGTTTTGAGTTCAACAATGGAAAGGCAAAGATAGATGTTGGACATATCAGAAGTGAAATGAATAAGACATGGAGAAAGAAAGATGAGTCTAGCACATAAAATACAGAGATCGCTTCACCTAATAGGTCAACTGATCACACTTCATCAAATTAAGTAAAGAATGACTGCGAGGGATTGATAAACCAAGTAACATCATAAATCAGTCCCAAGACATATAAGACCTGCAAAAATGAAATCAGCATAAAAAAATATAAAAAATGATGCTAAGTCAAAATTGAGAACTTTTTGAAGATATGTCAAAGTTGCCTTCAGGAGCCGAGTTGCTAACAACGACCGAGATTGATAGTTGATGCCAAGCTATGAAATATCAATAGGAGCCGAGTAAAGTAAAACATAATAGGAGCCAAGTTATAAAAAAACCTTTCAAGAGCCAAGTAGATAGTTGGTAGCGTACTAAGGATTTATTACTCTATTTTGAAGGGTACATAAATCCTATTTTTGATCATTTTCCTACCATTCGAACAAGAAGCAAAGCCGAAAAAGGAGCGGAGAAGATCAAGAATAGCTCAGAAGCCATTCATAAAAGATTTCAACAGCGATTCAAGGAAAATTTCATCAATTTAAGGTATTTTACTTAAGTGTCGAGCTACGTAGGACTCATAAACTTGTTTAAATTATAAACCATAGTTTGGCAAACAATGGCATCTGGGTCAGGAACCACTAAGGGTTTAGAGAGTCATGAAGTTCAGTTGGTCAGCAACGAAGTAAAACAACCTAAGTTTAAGCCCATTCTAGAAGTAGCATACAAGAATGATCCTACAGGAGCATTATCAGTTATTTCGGATAAAGTTGTTATGGTACAAGATGTTCGCAGATGTTATAATTGCAAAATTGGAGCCATAGGAGACTTAGAAATTCATAATGCATATGATAAAATGTGTGAAAACAAAGTACTGAAAAATGAGTTTTCAATAATAGAAAGAAAAGGATTGACCAAAACCCTAGCATTTCCGACTATTTTCAAAACAGAATGGGTACGGATAATTTTGAGCCGAATACATGATGAAGCTTTTTGGTTAGAGTCAGGGCTAGTAAAATTTACCAAGAAAACTGTTCATAGGGTTATTGGTATTCCAACCCTAGATCGGCCAAAGATCCTGCGAAGTGACAAAAGGGAAATAATAGAGAAAAATACAGGTGCCAAATGGAACAATAGAGGAATGACTATCGACACAGTCACAGATCCCCTACTAGATTTTGCTGTGAGAATTATTTCACACAAATTCTATCAATCAAGTAGGTTGAATAGTGTACCTTGTATAGCAGTTGATGTTGCATACAAGATAATCAAAAGGGATCACACTTATGATCTGGCAGAGCTCATGTTTCAACAGATTAATGAAAATTTGGGAGCTATAAGGAAGAGCAAGGGAGCTCAATGCAAATTTGGATCAATTTTGATGTGTATGTTTTTCTATCTGATGAAAGAATTTCCTTCTATGGGTAAAGTAAAATGGAATCCAGATAAAACAATTGTTAAACAAATTAATGGATACATTGAACAGATGGGTGAAAATTTTGATGCCCAAATGACTGGTTATTTTGAGGACTTCAAAAAGTCCATGAAACAAAGAATGAGAATTCCAATCTCATTGACTGAGAAATAAGAAAAAGATATTTGTTTTCTTGTAGATATAGATTATACTTATATACAAGCAGTTACACCTAGAATAAGATGGCTTAGGCCACTAGGTTATGAACTTGATGTTGATCAAGCCTCTACAGCAATAACAACCTTACTTGCAGAAGAAGCAGATAAAAATGCAAAAAAATTTGGAACTTATGATGTTGTCAAATCAAAGGTAATAATAGATTTGAAGACTGCTTCAACAGTAAAGAAGAAAGAGAAAATGGTGAGTCAAATTAAAAGAAAATTTGGCATAGAAGAAGAAGGAACAACAGAAGAAGAAGGAGAAGACATTGAAGAAGAAGGAGATAAACTTCAAGGTTAGACTCAAGGGTCAGAAGGAGACAGAGAGGAAAGTGCTAAGGTAGAAGAAGCCAAGGAAGCACCAGTTAAGAGAAAGACCACAACTCCTTTTGCTCCTAAATCCAAGGGGAGGAAAGTAGCTGCCCCTGCACCAAAGAGACCGACCACAAGGGCTGTAGCACAAAAAGCCCAAGAGGAGGCAAAAGGAAAGAAGAAAGACTCAAAGAAGACTGCTGCTGAGTCAAAGAAAAGGAAATTTATTCCCCAACCTAAAACAGATGAGGAGAAAACAGAGTCAGAGGACAATAGTCAATTTCAAGTGGTAAGACACAAACCCTAGACTGATGTTGATAAATTATGTTCAAAAATTAGAAATAATGATTTAAAAGGTCTATAGAACCTGAATTTTTTGAAGCTCACCAAAGAAGAGAAAAATAAATTAGAGGAATCTATGTATGCTATGATGGCTGAGTATAAGCACACACCTCTAGAATTAGATGAATCTATGCCAAGAGAACTATATAAAATTATAGAGGATAAATGGCATTTTTGTTTACAAATGGAAAAAGAAATAAGGGAGTCAACAGTGGCAAGATTGTTTCCTGATTTGACTAAAGATCAAATAATAAACACCATAAAAAGGCATAATAACGTATTCACTCCCAAGTATAGAGCATTTAGTATATTGCAGAATAAAATTGAAGAGGTAGTTACCAAATCCATAAGATTGTGGAAAATAGTTTACAAGAAAATTGAAGATGTATATAATGAAGAATATAAGGCAGAAGCAATTGCCAAGACAAAGGAAAAGAAAGCATCAGAAACAAAAGAGAAGAAACTAGTTGAGAAGGAGAGTAAAGAAGAAAAGGAAGAAGAGGCACACAATGAGGAGAAAGAGGAAGAGAAAGATACAGCTGAGCCACAAGATCAAAGTATGCAAGACATACAAGTATCTCCTCCTAGTCCTCCTCATGCCACCATCACACCTATAGATTTCATAAAAATAAATGATGTTATAGACATTTCAAATCTAAACATCAATCCATTAACTGCAGAGGATTTGGAAATCCTTGACCAATCATCACTAGTAGAAAAATTAAGTTTAAATCCTGTATTGGTCAGTGTTGATGAATTACAGAGTCCAGAAGTCAAGGTAAAAGCACAAGTGCCACCTTTGACCACACAAACTACTAGTATTCTATTCCTTCCACCACCACATCCACCAAGTATAGTCACTGATACACTCCAAGTGCTGAGTATAGCAGTAGGGGAAATAAAAGAAATATCTGAACAACCAGCAAGTTCAACCCACCTAGCATTCATAAAAGGGATATTCAAGTTGAAGAAAAAGAGACAGAAAAAGGAGGAGACTGCAATACAAACATTGGTTGCATTACCAAAATTTGGTACTCCAACACAAAATCTTCAGCAATCGAGCACAGATGGATTACAGCTGAAAATCAGAACACCAGGCTCGAGCTCATCAAAGGCAGTCAGGAGACTTCACTATGGAGTTCCTAAGCTTGATGAAGAAATAAAGATCCCATATTATGAATCTAGCACTCTTACTAAAGAAAAGATTAATGAAATTCAGAGTGCACTAGACAAAAGAAGGAGACAAGAAGAACTAAGAAAGGAATACAAGCATAAGCTTACATTGAATGAAATTAAAGACATATTCACGGAAGCTTTTTGCTTACAATCTCCAGATGAGTCAAGATCAATCATGGAACAACTATCTGATATAGTTGACCAGGTGACTAATGAAGACCAGGAAACAATGCCAAATTGCTTGAATGGTCAAAAAAGAAGTTCCAAGGAAAAGAAAATAGTAAAATATCCAGTGATATAGCACTGTCTAAAGAAGAACTGGCAAAGAAAGTTATAATAGTTAAAATTGTACTAGGAAACATCTTTTCCCTGTACAACAAGTTGTGTGATTTTTCCACATTCACACAAGACACTAGCTAGAAAATACTAAGCTTCGAAAACAATCTGAAAACTTCTAGCATGCAACTTCCCGTAGATCCAACTCAGAGTGAGAAGCATTTTTTCCAATCGCTTCACACACAAAGAGAGCTATCTGTTTTAGCAGAAGAGGAGGCAACCAAAAAAGCCAAATTGATACAAATGCAATCATCAATTACTCCTCATTTGGAATTACTTCACAAGGAGCAGATAAATGCAGAAACAGTCCTCAGGAAAGATCCCAATCTTTCTTCATCTGATGGACTTGTACACCTAGCAGCAGAGATTGCCATCCAGCATAAGACATTGGATGTCGCATTAGCAAATTGGGATGCAGCTTTGAAGGTACTTCTTGAAGTAAATAGCACATTTTTGGTCAGATACGGAATTTCATTGTAAAGATCATTGACATAAGTGTCAAAAATTGGGAGAATAAGTAATAAAAGTTGAGTACAGGAATGAAATGATAAATCTAATAAAAGGGGGAGATAGCAGAGATAGCAGAGATAGCAAATTTTGAAATTTTGGGGGAGATAGAAAATTTTGGGAGCAAAGTTTGAATGAAGGATAAATTACTGAGTCACATGGATCTTAATTAAATCTTAATTAAGTGTTTTTGCCACTCATGTTAAAGGGGGAGATTGTTAGCTTAAAGAATAAATTTGACAACTGAGTGTCAATACACTTAACCAAGATCAAGAATAAGTGCCTAGTGCAACAGGTGCTGAGTGATAACAAGTGTTGAGTACAACAGGTGCCGAGTGATAACAAGTGCCAAGTGCAATAGGTGCCGAGTGATAACAAGTGTCGAGTGATAACAAGTGCCGAGTGCAACAGGTGCCAAGTGATAACAAGTGCCGAGTGCAACAGGTGCCGAGTGATAATAAGTGCCGAGTGCAACATGTGCCAAGTGATACAGTTTTGTTCAAGTGCCGAGCTATCTAAGAAACAGCATGTGCCGAGTATCAAAAATACTTCAGGAGCCAAGTAACTCAGTAGAACAGCATAAAAGTTTTGAATTGCACAAACTATGATGCAAACAGTTTTTGCAGCTGACAGAAGGTAAATCTTGAAGGATTTAATGATAAGATTGAATCTTTTATTTTTCCTATGCAATTCGCATGCAGCCAATAAGAAAAATGCTAAAGGCATGCAACCAATCAGTAAAAGATAAGTATTAAGTGGGAAATTGAGATTCAATATGGAGCCAAAAAAATGAAGCCAAAGATGTAACCATGCATGTATTAGCATAGTCCCCCTTTGAGGATCCCAAGTATCTACTATTGCTATTAATTTGGGCATCACTATATGATCCAAAATGTTATTAAGTATTGAAGTTGGTAGTAACTTCTCCTAGTGTCTCTAGAAAATGTAGCATAGGTTGTTTTGATGTATGTATATATGTATATATATATGTATGTATGCATGTATATATGTATGTTTGTATGTATGTATATATGTATGTATGCATGTATATACATATATATAAATATGTATATGTATATATGTGTGTGTGTGTGTGTATACATACATGTGCACACATATCTTTGTGTCTATATATGTATGTATGTATCTATGGGTAAGTGTACCAAGTTGTGGTGCCAAAAAGGTGACACATTGTTTTTTTATATTCAATTTTCAATAGCACATGCGTGCTATACTATATCTTGGTTAACCCAAGCCATAGTACGTATGTGCTATAGCATGTACATGCTTTGTAAAAAGAAAAAAATATCATAAATGGGCAGCATACCTATAGCCCATTCATTTTTGCTCATTTTTCCTACTTCTCCTTACTGCAATCCATATGTAGATTGCAACAAATAAATTTTTTCACAACCCGCCTTGCCAATATACCTCCTCGCCATCAACATTCGAGATCATGAGCATGTCGTATGTTATCTAAATTTCTTTTTGCATCATTTGATATGTTTTTCAAATTATTTTGTAGGTTTTTTACAATTTTTCTTTAAATTTGTTTATTTATTTAGATTTCAAATGATTTCTTATCAGGAAATGTCAATAATGAACTAGAAAATCCCCAAGAAGGTCAAAACCCTCAACAAGATCAAAATGAAAACCCTCAAGAAAATCAAAACCAAAGCCCTCCACAAGACGAACAACAAATTCCGCAGCCTGAACCAATTGCAAGATGTCCTCTTGGCACACAAGAAAATATAATAACTGAAATAGAAAGAGGCAAATTTTTTTTAGAAGAACTCATTGGTCGGTTGAAACAATGTGGAAAAACCAATCCAATGAGAGCCCAATTGGCATTGTCCCTCAAATCCATTTAGACCCACATAGCTTCTATTAGTGGTCAGTTAGATGTTTGGTGGGTTAAGAGGGAAGAACAAAAAAGATATTATGCAAATAAATTATGATATCAAAATGTTTTTAAAAAAAAGATATACCAAAAGGTAGAATATGTGCATTATTTAGAAAACCTGGTGAAAAAAATGTTGTTAGAGAGGGTACTAAATAGTTCCCCATCCATTGGTGCATACACAAAGCTATTAGAAATAATTTTTGGGATAGATGGTGGATGGTTTTTGATGCCCCTCCTTGAAATAATCATGAGGTTCCCATGTATTTCTCAAGGAAACTGTATTGTGAGTTTGTCCTTGGGGAGATCCCCAATTATTTTGATATATTAGACTCTTAAGGTAGCGGTTAGGGGTCATCATTTGATAGGCCGAGGGCATGTCATGACCCTAATATAGTTAGGGCACCTATGGTCAATTCACAAGGTGAGCATCTGACTATTTCTTTAGTTGTGAAGGAACATGTAGAGGCCAACACTTTAGGGACTATTAGAGCTTTGAGACAGACCCTCATTCATTGCATGAGTCCATTAGTTGAGGAGGAGCCTTCTACACATCATAGTCACATGTGCACATCATGCAGATCCTTATGCACATTTGGCAATCATGTTGAAGATGGTGCAGATGATTGACTAGTGACTGATCAGTTCCTAAATGAGACATTTGGCATTGACACACATGTAAATTACAATAAGAATAAACTAAATTGATTATATTTAATATGTATAATGAATGACTTATTAATTAGCATGTATTGACATTGTTCAAAATTCAAGGTCAGAGTATTGGTGAGCCTAATAGCGATCCCTCGGCCCCACTTTTTGTCCCCTCGACAAGTCCAAAGGTATGTATCGATTTAATCCTTTAAATGAATACATATATTTATTAAGTAATCATATGTAGGATTGAAAAAAAATTTATGCATGTGCGTCAATTCTCTATAGACTCTGAGGCTAGAAGTGACACGAGCTTCATAGAGGTAGATTTGTTTCATGTTAATTTAATTCATTTGATTATATTTGTTTCATGTTACATTTAATGTGTATTGTATGAAATGTAGCTCTTGACATCAGAGACTCCTCCTCATCTCTGACAATCCATCGAATATGGAGTGGTTGCAGCTATGGTTAGTTCATAGCCTTTGACTGAGGTATAAAAGAATTTTCTTGGTTTTAGTTGTTGTTTATAAGAATTTTCTTGGTTTTAGTTGTTGTTTATAATAGTTAGTATCAAAATTTATAATGTTATTTATAAGTGATTATATTGATTCAATTGTTGTAGGGTCTTGTGACACTTGATCATCCATGAGCCTTCAAGGTGGACTTGCAAAGCAACTATATGATGGTGGTAAGAAAATAATTAATTTTGTGTGTACATATTTTTGATTTCAAAGTATAATGATTATTGATTCATATCTACTTTGTTTGTATCAACTCAAGTTAGAGAAGAGCCTCAACAAAAGGAAAAGCGAGCGTGTGAGGATCACCCCATCATCGCCATCGTCTCCCTCCACACGATGATTGAAAGCCTCTAGAGATTTGTTTCCTTCCCCTTGTGGGAAGGAGAAGATATAGTTGATAGACATGTACATGTATAGGCATCAGTAGACATATATGTTGGATTTTATGTCAGTGGACATATTTGATGAATATTTGATGTATGTATGACATTTTATATTTGATGTATGACATTTATTTGATGAATGACATTTTTAGACTTAAGAAATTATTGGTTTAATATATGATATGTTTGTTCATGTACAACATTATTGGTTATCATAATATATTATGTGTTTGTTAATGTAATGCCCCTCCTGGAGATCCTTGGAAACAAGGATTCAAATCAAGCCAATATATTATTATTTTTTAAACAAGTATGAATGCACATGACAACATCATATAGGGATCACAACAATTGCAACGGAAGACTTCAATACAATCCCGGCAACCAACGAATCTTTGAATTCCACTACCCAATTGACACACCCAAACAAAAGCCAAAAACCACCACAACAAGATGAGGGCACAAGAAATGACCACTCATCAACAAAACACCAAGCTGGGGTAATATGCAGAATCTCAAAATTTGGCTAAGCCTGAAATCTTGAAGCCCTGAAAATTGGCTAAGTCTGGATTTCTGAAGCCTTGAAATTTCCTAGAATCCATAACTTATCTCTGAGAGGTCTGAAACCTATCTCAAATGATTTTTCACATTTATTAAAATATATCTTAAGTATAAGGAATTAAATATACTTAAATGATATATTTTAAACCCTGAAGGACTACAACATAAACCCAAAAACTGAATTTCAAAAGAGACCTCCTGAATTTAAAATGCAACAACATAGGCTTGAAGAACGCCCAAAAGGGTATCCAGATCAACTCTCAAAAAGATCAGAACACTACAAAAAGTGCCCACTATTGGCACACGCAGGTTTTAAGCAAAAGGCGTGTGACACTTCTCACTAAGGGAGGGCGACACTTCTCCCTTACTGTGTGCGACACTTCTCAAGAAGGCGTGGGATACTGGAAAAGTATCGCATGACATTTCTCATAAAGTCATGCGACATTCTTCCAGTGTCGTACGACACTTCTCTAGTAATGCGTGCGACACTTTATAGTATCATACAACATTCTTTCTATGGGTGTGCGATACTTTATCAGTGTCGCACAATGTTGAGCAAATGTTGCCCATAGAAAGTAAAAATAATTCCATAACTCAAAAACGAGGAAAAACCAACAAAAGAACCTCCACACCAGGGAGTACCGGATCCATAAAGGCTCGAAGAATGAACACTCGAGTGCAAGAACAACACACAATGAAGAACACCAAACCATCTAAACTGCAGCAGCAAAGAACACACTGAAATAAACATTGCAGAGAGCTGAACAATCAAACTAAGTATGCGGTTCCTCCCAACCGTCAATAGCATCATAAGACCATCATGGGTCCTAGCCATCCCCCATGCGTAACATCCCAAGCCACTGACCAAATTGTTAGTACTATCTTAATAGGGATGTCACTACTAAAACATGCATAATAACAGCATAAAAAAATCTAACATGCTAGTGATAATTCATAAGATAATCCTACAGTAGATAACATCACCTATCACATGCTAATCAGCAGTAAGCAACAGTTATACTACTAAAGAAAATCACATCATCTAATCATATGCTAAACATCATAATAAGGGAATGCGCCAAATAAAATAACATCATCTAAACATGATATACAAGCATCCCAATGAAAGCATAAATCACAAGAAAACATACTCTGAAACCCGAAGTACCAAGTGAAGACATCCAGCAACGGTTGCACTAGGACCAAAGATCATCATTGTACACCAATCCCTAGCAGTGGTGAAGGTAGCTACACCTCCCAACCACGTGGCACCTGTAGGTCCACACCCGTTGTGCTAATGGAGATAAAGATCCAACCACAAACACACAAAAATCACAACATCCATGGCTAACACTCATGCCAGACAGTATGATGGATGCAACCAAGAACCTAAGATAATGCAAAGAGTATAGGTCCTGGACAGACACTCAATAGGCTACTATGTAGGGACTAACATCATGGAGAGTCGCTTGGCATCAAAAAGCCCAAACTAGGACTTGCGCAGATTCAACATCCCTCAACGGAAAGGCTCTTGCACCCCAAACCTTTTTATTATCTTAAGTTGTATTACCAGTCACACATTTTATTTAATTTTCACTTAATTAAAGCTTCCTTCATCCACCCTCTGGGCACAATGATCACCAGGTTGCGAGTTAGAAGCCCCCTCCATATGCTACCCTACCCTACCCATACTCATCCTATCACAAATGCCCGTGGGCATGCAGACTCCCATCCCAACCCCAATGATCATAACTTTCGGCAAATCCACGGAAGATCAGGCCTCGCAAGTCACCCAACAAATGTACACGCACGTACTTGTGTGTGGTGCACCACCATCATGAAGATCATAACACAAGGACAGGAATGAGAACACAAGCCAAAGAAAACACCCAACTGAAAGCAACACGGGAAGGACGGATTCTACATGAATCCCAAAGCCAATAAAATCATACATCATGAAATCACTCAATTGGCCTCAATCCGAGAGTATGGACTCTACACAAATCCCAATGATGTAACAAGACCAAACATCATGAACTCACTCAACTAGCCTCAATCTAAGAGTATGGATTCTACACGAATCCTAGCGTTCATGAAACAAAAGCAAAGGTCTAAAAGAAACAATAACACCAAGTATAAAATCACTCAATCGAGTACAACGTCAGGAGTACGGATGAAACATGCATCCCAATGCAACATAATAGTGCAAAATTGGTCTGATTAATATCCAAACAGATCATCAAGGTCCACGACCCACATTGTGCCAAGAAAACTTGAGAAAACAGGGCGACATGCAAAACGAGGTAAAAACCCCAAAAATTTAGAAAACTTCAAAATTAAAACCCATTTGGCATTTGGGTTCAAAAACCCCAAAAATCCAAAAATAAATGGAATCGAACACCGTATGAAAAAGCGGCCAGCATAACGGTGCAAAATCCCAAACCCTCATCCCGAAAAATAGGGAAATGTTCATACCCACACAACCGAGTAGAACTAGCATACAAAAATGGAGGGGAACACTAGTTCTCAGCCTCCAAACAAATGGCTACCAAAAACAAAAGCAGAAACAGAGCAGAAACAATAAAACAAGAAAGCCCTACCTCACAGCCAAAAGGGCGAAATGGGAATTTGAACCATAAAATAAATATCTCGTAGAAGCAGCTGAAACTCGCGGCAATCCAAGGTTTCCCTGAGCTGGATCCAACGAGCCCAACCTCGTGACGATCCCATGCTCGTAGCTCCCACAACGAACAAAACAGTAAATCCTCATGAAGAGGATTTTGGGTTTTACTCTCCAACTTTCCATTTTGAAAGTGAGAAGTGAGGAATTAAATTCCTCTTTGGATATTTATTCACTTTTCAGGTGAATAATCGATTAGGGCATTTAACCAACCAATCTAGTTAAACCCCGAATCGACCCAAATGAAAATAGGCTATTCCTATAAATAGGAATCCATCTATGGCAAAGCTGGCAGAAATATAAAATAAATCAATTTTAAAAAAAGCCCAAAAATCCAAAAACACATAAACCTCCTTAATAACTTTTCGCGACAATGCGAACCTCTAAATGCACAGACACACTTACTGGTCTAATCACCTAATGCAAATGAGTTTGGATTTAATAATCACCGAAAGGTTTAATTTAAACATTTAATTAAGGATACATCGACCATACAAGGATGACATTGGTAAAATATGAAAGGTTGAATCACTAACTCCATGTGCCACTGCCAGGGATATAAATCCTGCACACTAAACAACATAATCAAGTGCAATTGCATATAATAACATAGCCGAAGCAATAAATGCATTAAATCACCTAATTTAACCATTTATTTAATTATATTAAAATAATCTATTTACATCACTCACATTCGCATAAAGCATAACAATGCAGGAATGAAGTAAATAACCATAGCATTAAATCCATCACATAACAAAATCAAAGGTATGTCCAAATACCAGATAACCAGGTAACATCATAAAACACACTCATTTCAAAATGGCATCATTGTGCAATATGATTAACTGAACAACATAGTAGTCTAACATCCATGATACTGGAATCAAAGTGTAACATCTGACCCTCGGGTCCTCTCAAATGTAAACATAACATGAGTAACAAATATCTCTCTAATCAGAAATAAAACAAGGTAAATGTCCGCAACACATAACCAAAAAATCCAACAAGAATAATCCATTTCTAATAATTAATGCATTTAATAAGGCACTTAAAACACATAAGCAAACACAGTCATAAACATGACTAACCACTGCTACAGGAACTCGGTCCAGTGTAGCGTGGTAAAAGAACATAGTGCAATCTCTGCACACATCTCAGGGTAATCATGGAACAACCTCATGATACCACATCGATCTTGGTAACCACTGGCACAAACCTCAGTGAACCAAAAATCACATCATAATCTCAAAGATTAGTCAAAAGCATAATCAAAGCAACTAATACAAAAATATAAATCCAAACACCTCGACGGTGTAGACCACTTAGGGTCACAATCATGATCTATCACAACAAAAGATCAGCAAGGGTGCATCCATCAGGATGACTTACAAAAGTCAAATGGGAGAGGTACTACAGTTAATGTACATGACATTATTGGTTATTATTTGATATTATATGTTTGTTCATATATGACATTAAATTAGATATATTTGTGTATGACATTAAATTAGATATGTTCATGTATGACATTAAATTCAATACCTAATCAATTTGAAGCTTTGATAGAATATTGATTAACAATAAAATTTATCATTGTTTAAGCATAAGTTTATCATTTTCAATATGTCATCATCATATGATTTATGATCTTGTTCATGTTTAAAGTTCTCCTTCTCTGTCATTTGTTTATCAAGCTTAATTCAATACCTAATCCATTTGAATTTTTGGTACAATATTGATTAGAAATAAACTTTATTAGTGTTAAAGCCAAAAATTTATCATTTGCAATTTGTGTCATTTTCATATTGATTTATGATCTTCTTGTTCATGTTTAAAGCTTGTCTTCTATGTTATGCATCTAAACATTTATAATATATATTATTATTACAAACATATAACAAATCTAAAACTGAAAACAATACATTACATTAATTCCAAGGTTTAGTTATGATGTAGAGCCTAATAGGATTCTCAAGGTTTCATTAATTCCATATGTTACATCTGCCATCATAGAATACCAATTGTAATGGGCTCTCACATGTATTCCAATGCATATATTTCCTTATATGCACAATTGGTCAATCTTGTACCTTATAGAAGATAGAATTTTATAGGTAGAATGATGTAGATGTTAGGGTACAATAAGCACAATGTTGATGTCAATCCAACAAGACAGATTATACACCCAAACTTCTACACCTTGACACAACAATAACACTAAGGGATCATCATTAATCCATACAACTTTACACTAGCAAACTTGGCTTCACACCCATGAATGGTGGATTCTCACAAATAAGGTTGATCAACATGTTAAGGGGTTCATCCCAACACTAAAACCAAGGAACCATGGCCAAATGACAACCCAAACAAGAATTTCATAACTCTATCCCCATAATGTAGCATCTAGGCTAGTAGCCCTTCTAAAGACAAATTAGGCAACAAGTACCATATCTTCCAAAAGACCTTAGGAAATAATTAGCATTACAAGTACCCTTTATTGAGTTTTTTATATCCCTAAAAGGGCATGTGTTGAAGCCATTTACAAGCCTTCCAAAATTGAACTGTTATACAGGCCTAATTGCCCCAATTAGGTCACCTTAACAAAGAAAGTACCAAAAATCTAGTGAGAAAGACCAAACCAATGCATGAAATTATCAAGTTAGGAAAAGTGAAGGTAGATTCCAAAGTTTCACTTACTAGTTCAAACCCCAAGACATGCAAATTATCAAATTCCATAATGCAACAGAGTTGTCACATGGTAATGCCAACTCATTTGTGCAAATTTCAAATACCCACAAATTGGCTCTAGCCTAGAAACCACCAAAATCTTAATGTACATTTGACAACCTCCCATTCCTCCAAAAATCAGCATTTTCCAATGATGGAAATGGGGGAAATTAGGATTCTTTTCCAAAACCCTAGGTGCTTAGGTTTTGAAAGAAACTTTTACAAAAAATCTTATATCTCCCACCTCCTAGTGAATCGAGGGCTCAGAGTAGGTTCATTGGAAAGGTGACTCTGTAGGCTTCAATAAAAACTAAATCTTGAGGCCCCCTAATTTGTACAGTCTATACAATGCATGAAAAAGTACTTTTTTAATAGGAAAAATGATGGTTTCTTTATTGATTTCAAAGAAAAAGTACAATCAATGTCTTCCACCCACTTGTAAGGGCTTATGAAGACCTTCCTCCAACTATTCCAACTAATTTTAAAAGGTCATGACCATTGGAGGGAGCCATTAAAAACAAAAATCCATATTATTGCATAAATGTTGCATTATTACCCTAGTTATGCAACTTATTTTGGTTTTTATGACTTTATAAAGACTTCTAAAGATCCTAACACCTCCTATGACTTCTAACAAGACACTAGGAGAGTACTAGACCCTTGTGACCTCATGAATTAACCACTTTATAGAAATACCAAAATTGTTGAAGGGTTCACACAATAGGGTTTGTTGGTTTGATTTTTGGCATAATAACTTTTCTTAAAATCATGGTATAAAAAATCAAATGTGAGTCCATTTCTTAGATCCTAGAGTTTCAGGTTTTGGTCTTATATTTTTGATACCTTTTTAAAATTAATGTAAAACCCTAGGTCTTGCCCTTTTAATTTTATCCTGGCATGAAATCTTTTAAAAAGACTGAATGTTCTATTCTCGTCTACTTTGAAGTCATTGTTGAGTCCTTTTTGAAAAGTCTTATCCCACTATTAGATCTTGTTTGGATCCATGGATGTCGCATGCTCATTATAAAATTTTGTGAGGCTATTTACTGTAGCAATATAGTGACTGTCAAAAAACTTTATTATGGTACTGCAAAATGAGGTCCAACACCAAAAGTGTGCATTGATTTGAAAACATTATGGTCACATGCTCTATCCTAGGGTTGTAAGTATCAAGAAGAACACATGTGGAGCAATTTGCAAGTGGTGTCACCAAAACTCTATTTTTTTTGGGTGATTTTCTATCTCATGACCATAAAATCTATGCATCCTGCTAGTAGCAACATAGTGAATGCTCAGAATATGAAGAAAGTAGTAACTTTTTAAAGTAGATGGTGACCATGAAATTCCCATGTGATATCATAAATGTGCACGACCACTCTTTTTGATAGTAGTATTAAATGGTGCTGTCACAATTGATGTGCTATATTTTCTCTATCACCAAAATTTGGTTCCTATTGGAGGTCACTATGTTGTGACCAAGAAATCACCGTGTTTTGTCTGTAGTGACATAGCGAGTGCCCAAATAATGCAAAATATGGTGTTCTTTTAAAATGAGTGGTGATTATGAGGATCCCTAGAAAGATATCTTGCAAAGTATGCTTTTACTTCTATGATAGTCATATCATTTATGGTTATTCTATTCAATTTTCCCAGCACCAAACTTTGTTGGATCACCGAAAATCGTTATGTCACTACCAGAAAGTTAATGACGTGCTAGTAGCAAGGTAGCAGCTAGTTGAAATGTTATGATGTAACAACAATTTCAAAAGTTGGGCCCCTAATGAGTTTTTTGTTAGAAATGAGTTGTACAAATCAAATGACATAGTGGCATCCTACTAAGCAATACTACACCAAAAATTTTGAATCTGTTGGAGGTTGCTATGTCACTACTGGAAAGTTAATGGTTTTTGTCAATAGTGATGTAGCAACCCACCTAAATAATAACAAACACAACAAATTCATGGAAGGTATGATGTCACTAGGGATTACAATAATATATATGTGCCATCATGTCAAGTTGACTCAGTGTCGCCAAGAAGTGTGGACCCATTTCCAAGATAGAAGCTAGATAAAAAATTGTGATTGTTCAATTAGGTTGAGATCAAAGATAATCGCTAACTCACTATGGTGAGTTGCTTGAAGGTTATGTATAGAAATATAGTGAGTAAGGCAAATAAAAATGGGGCCCACCATGTTCATATTGTATGATGCATTGGATGTCCTCCACTCGATCAAAGGGAAATCAATGATCATCGCTTTGTCGCTATTGAAAGTTTCTCACCTTTTATGTATAGTAACATAGCAAACAAGAAAAATACATAAGGGACCCACCATTATGGTAACAAGAATGCAATAAAATGTTTGACATCAGATTAAGATCAGAGCAAGGGTTATCGCTTCGTCGCTATAGCAATATACTCACTCTTTATGCATAGTGAGGTAGTGATTTAGTGACACATGTCCTCAAGGAAAGTGGGTCCAGTTCAAAGCGCCAACAAAGAATGAAATCTATAGGTGGAAACTTCTCATTGGTTTGAATGCCAACATGTTGAGAAGAATATGAGTTAGATCTGGTTTAATTCTTGGATTGTAGGATTTTTTGAGATCGACAGCACATATTTAAATACAGAAGGAAGTGCCACCCTATTCTTCCCTTACAATTTATGGTTTCAAGCGCACTCCTCATGTATTTCCCTATCAAGTACCTTTGAAGGAAGGGATGGCTAAAGTCTTGTGGTAGTTAGGAGGCTTGGAGGAGACTTACCTATTGAAAAGGTCACTGGGATCAATTTTTACTACTTGTACTATGGCACACCAGTTTGTGATTACAAAAGGGGGTTGGATCTTTTTGTACAAAATTTTGGATCAATATAAAATGGTCATTTCCCATCCCCATTTTTGTGATACTGTGGGGTTCTATAATTAGACTTGAGACATAGGATTAACTTGGGAAAGATAAAGCATGATTTTTATTATCTTGAGGATATTATAAGGAATGAATTCTCATTACAAGAATATGAAACCAAAAAAGAAAAATGGAGAGTTTACTCTAGAGTGCTAGAATTCATTCACTATTTTGATAAAGATTATAGTCTTTTGAGTAAATATGTCCTAGAGGTAGATACGATTAATAAACTCATGAATGCTTTTCCTAACATTGTGGAAGCAATGAATGAAAAGAAATTTTTTTTTATTGATTCCTACCCTAAAAGGGCTAGAGAGGCCAAGAGAAGGTTAGCTTTCACTCCTAATGTAGGAGCTAGTCATCTAGTTGTTCAAAGGAGGCCAAGCTACAATATAATTTAGAATAGAAGAACCACTGAAGATAAGGGCAAGAAGATAGTGGGATCTATCAGTGTAATCCTAGAAGAAAGGCCTCCTGAGCCATCCCCAAAGAGGAGAAAAATAATAAGGGAAGAGGCATCCCATGATAAAGAGTATTCACCTACTCAATCCCCTCTTAGAATAGAAGGAGAACAAATAATTGGTGAATAGGTTGAGCAGAAGGGATCATAGGGAGGTATTTTTATTACCCAGGTAGAATTAGATGAGGGTAACCCTCAAGAACCTCCTCCACCAAGTTTAGATTTAACAATAGCTGACTATAGAGGTAGGGAATCAGACCCAGTGTTAGAACAAGCAAGTCATCAATTTTTGGCTGATGACCACTTTGTAAAATCTAGGACTTTCCATCAATTTGCATGGAGGGAAAATATGAATAATTTTGAAGAAAGATGCAAAAGGTTGAAAATAGAGCATCCATAAATAGATGAAGCCTCCATCCAAAACCAAATAAAAGAAGAAATGATAAAAGAATTTCATAACTTAAGCCCTAAGGAGGGAAAGCAAATGGTGAGGGCATCGAACATTTTATTCTTACAAAATTGGGACATTGTTGATGCCTTAGTTTTCAATTCAGTTTCAAATAAATTGAATTTGCAAGATCAAAGCCAAAAAGATTTCCAAGGAATTGCATTTAGTGAAGATCGGGTTGGATTGGTCAATTGGTCATTAAGAAGAGGATCTAGAGCCACATCATCACAACCAGATGAGTCTGGAATGATGGGACACATAATTGTAAGGAGAGTTGTTGATGCATCACATGTATAGGTGGCCCATATGAATGTGGGGACCTCTCATTTTGTCTTAGTTACTACTGAGAGGAAGGAAAAGGAGATGTTTGAGTTGTAGAGAAAGTATGAGGTACTTGTGGAATCCTATAATAAAGAGGTCCGAAAGAGGATTGAGCTAGAAAATAAGGTGTTAGGAAGATCTTCTAGACCTAGAATAACATACCCTTTCCTCTAGTGGAACCTTTCAAATCCACCCCCCTTGCAGAAATACCAGACACACCCCAAAGGCCACAATATTATACAGTTGAAGATTTTGAAGAAGAAAAAAGCAAGCTGTAGGCCTTACATGCAGAGCTAAATACACAATATGAAGATAAATTAAGAAAATCTCTCATGTACCTTCCAGACAAAATTGAGTGGCCATTGTTTTATGATTAGTTAGCAAGGGTAGTAAACATTTGGGAAGAATTGAAAGCAAAAGTTGAGGCTTTAAAGCCTATTATGAATAAGTGGGGGAAGAAAAGGAGAAGGAAAGAGGTGACTTTTTTGTGCTATTTAGTCATTATGTCATCCCATGACCAAATTGAAAGGATTTATGACATTGTCATAAATCTACCAAATTTTGATAACAGGAGGGTTTATTTGCAAAGAACAATAGTGGGCTACTTAAGTAAGTACAAGAGCCAAAATTTTGATTTGTTTCCTCATGTTATAGATAGAAAGAATAGATTGAAAAGAAAAGATGAGTGGACCATACAATTAGAGATTTTTTCTATTTAAGGATGAATAAAATCATAAATGAAAAGGGACATGCTTGGTGGACCACTTCAATTGAAGAGTTGGTAAAAGTTCAGTTATTCTTTGATTCTTTGAAACATGATTTTGTTACTATTGATAATGAGGCTAAATATGTGCTCAAAAGATAGAGTGATATTTTACAATTCAACTAGTTAGATGATACAATGTTTGAAACATGGATGGCAGATATTGCTTCTGATGAGCAATTTGAGGAAGTTGAAATAGATGAAGATGTGATAGAGGATGATGAGGTGCAAATTATTGAC
Organism: Cupressus sempervirens; assembly: GCA_028749045.1. Classification (NCBI taxonomy): domain Eukaryota; kingdom Viridiplantae; phylum Streptophyta; class Pinopsida; order Cupressales; family Cupressaceae; genus Cupressus; species Cupressus sempervirens. Next base: position 794,196,806 of record CM053793.1, read on the forward strand.
ACATTAGCACTAGATATGAAAATTGAAGGAGGTGAAGGTCACCAATTAGATCTAGTTGAAGGTACAAAGCTTGAGATGTGCAGATGACAGGGGAAAAATCAAGGGTAAAAGTAATATTGTTCGTACAAGATGAAAATAGTGCAAATCCAAGGGTAAAAATTGATTTAGAAGCACCACAAGATGACTCATCATTGGTTAGTTTAGTAGTTACATATTTAGAAGATCCAGAATAGTGGTGGAAAATCAAGGAGTTGATATTTTCTAATAATGTATCCGAAATGGCCTTTCAATGAATATTTTGGTGTGCTTGGCATTATTTTATACATTATTTTGTCTTTTGTTAACTATTTTTATTTTCTAGTTTGGAAGGATGCCTGTTAATCACATTTGTGCTTTGTTTGTTGCAACTCATTCCTATATAAATGATTTTTCAAGGCAATGTGAGGTTTCAAATACTTGTTTATTTTTCAACTTTCAAGAAAAGTACAGTCGGTCCAATCATGTGTAGTTATTTTTGAGCTTACTCCCAGTTATGTACTTTTCTAATGAAAAATAGAAATAATAGTATCAGTATGAATTCATGGATTCTTCATTGAGTTTCTATTGTTTCTTGTATTAGTCAACAAAAGGATAATACAAAAGGGTATTTACATTAGATCTATGTCATCATTTTCTGTCTCCATTTCATGAGTTTATAAAATTTGAGATCATTTTAAAAAGGTTCGTTTGATTGAATGCAGTCTGGAAGGGTTGTATATTGGTTTATTGTTGCTTTTAATTCAAGGTATTATTTAAATGCTTCAGTAGATTAGTAGAATTCATGAATTTATGAAATTGATATCTCATAAGAATGGAAATAGGTGATTATAGTTGATAAATTCAATTATAAGTTAATTGAACAAGATATCCTGCTAATAGTTGACTCTTTGCCACCATGGATAAAGCAATGGTCATATAAATCAGAGTTGTTTGAGAGTAAATTCTACTTCTACATGTCAAAAAAATTTAAAATTCAAAGTCATTTTCATTCCATTATGTTCAAGATTATAATGCTAGTCACCACTCGTTTACATTTAAATTCTGAGTCTTAGGTAGCTACTATTTCTAGGAATACTTATAAATTGTAGGAGAATTATGAATAGATCTATTATGAGGGTTGTATATAAACTTGAAAGCATTAAGGAAATTGATAAATTGTGTATGTACCTATGGGTAGAAGATGAAAATCAAAATGAAACTAAGGTATTTTTCATTAAATAGTTTGTATTAGAATCATCCCTAGGTATACCCACCTTGGTTTTGTAGAGCCTAAAGAGTAGGAAACCATCCTTGGTTTCATTGAAGTTGGGTCCAAATGGTTTACTTATGTAATTGATTATAGGAAGTAGTTAATGCTTAGATTATATGAGTGTTATCATTTTGATATTGAGCATTTTGTTGTTCAATAGTTTCAAACACCAACATAATGGTGACTCTACTAGGGACAAATTTTAGTATTATAATTGTTAGATGATTTGGGAATAACCTATGGCTTTAGTGGACTTTTCTAGTGATAAACCTTGAGAATTTTAAAAAAGAGAAACAAAACCCCACTCCATAGGTGTACACTGACATGTACGGTCCTTGCAAAGGTGTCTTATCCACTAAGAAAGAGTTATAGTCCAAAAACATTTTCTAATTTGGTTGCATCCTATTTTTCCATTTCTTTCTTGATAATCCCATGATATTTTTATTAGGAAAACAAGATTATTGCACTACTTTTCCCTAGGTGTGTGGTGACTCTTAAAGGTTTTAACCAGTGTCAAATTTAAGTATGTTCTAGATCATGGGAAGTGTGAGAAACATGTGGGCAAATGTGAAGAAAAACCTAGCTATTAAGTTATAAACTGATCTCCCTCCTAGAGGGAAGAAAATTTGGGCTATGAAAGGAGCCTAGATGCAGAAGGGAAATTATTCTCAAGAGAAAATGATAAGGGAAACTAACACCTACCTTTTTTTTGATTGAAAAAGAGCCTTTTTGCAAAGGTCCTAGGTCTCATCCTGGTTTATCTGATGATGATTTCTGTAATACTCTTGAAATGATATGTCAAGAAAAAGCTATGCAACCACATGCACTTAGCCTAGAGGATAGGACTAGTAACAATCTTTTCCAATGTAGCACAAACCTTTTCATGTTAGATTATTCTTCGGAAAGTGAAAGACCAAAACATTTAGAACCTAAAAGTTTCAATGATGAGAAGACCTTTGGTTTTGAGTTTATTATTCCTAACCTTGATGAGAATTAAATATTGAGAATGCAACTTGCTGAGCAAGAAGCCATTAATAGGAAATTTTAGAAGAAAAGGGAGGAAAAGATCATAAAAGCTTATAAGGAAAAGCAAGAATTACTTAGGAGAATTGCTACTTTGAAAAAGAAGAATGAGATAGAAGCTAAAGCTTGGCACCCTAAAATTGTTGGTCAAGTTGAACAACTTAAATTACAAGAAAAAAAGCTACTAAAGGATCAAGATCTAAACTTAGAGGGTCATGTGATACAATAGATCAAGAATTATAAGCCTCTAGAGGTTAAATGAGATGTAGAACATGTTTTTGGTGTCCAAGATAAGAGAAAACAAAATGAAGTTGGTATTAGGATAAATGAACCAACAAAGCCCATCCAGATCCATGATTCTTTGTCATTTTTTGATGTTGAGTTAGAAAAAAGAAGGAAAGAGAAGGATGCTTTCGCTAAGAAATTGAAAATTGTAGAAAATGAAGTAGCCATAGTTGAGATGAATAACAAGATTAAGTTTCTAGAAAATGCTAAAAAACAATCTATATTTTCTCTTGAAGATAATGATAGAACAAATATTGCAAATTAGAATACTACTAAATTTTTTACTTCTTTCTTCTCTTCTTCATCATTGAAAATGGATCCCAATAAATCTATTGCATATCCTAATACTAGTAATGCTTTTAACAATAATGAAAGAAATGTCGTCAATTTTTCTAAGATTGATTTAAAATGAAGACCTATTTAGTTAGAAGATATTCTTTGAGGGTATTCCTAGTTTTCCTAACCCTATCCCACAAGAAATGAGGAAAAGATTGCCCAAGTTTTCTAGAAATAATGCTATCACTTGTGAGGATCACTTGAGGAATTTTCTTGACACAATGAGTGATTATGAGGTTAAGGCTGAAGATGTTATCATGAAGTTATTTTTTCAGTCATTAACTAAAGATGCTAGAGAATGGTTCAAGAGGCTTCCTGAGTCATCCATTTTAGATTGGAAGGACATTGAGTATTGTTTTAAGGAACAATATGGTGATAAACAAAACCCAAGTTATATTCTAAGTGAGTTCAATAATATTAGGAAGTTGCATAATGAATCTATTACCAACTTCAACACTAGGTTCCAGAAGAGGATGTATAAGCTAATGCAAGCTATGAGATTTGATGACAAGGTATGTATGATCACTTATTTGAATGCCTTTGATGGTAAAATGGCATATCAACTTAGGGATAACTAGCGTAGGACTTTAAGAGATGTTTTCAAAATTGCTATCAATATAGAAAATAATCTGAGGCTTTTACAGAGACAAGAGAACAAAAGAGATGATTCTAGTTTTTTTGGGAGTAAGGGAAATAGAAAAGAAGAGTACAAATCTATAGGAGGAAAAAAGCAGGAGCCTAGTGAGATGAGTCAAGTTTTGAATGCAATAAAAATTTTGAGTCTTCCTCAAGGAAAAAATGATAGGAATCCCACTAAAAATAAGTTCCCTTATCAGTCCAATTTTATTAGATAGAATAGATTGCAAAATTTCCCTTATAATACCACTTGGAAGGATGGTCAGCCCAATGTTCCTCCTCCTAAGAACATCAATAAAAAGGTTACCCCTGATCCTTTATCCAAAAACTCCATAAATATGGCAGATGACCCTAAACCCACCACTAAACCCACATGTTGTTTTGTTTGTAAATTACCTCATGCTCTTGAGTATTGTGCAGTAGCTTTGTCATTTTCTAGAAATTCAACTGAGGTAGAAGAAAATCAAGAACATGAAGAAAGTAGTGATGATGTAGGATGTAATATGTTTGAATCAAATTATGATAGTGATGACCATGACAGAGATGTAGTAGAGCAAAGATAGTTTCAAATTCATATACAGCAAAATGTTTTTTCTGATGAGGAGAGTGATGTTGAGGACAATGTATGTAACATGGCATCTACCAAAGAGGAGGTGATACTAAGGAAGCCTTCCAAAGAAGAAGTTGATTAAATTACTGCTAGCATGATAGCTCAAGTACAAACTAGACATATGACTCAGAATGCTGATAATGGTAAGGTAGCTAGTATATTTATCAAGAAAGATGACACTAAGAAAAAGGAAGTTGTAAAGCCTAAAGAAATCCCTGATGTGAAGGTCAAAATTTCTAGTAAAAAATGGAAACCAAAGAAAGGAGGAAATCCCAAGGAACTAGAACTCTCAAATAATCTTCCTAAGAAATTAGATGAGAAGATATAAAAAATGATCACTATAAATGACAAGAATCATAAGGATATTTTTTATAAACATCATGAGAAGAAGGATATGACTATTGATAACTCCTCATATTCTTCTATAGATATGCTTAATGTTTTATCACAGATCACTATTAAAGTTCCCTTGTCTAAATTATTAAGGATCCTTAAACACTGAAATAAAGCCATAGCATGGTTGGGAAATACTAATATAAGGACAAAACAAGATTGTAATGAAATTCATGATCCCAAGCAAGGAATCAAAGAAAAGGTAAAAGAAAAGGAAGCTAAAGTAGTGGTGTCTCAAATCCCTTGGATGTTTTTGGATAGCTCTGTTAATAAATTCTTGGGAAGTGTTGAACCATTTTTCTTGAGTATTTTAGTGAATTGTAAAACATTAAAAAATTTCATGATTGATTCTGGTGCCTCCAATATTGTTATGCCTTTTGAAATAATGAAGGAACTAGGTTTCAAAATTGATACTAGTCAGGGGAGATGTTGTGCCATGGATAAAAGAGAAGTAATAGTCATAGGTACTATTAATGCTTTACCATATAGACTGATAGCTTGTCTAGACAAAGAACTTACTATGAGTGTGTTGGTTGTTGATATTCCACCTCAGTATGGCATGTTATTATCTAGAAAATGGATTGTTACCATGTGAGGAAGTTTGCAATGTGATCTATCATTTTCTACTTTTAAGATTGATGGAAATTTGATAAAAATAAACAGAGAACCAAAAAGCATATATATGATAGAAGAAGATATAGAGGATGATATGACCAACTTTGTGGATATAGATGTCAATGAATTTAGAGAAGAGAGCCTAAATTTCAAGAATGTTAGGGATAAATCTTAGATGGAAGTAGAAGTTGATACAAAAATAGATAGGGGAGATTTATGGGCCATGTTCTTTGACGGTGCTTGTTACAAATATTGAGCAAGTGCAAGTATTTTGTTGATATCTCTAGTAGAGGTAGCATACAAGTTCTCTTTTACTTTAAGTTTCCCTTTCTCTAACAACATAGCAGAATATGAAGCTTTACTATTAGGCCTTAGACTAGCTCATAAGCATGAAATAAAATGTTTACATGTTATAGGAGATTTTTAATTAGTTATGGGTAAGTGCACAAAGTTGTGGTGCCAAAAGGGGGGTATAAGTGGACACCTTTTTCCTAAAATCTGCAAATTTTGAACTTCAACAAGAATTTGAAGATAGTTATTCTCAAAATTTTTAGATATGACGAAAACAAAAGTCGTAGTCCTTTGAATCTAGTTTCTAAACTACTATTTTTTTTTTAAAATGGTTTAGTTTTAGGTCCTCAAAAAAGGGGGCCACAAAAATTTGTACTGTTTATTCCAAAAAAACATAACACAGTACAAAGTGTGGCCCCCCTAAAATTTTAACTTTTTTTTTGAAATTCTTTAATCGCTCTAGTCAAAAGTTACTTAACACTATGTAGTTTATCCCAGATTTTTCAAGTAATTTTATAATGTGTATTTTTTTTAATGAATTTTTTAACTAGACACATCCCAAAAATGTGAAATATCTATGTGCTTCCCCTAGAAATAACTGAAAACTAATCTAAAATCAAAATTTTTTTTTTCAAAGTGTGTAGAATGGAGTCTAGTTTCTAAAAAATTAAGTTATTACAAAATTTGATGAACGAGCTAAAATCTATAGCCCAATTAGTACATGGTGGTTTTTGACAAAAAATGAACATACATTCAAAAGAAATTATAGATGAAAGGCTTGAAATAGTTCAAATTAAAAATAAATTATATGGTTAGATAGCTAACACAGAGACCTATAATGCTATGTAACTTGATCTTATCGATACCCAACCATCAGAAATCTTGAAGGGGAGCACAGAAGAAAAAATAATCACTTTTTGTATGTTCATTGGAAAACATGTCTCGGGCCTGTTCATCAAATCCAAACCTTTGGGTTGGATCTCCAAGGCAAAACCAAGCCTTAGGCTTGGGTTTAATTAAGGTTTAAATAGCATGTGCACCCTATAGCATGTGCGCCCTATAGCGCACATGCACTATTTAAACCTTAGTTCTAAATAGCGAGTGCGTGCTATAGTGTGCATGCACTATTAAGATCTAAGTTGAAAAAGAGAACTATGTGGGGGGGGGGGGGATAGGGGAATGGCTATGTGTGTTCATGAAAGAGATAGAGAGAAAGTATGGGATAAGAGAGGGGAGAGAGTACAAGATGGGAGAGAGAAAATGAGAAAGAGTAGGGGTGGAAAAGAGAGTATAGAATGAGAGAGAGAGAGAGAGTAGGGGTGGCAAAGAGAGGAAGTGTGAGAGAGAGTAGGGGTGGAAAAGAGAGAGTGCGGGATGGGGGAAAGAGATTTAAAGTAGGGGATGGGAGAGAGAGAGTAAAGGTTGGGAGAGAGAGATTAAGAGTAGGGGATGGGGAGAGAGAGAGTAGGCGATGGGAGATGGAGTGGGAGAGGAAGAACTTGAGAGAGAGGAGGATGGGAGTGCATGTGTGTGAAAGAGAGAGAGTATGGAATTGGAGAGGGGGAAGACAAAGTAGCTCAAGAGAGCCTAGGGGATGGAATAGAGAGTAGGCAATGGGAGAGGGAGTGGGAGAGGGGGACAGAGGGGGGAATAGAAATGTGTGTGTGTGTGTGTGTGTGTGTGTGTGTGTGTGTGTGTGTGTGTGTGTGTGAGAGAGAGAGAGAGAGAGAGAGACAGACAAACAGACAGAGAGAGAGAGAGAGAGAGAGAGAGAGAGAGAGAGAGAGAGAGAGAGAGAGAGTAGGGGATAGGAGAGAGTGTGAAAATTTAAGAGAGACTAGAGGGTAGTAGAGAGAGAGAGAAAGTGGAGAGGGAGAGAGTAAGAGTGAGAGAGAGAGTAGGCAGTGGGAGAGGGAGAGCAAGTGAGAGAAAAAGTAGGGGATGGAAGAGGAGAGAGGGGGGATGGGTGTGTGTGTGTGTGTGAAAGAGAGAGAGTCAAGAATGAGAGAGGGGAGAGAGATAGAGAGAGTAGGCAATGGTAGAGGGATGGGAGAGAGAGAGAGAGGGAGAGAGAGAGAGAGAGAGAGAGAGAGAGTAGGCAGTGGGAGAGGGAGTGGGAGGGAGAGAGAGGTGGAATGGAAGCATTTAAGAGAGATAGAGTAGGGGATGAGAGAGAGTAGGCAGTGGGACAAGGATTGCGAGAGAGAGAGAGAGGGGGGAATGGGAATGTGTATTTATTTATAAGAGAGATAGAGTAAAGGATGGGAGAGAGTGTGAGAGTTTGAGAGAAAACTTAGTAGGGGATGGGAGAGAGAGTGAGAGTAAGGGATGGGGGAGAGAGAGAGAGTAGAGAGGAAGAAAGAGAACTTGAGAGAGATAGATATTAGGCAGTAGGAGAGGGAGTGGGAGAGGGAGAGGGAGAGGGAGAGAAATAGGGAGGATGGGAGTGTGTGTGATAGATGTAGAGAGTAGGGGATGGGAGAGAAGAAGAAGAGTGGGGGGATAAGAGTGTGTGTATCTATGAAAGTGAGAGAGTAGAGGATGGGAGAGAGTGTGAAAGTGTGAAAGTAGGGGGTGGCATAGAGAGAGTACAATGATGGGGGAGAGAAAGCAGGTGGTGGGAGAGGAAAAGAGAGAGGGAGGATGGGAGTGTGTGTGTAAGAGAGACAGAGCGGGGGATGGGAGAGAGTGTGAGAGTGTGACAGTAGGGGGTGGCAGAGAGAGAGAGAGTACGACGATGGGGGAGAGAAAGTAGGTAGTGGGAGAGGGAAAGAGAGAGCAGGGATGGGGGTGTATGTGTAAGAGAGATACAGTAGTGGATGGGAGAGGAGAGAGAGAGTAGGGGATGGGAGACGAGAGAGAGAGAGAGCAGGGCATGGGGGAGAGAAAGTAGGCAATGGGAGAGAGAGTGGGAGAGGCAAAGAGAGCTTGTACAAGATGGGAGAGAGAGAGAGTAGAGAGGGAGAGAGAGAACTTGAGAGAGAGAGAGATAGTAGGTAGTAGTAGTGTGAGTGTGAGGGAGAGTAGGGGGTGGTAGAGAGAGTATGATGATGGGGGAGAGAAAGTAGGCGGTGGGAGAGGGAGAGAGAGAGGGAATGGGAATGTGTGTAAGAGAGACAAAGTAGGGGATGGGAGAGAAGAGAGAGAGTAGGGGATGGGGGAGAGAAATTAGGTGGTAGGAGAGGGAGAGGGAGAGAGATAGGGGGGATAAGAGTGTGTGTGAGAGATCTAAAGAGCTGGGGATGGGAGAGGAGAGGGGGTGAGAGAGGTAGAGAGAGTAGGTGGTGGGATAGGGAGAGTGAGAGAGAGTAGGAAGAGAGAGAGGGAGGGGATGGGAGAGAGAGTAGGGAGGATAGAGAGTAGGGAGTATGGGGAGTGATGTTTTTTGAGATAGTGCATACGCACTATAGTGTGTAAGTGCTTTATAGTGCATACATGCTATAGTGCATACGCACTATCTCAAATCACCAAAAAAGGTCAAAAACCAACCTTGGGGCCCATTTCATCCATTTTTAACTTTTGGTCTATTATGCTCTTTGTTATTCCGATATAAAACATGGGTTTCAACATAGCAAACACTATTTTAACACATTTGGAAGCTAGCAAACACCAAATTCAATCATTGGATACATGATTTGAGGAATTTTTGAATATTCCTTTAATAGAAAAGGTTAGTGCAATCCATTTTAAATATTGTTCATCGATATATAGATACAAATTTGATTATAATTTGATATGTTATGTAATATATAGTGAATTCATTGAAAATTGTATGTTTGAATGAAATGTTATTTCGAAATGGTTAAAATTTTGATAAGTCGTTTGATATATATTGTGTATTCGTCCAAATAATTATAATTTTTATATGTAATTTAATAATTTGTAATTTAATTTGACATGTATAAATCATCATCATGCCAAGGAAGAAACCAAAGATTCAAACAAATGCAGATAGGGAGAGAGATTTGATAATTAAAAGAGATAAAATAAATTACTATGTGAACAAAGAAAATTGCAAAGCAATGATGAAGAATCAACTTTCAAAGAGGATCAAGAACCACCAGTAAAAAGAAAAAAGGAGGAAGAATTAGAAACACAAAGAGAATGAATGAGATTGTTACGCTCAAGAAGACAATTGAATTATGAAGCTACACCATCCTCCAATGTTGGAGACATATCGTCCGTTACACCATCTTCGAATGTTGGACTCATATCATCTGCTACACCATCTTCCAATGTTGAATTCATATCATCCTCTCATGTTGAAAGACACTAATTCATAGATCCGACGATATACACACTCCATCATGTCATGTTGAAAGCACAACATCAACACATCAAGTAGGTGATATTCCATCTTTTACATCTTATTGCCAAGGCACAACATCTTCGGTTCAAGGTATGTAATAAACTCAACCTTATATTGATGTTCAAAATGTTGAGAGAATTGAAGAGATTAGAAAACCTTCTAGAATTCATTTTAGAAAACCAAAATATTTGATTGATATTGATACTAACATTTTGAAATCAATGCCTAACAAGATTAGCAAGCATACTTGTCAAAGAAAAGTTAATCATATGTGGAGATTATTTTTTGAAGAATTAAATATTATAGGTCAATGCCAATTATTTGTTGAAATGATGAGGAATTTGAAATTTAGGCCTATCATGAAGATTCTTGGGCTAAGAATGATGGATGATTCAAATGAAAGAAATGTTGTAAAGAATCTAATGAGTGCTTATGAAAAAGTGGGTTCTAAATCATGCACCAAAGATAGTAATATCACAAGATGAGTACTCACATCGACAATAGGAAGTAGCCAAATGAAGAAAGCTCGACTCATGAGAAAGATAAGCAAAACATTAAAAATTGGTAGAGGTACCTTAAGGAGAGCCATGCTAAGGTGTGAGTGATTAGAAGATCCAACAAAAAATGAGTTATGGACATTAAGTGGTAGACTCCTATGAAAGGATAAAGAAATTAGTGAAGCCTTGAAATCATTGATCGAAGATTTTTGAAAAAATAATACATGTGTTTCTCCTAATCAAAGAGATGTTGTAAGAAGGAGGATTGGTAGTTGAAATCGCGAGCCACATGCGAAACATTTTTTGGACTCAACTTAGACACAATTTTTTGCAAAATTTATTGGTATGTATCCTCAAATTCGAATAAGTCAAAGATTTTTTGAGATGGGTAAATCTTTTTATGTAAAAATAAATCACACACGCACAACTTGTTGTTGTAGGATACATATTGAATTTTCTAACCATTTTGATGTTTTTAGGCACATATGCGTAGTTTTGCATTCTAAGTTTGTTTTGCAGGATTTTGACATAAAAGAGCCACCAAGATCTTCAAGGAAATTCATATCCAACATTTTGTGTGAAATAGGAGATGGCCAACAATTTTACAAGACATCATGCTTGGATGGTATGTTCTTATTTTGTGGTTCTTTGTAGCTTTTATCAACTTGTCAACATATGGATAGTACACATGCAATTGGAAATGAAATAGTAGATTATGGAAAATTCAAGACAGTGACATATGCTCTAAAAGATGGGAAACAAGGTAAAAGATGTGATCTAGTTATTGAAAAGATTCCAGTGTATGAGTTCATGAAGATTTTTCATGAAAAGATTATTTACGAGTATGCAAGGCATACCCATAGAGCTCGATGGTTGGATTTGCAATTCAAGTTATGCAAGTATACGTTTCCATTGGATACCATTGTTTTGGTTGTAAATTCTGCAGAGAACTACACACTACAACCACAAAATGAGGTGCAAGTAAAGTATTATACATCTCAATAGGTTTTCGTATTTGTTCACATAACATTCATGCATTCACCTACAAGTACAGAGGATGATAGGAAGATTTTAAGGGAGTACCATTTTACATTAGTGATGATCGATCACATTCTACAAAGTTTGTACATGGTTATTTTCAACTATTTTATGGAGATTTGGCTAACAGGGGCATATCATATCGTCAACACATTATTTGGTCAGACAATTGTGCATCTCAATTCAAGAATGCACGAATGTTCTATTGGTTGAGCAAGATGCATAGGTTGTGTAGAATTCAATATATGTGGAATTTCATAGAGGATGGTCATGGTAAGGGAGAGCACGATGGTGCAGGCACATGCACTAAAAGAGCCTTAGCTCATGAAGAACTAAAGTACAAATATGGAGCAATATTGATAGATGCAAAATCCATCATCCAATGGTGTAACACTACAATGAGTCCAGGGAAGGAAGGTGAGTCTACAGTTCATAGATTTTTTTGGTTGATAGATAATACTAGCATTGCACCATATCAAGATTGTTCCACACTAACAGGATCTAGTGAGTTACACTCTTTTAGAAGCTCTGATGCGGGTTCATGGAGTATCCACACATGAAAAATGGCATGGTATTGTCCATCATGTGCAAAGGAAAATTGGTATGATTGTGAGTCAACTGAATGGGTGGACAAATGTGATATACGGGTTTTGGACCCAATTGACACCTATCATCCCCCACAAGCACTGGAAATGGTAGAGATGGATTCATCTATTGACTTTGACTACTTGTCAGATCTAGTGCAACCTGGTAATATATATATCTTTTTAATTTCAATACGTAACTTTATAACTTTTACCCAAGTATTTTTTGAGTTAATGACCACATTTTGTACATTTGTCATTGCAAGCCATGTTTTTGTTGTTATTGCACCTGAAGACAATGAAGAAGGGACATATTATTATTTGTATCATTGTGTTGAAGCAAAAGAAAATTTGGATCACTCAGTTATAGATGGTGAAGGTTTAGAGTACCATGTCGGTGCAGTGGTTGTAACAGGCACATGGCTTAGACGATATCCTATGAAGAATCCTAACTTGTGGTTATTCGAGGATTGGCAAATAGAGAGGAAGATTCTTCATTATTCAAACCTTGTTGTAGCATCAAATTTCCACTTGATAAAATATGGTGGAAAACCACATAATAAGATTCTTTGGAAAGTTTGCGAGTCAAACCATGAGGCAATACTTGAGACATTAAAATGTCGAGCAGATCCAGTTGGCTCATTAGATTGAATTGGGAGAGAGAGAAAAAGTGATCAATTGGATCCAAATACAATGTTACAACCTCTTCCCCAAGACTATCACATGACTAAGGTGGACCGTATTGTTATGATGTGTAAGTGATGAGATTTAGTTTTGATTTTTTTAGAATCTAGATACATTATTTGAATTTATATTAGATTCTTTAATAGGACCCATTTTTTTAATCTTATCTTAGATTTTTTACTATGCTAATTCTTCATTTGTAGGTCACCAAAGAAGAGGGCTAATAAAGTTGACGCAAAAGTGATAAAGGGTGAGATGCCAAAATCATCTGTGGAATGGTATTATCAATTCACATCCTCAATAGTTATTAGTGTTCTTTGTTCAAGTACCATTGTATGCTAATCATCTTATGTCTGGAATTGTAGAGGTAAAATTATGTCAGTACTAAGGTTTGTAGCATCAATACTAAGGTTTTTAGCATCAATTAGTCACGCTAAGTATAGTAGTTGTATCATGAATCCTTCTGAACCAAAAACCATATCATCTATCTACTCCCTCTTTATATAAGAGTTTGTCAAACAATGAGAATGAAACATTGATTATTACTCCCCCCCTCAATGTAGAATTCTCATTGATTGCATTTTGTAAAGTTTTATGTCACTATCAACCTCTATATCATTGTATTCTTCTTATCATCAAATTACACAACAATGAGAATATGAACGATGAATTCTTCACATGAACCTGACAATTATAAATGCTACACCTTAATAAATGTTTGGGCTTGGTCTTTACCATTCAAGCTTATAATACAATACATTGGCTTCATTTGTATTTGGAAGTATTTATTATGTTTGTTCCAAAAGTCATTCTTCATTTGCCAATATGAAAATGTGACTATCATGAAAGGTATAGTCTTATAATTTGTAATTTTTATAATGGTATAAAAGCTTGGTTGTGGGTTTGAATCCATACAACCTATGATGAGTGAATAGTGTCATGCAAAACACCCTTCATTTCTTTTTCCATTTCAAACACATTCAACCATAATTACCACCATTACCACTACCAAGGGATGAAGTCTTGTAGGCTTATAGGTAAAATTCTTATTGGTAGTGATCTCCTTAACAAGGTCATCACCAACATTTGTGATCTTGCTACGAGGCAGACTAGTATCAGTGTCCAATGCAATACTCTCCTTCTAGTCGAGAAGCATATTTGACCCATTCTCCTAATTGCTTCCCTCCCCAAATTTTCCATTGCCCTCATGACCCTCCTTCTCATGCATTTATTCTATTTATTCTTCTTGGCCATTTTGAAACACCATCTGGATGGAACTCTAGCCTTCCTCAAAACCATTATACATGACCTCTCCTTCTTGAAGATATTCTATAAAAAGTTCCTCAACCCTTGAACCTTTCAAAACCCCAATCTCAATGGAAGGCAAAGGAACTAGTAGATCTAGTTCTTTAAGAGAAAGAGACAACAAATCCAATTTCCTAGTGACTAGATGGAAAATTGGGGAAATCATTTCAATTAGTTGTAAATTGAAAGGAATTATAAGTAAACTATATCAATATAATAAGTAACTTAGTAATTATATCAATATAATTTAATTAATAAGAAAATGAATTTATTACTCTAACATATAGTACATTATTTTGCACACAAAGGTGTTGAATTTGATGCTTAACAGATTTACATAGATTTGTAGTAAATAATAATTGTTGTAGCTTTGGGATCAACACTATAAAATGAAGGATGTCATACTACATTCACAGAGGTACCAGAATATTTTATTTGACATGGAGACAAAAGAAAATGTGTATTCTTCATAACTGCATTTGAGTCTCATGTATTATCATTTTCATCTATTGACATCAGAGATTCCTTTACATCTTCATCATTGTATTGATCAACGAGTCCTTATTGCACTCACTAGTTCTAAGCCAATGACTAAGGTATGAAAGAGTTTACATTAAAATTTCATTAGTACTGAAATTCAATATAAAATTCATAGGCACAATCGAGTGATAACTTTGATGGTTTTTTGTAGGGTCTTATTACTCCTGACCATCAATGTATCCCTGAGGTGTATATACAGAGGAATTATCAGCTAGCTGTAAGAAAATATTAATTTTTATGTGTAAATATGTTTTAATTTTTTATATAAAATAGTTATTTATTCACATATAATTTTGATTGTAACATGTCGAGTTATAGAAGATTCTAGACTAATGGACTAGTGAGCATGTTAGGAAGACCTTGTTATATACATCATCTCCGACTTGTTGGCAATTAAAGACAATTAGGGATTTATTTTGTTCCCTTAGTTGGAAAGAGTATATATCTAATGATGAACATTTTACACCTATATGGCATTATTGGGCATATGTTTTGTATAATTTTTTCTATGTATGCCATTTTTTACATATATTTCATGTATGACATTATTAGACATATGCTTATGATGTTTCAAATTATTGATAAATGAATTATATGATATTGTTAGACCTTATGGAATCAACTTTGATTTTTTGTTATCACATTGGTTTGATGCTTGTATTACTGGATTAGTTGATTGGATGCTATGATTTGATGATTGTGAATTTTTAGATATAATATTTTGGAAAATCAAGAAATTTCATAATGCATATTACCTTAGACCCATACAAATTTTTTTATATTTAAAGATCAATAGTTATCCATAGCTTACAAATTTTAGCACCTTTATGTTGGTTGAATTCTTTGTTGAAATTTGTGACTATGGCTACATGAATGGTTTGAACGTATGATTTTATCACATGTTCTAGATGTTTTTGCATGTGAATGGTTTTATGCCACTTTAATTTTATGCCTATAAAACACTATATACAATGATGCTTCTTGTTAGCTTCAATAAGACCCTATCTTGCCCAACATGCTAAAACCTCAATAATGATGTTTTTTTTGTTCATAGTTTGAATACCCATGTTTGTAGAGTTTGATTCTATTAGTTTGACTTTATTAATAGCCCCATGATATATTTTTAAATATTCCACATGTTTGGTTTTATATTCAATCAATCAACATATTTTCCTTTTAATTCTTCCACATTTGGCATATCCATCTCACAATGAACTTATGATACTCCCATCAAGAAGTGCATGATTGCATCATTTTATGGTGGATGTCCCTCTCTTTTTTACATTCCAATTTTATTCATCTACATGAGTAAGGGAGATCAATTCCATTTCTTTCAATTGTATTTAAAGGTCATTAAAGTTTTTTCAAACAATGTGATTAAATAAATATTATTCAGCATTTACCTCTATCATCAAGGTTGATTCATTCCTCCAAAATTGAAAGCTAAAATTAACATAAAAAAGTAAAGCAAGCCTCAACTATATTCTCATTAAACACTGTGAATTAAAATATCTTTGATGAGGCATATCTTAGAGCTCATGTGAGATATGGATAAGGTTCTAGTTCCTACAGGACTTTTTTGTAGAGGCCTACAATAACCTCGCTCACTTTTTGCAGATCACACTCCGTTTTCATTCTACAACGCCATCTCGGGTGATGCTGAAACTTGCAGTATTGGCCAGTACAAAGTTGGCAACTGCCAAATCTCTCTCATCTTTCATTATGGGATCAAACTATCTACTTCATTAGCTCCAAGTGGCTGGGTAAACCCTATCCCCAACCTCCTCTTGCCCCCTTCAGTGCTTGAACGTTCTTAGGCACGCTGAACCGGAATATCCCTAAGGGTCACTAAGTGACATAGGGCTGTAATCTTTGATGGGGCATATCTTGGAGCTCGTGCAAAGTATGGATGTAATTCTAGCTCCTAAAGAACCATGTTGTAGAGACCTACAATAACCTCTCTCACTTTTTGGAGATCACACACTATTTTCATTTTACGACACCATCTCGGGTGATACTGAAACTTGCATTGTTGGCCAGTACAAAGTTGCCAACTGCCAAATCTCTCTCATATTTTGTTGTGGGATCAAATTGTTTGCTCCATTAGCTCTAGGTGGCTAGATAAACCCTATTCACAATCTCATCTTGTCCCCTTCAGTGCTTGAACATTCTCAGGCACGCTGAACCAGAATGTCCCTAAGGGTAACTAAATGCCACAGGGTTGCAATCTTTGATGGGGTATATCTCGGATCTTGTGCAAGATATAGATGAGATTCCAATTCCTATAGGAATGTGTTGTAGAGACCTACAATAACTTGTCTCGCTTTTTGGAGATCACATTCTATTTTTATTCTACAATGCCATCTCGGGTGATGTTGAAACTTGCAGTGTTGGCCAGTACAAAGTTGCCAACTCCAAATCTCTCTCATCTTTCATCATGGGATCAAACTGTTTGCTCCATTAGCTTTGAGGGGCTGGGTAAACCCTATCCCCAACCTCTTCTTGTCCCCTTCAGTGCTCGAACGTTCTTAGGCACGCTGAACCGAAATGTCCCTAAGGGTCACTAAATGCCATAGGGATGCAATCTTTGATGGGTCATATCTTGGAGCTCGTGCAAAGTATGGATGTAATTCTAGCTCCTAAAGAACCATGTTGCAAAGACCTACAATAACCTCTCTCACTTTTTTGAGATCACAAACTATTTTCATTTTATGACACCATCTTGGGTGATGCTGAAACTTGCAGTGTTGGCCAGTACAAAGTTGCCAACTGCCAAATCTCTCTCATCTTTCATCGTGGGATCAAACTATCTACTCCATTAGCTCTGAGTGGCTGGGTAAACCCTATCCCTAACCTCATCTTGTCCCCTTTAGTGCTTGAACGTTCTCAGGCATGCTGAACTAGAATGTCCCTAAGGGTCACTAAATGCCATAGGGCTGTAATCTTTGATGGGGCATATCTCAGAGCTTGTGTGAGATATGGATGAGATTCCAATTCCTATAGGACTGTGTTGCAAAGACCTACAATAGCCTCTCTCACTTTTTGGAGATCACATTCCATTTTCATTCTACAACACCATCTCGAGTGATGCTGAAACTTGCAGTGTGTGATGGAAGGATCTTAATTATATTGTTGGAAAGCATATCTAGCATGTCATTTTTGGAAAGAAAAATCATGGAACTTGGTAAATGTTTCATAAGTTAATGAAATATTTTACTACCAGATTATGTAAACTTAGGATTATATGATCTCCAAGAGTTTGGTTATGTTCTTTAGCGCACCTTGGATGCAAGGTAGTGTGTAGCTTCTACTCCCTCTTTGTGAGTAATGTTAGTCACTTTGTATATGTAAATTGGTTTTCAATTGGGTATGTTATTTTTAACCTTAATGGTGATGAAGGATTAGCTTGAATCAGCTTGTAACTATCTAGCCACCAGATTTTCTGTGATTCCATCAAATGTGGGTTTTGTTCGTATTTATTTATTTATATTTATTTATTGTGCTCTTGACCTTTGAGGCTTTGAATTTAAACTTGTGCACTTTGGTTTTTGAAATTTTATGTTCCTGAGGTGGCTAGGAGGTATGTTCTATGTTGCTAGTTATGTGTTGTGATGTTCTCTATCAGGTTCAATTTGGAACAATGATAGAATGTATAAGGGAGTAGATTGTGAAGAACATACCATTCTCCTTTTTGTAATACACTATTTATTATGTTTTAATTAAACTCACTTCTAAATCCTATCTTCCACTTGGACCCATTCCTCTTTTGGAAATCCCTGAGATTTCCAATTCTTATTAATTCGAGTAGAGACAAGATGAACCAAATTAATATAGTGACCTATAGATCGAAGGAGGATGGTTAAGAAATGGTCTACCAGAGATCAGCCAAGGATAAGGATAGCATAGTAAGGAAATGATTATTTATCTAGTGGATATAAATCTTTTATATAACAAACCATTTATATGCATAGTAAAAGAACTAAATCTAGATTTGAGACATATTGATCACCTGCAGTCTGATCATCTTCACAAGTATGCAACTTTTGTTTCACTTTTTCATGCAGGTTTATTGAACTTTCTTTATGAGGTCATTTAGAGATGGGATGTTCAAAGTTTGAGTTCCTATGGGCTGTCAATACTTCGACTATACTTTAAGTCAACGATTATCAATACGGGAAAAAATGGAACTCGTTGTATTTTGAAGTATTGAGAAGATGGCCTTGCCCTTCCCCAGGAGTTTTAGAAATGGGAGACATTAGGTAAGAGAGTAAAAATGTTACTATCGCTTCAACGCACATGACACAATTGGAAATGCAAATTTTGATGGTAATCATTTTGTGATAAGGGAGAGACTAGGGATGATCATGGTTACTATCTCTTTAGTAGTGGATTTTTGTTTTCTCTTCAATTTGGTGGTGGGGGATCAGTGGTAAGTCTCCTTGGATATTCCTTCTTATGATGTTAGTGACAAGTGTTGCTCTTTGAAAAAACTTGTACAATATATTTTAAATTATTAGATAAAAATAAAGAATTGTAAGTATTAAACATGATTATCCTGTAGTTCCTAGAACATCTTTATTTCCCCATCAATGCATTTAGAAAGTTAAGTTTTAAGAAGATCATAAATAGAAAAAATTAGAGAAGCGATTTAAACATTTATACTGATTGGAAACATGTGAGTCTTGAGTTCCCTCTGCCTTTTAAAGAACATTCCTTAGCTGGCAGACCTAATTCCAAATTCCATAAGAGTGTAATTGTACTAAATATTTAGGAAACCAACTGCTCTAAGATAAAAGTACCTATTGAGGTACATAATACTTCTCAATTAAACTTGTGTTAATTCAATATTAATTTTGTAATTAACTACAATTTCAGTATCTGTGTACAAGGGGTGACTGAGAAAACTATTTTAGGTCCAATTTGAAAATATATTTGTAAGGATCTTGACCAAGGTTCACAACTTCGATGATTAATACATACATTCAGGCTAGAACCTCTCTACAACAAAATAATATATAAAAAAGGTAGTGAATAACATCATGTCTAGACCTAAATCAACCAATGAAAGTCAAATCAGCATAATGTGGAACAACAATATATGCATTGAGTGGGTTGTCATAAAAAAGCTTCAGAATAAAATTCATGTCTAGAATTAAAAGATCTTAAAGAACATTTATGCTTGTAACACAAATGGCCATTCAAAACTGAATATGATTACAATATGTGAAATAGCATTACAAGAACTTGTAATGCTCTTGTGAACATTGTGTTAATTCTTGTAAGAATCCCTAAGATGTTTCTTATACTCAAAATTTTGTTGAAATTGAATTAATTTTTATCCTGTTGATTAATTGGCTTAGGGTGATATATGCTTCTTGGATGGAATAATGAGTTCATGACTAACTCTGTATTAAGATTCATAGCATCTTGTAGTTATTTGTAAAGGAAATTTATAAATTAGGCTAATTTCATATGGCTTGCTTGAGAAAGATGTCCGTGTTCTTATTGATTGGTACTAATGACTGTCCACATTTAGTTTTTCAATATCCTATTTGACAAGCTTTCCATAGACATTTCTTTGCCATACTAAGTATTTTTGAAAACATATTTGAGTAGAAGCACTACAGTAGATACTACATGATGTTTTAACAAATAAAGTAATGGGTTAAAGACTATTATTTCCAAGGTATTATGTCATAGTATTTTAATTGTAATGATCTTAGACTAATGATATTCTTGAAGGTAACTTTGACATGCAGCAAGAAAGAGAACCTATAGCTAAGGCTATATTGTGCCTACAACCAAAGCCATAAATGCTCACAGCCAAAGCTACTAGCGCACATAGCCAAAGCCATGGATGCTTATAGCCAAAGTTACAAGTGTTCACAGCCAAAGCCATGAGTACATGAAATCGATGATCACAATTGTTTACAACTATTCACCAGAAACAACTTCTTTGCAATTTTTGAGAAATATTAATAAAGCAAAAAAGAACATCTACTAGTTGGTAGACATAATGGCAACTCTCTAGCAATTGAATTTAATTTCATACATGCACATATCTAATTTAATGTCATACATGAACATATCTAATTTAATGTCATACATGAACAAACATATAATATAAAATGATAACCAATAATTTCATATACATTAACAAACACATAATATATTATGATAACCAATAATGTCGTATATGAACAAACATATCATATATTAACCAATAATGTCATACATCAAATATACAATGTCATATATACATCAAATGTGTATTGAATATGTCTCTCTGATGCCTATATATATACATGGGGAAGGAAACAAGTCTATATATATATATATATATATGTATGTATGTATCTATGTATGTATGTATGTATGTATGTATGTATGTATGTATGTATGTATCGAATATCTCAACTACATCTTTTCCTTCCCACGAGGGGAAGGAAACAAGTCTCTCGACGTCCTCTGCTATCGTGTGGAGGGAGATAGTGGAGATGATGGGGCCCTCCTGACACGCTCACTGGACCTCTTGTTGAGGCTCTTCTCTAGGTCCAACTGATACAAAAAAACTAGATATGAATCAATATTCATTATACATTGAAATCAAATATATGTACACACAAAATCAATTATTTTCTTACCGCTAATAAATAGTCACTCTGTAAGTCCACCTCAAATGCTCATGGACGATCAAGCGTGACAAGACCCTACAAAAATTCAATAAATATAATCACTTATAAATAACATTAGAAATTTTGAGATTAACTATTATAAACAACAACTAAAATGAAGAAAATTCTTTCATACCTTTTTCAGTGGCTGTGAGCTAGCCATAGCTGCGGCCACTCCACTATCAGTAAATTGTCGCAGATGAGGAGGTGTGTCCGACATCATGAGCTGCATGTCATACAATACACATTATATCTAACATGAAACATGGAATAAATATAATCAAATGAATTAAATTAACATGAAACAACTGTACCTATGTGAAGCTCATATGATGTCTCTGCTCTACGTCTATGGTAAAGGTTGAGGGTCCTATGGAGAACTGATGCACATGCATAATTTTTTTTGTCAATCCTTAATATGATTATGGAATAAATATATGTATTAATTAAAATGATTAAATTGATACATACCTCAGGACTCGTCAAAGGGACAAAAAATGGGCCTGGAGGATCGCTGCTAGGCCCAACAACACTTTGACCCTAAATTTTGAACAATGTCAATAAATGCTAATTAATTAATCATTCACTATACATATGAAATGTGATCAAATTAGTAATTTACCTGTGTGTCAATGCCAAATGTCTCATTTAGGAACTGATCGATGACAAGCCCATCATCTGCACCATCTCCGGCATGAGTGCCAAATGTGCATAAGGATCCACATGAAGTGCACATGTGACCACGATGCATAAAAGGCTCCCCCTTAACTAATGGGCTCGTGGAATGGATGAGGGTTTGCGTCAAAGCATTAATGGTCCCTAAAGTGTTGGCCTCTGCATGTTCCTTCACAACTGAAGGAATAATCACATGCTTGTATTGTGGATAGACCACAAGTGCCCTAACTACATTAGGGTCACGATGTGCTCTTGGCCTCTCAAATGATGACCCCCCACCTCTACCCTAGGAGTCTAACATATGAAAATAATTGGGGATCTCCCCAAGGACAAACTCACAATATAATTTCTTAAAAAAATACATGGGGACCTCGTGATTGTTGCAAGGAGGGGCATCAAAAACCATCCACTGTCTATCCCAAAAAATTATTTCTAATAGCATCATGTATGCACCAATGGATGGGGAATCGTTTAGTACCCTCTCTAATAGTATTTTTCTCATCGAGTTTTCTAAATAATGCACATATACTACCTTTTGGTATTTCTTTTTTTTTAACATCTTCATATTGTATACACTAATCTAATGTACTAGAAATACTAATTGAATAAAAGCATTTACACATTAAACTAACATAACATATAAGAGAGACAAAGAGAAGACAAACTCAAATGAGAATGTGAGCCATGGATAAGCTCTCTCAATGAGATTGTTGTCTTGTTTTTGAGATGTGTCTATGTGTAGATTGGGGATGTATGCTCAAATGCTCAAAATGGCTTCAATGGAGATGGGTAATGAAAAATTGGTAGCTTTTGTGAGCTCTCAATTTGGCATTATAAGGTTAAGATTGATGACTTTGGTTCTCAAAATAGCATGGTAAATTTAGCTCAAAGATTGTGATTTAATGTCTTGGGAGGGGATTCAATTTATAGGCTAAGGGCTTGAGGGATGGAGGGCTAAGATGCAAGGAGAGATGAAGGCTTAAGGAGGGCTAGGATGCACTCAAAGGAGGGCACATGGATTGTGCTTGTTTAGCACCAATGGGAAGGTGACACTTGTCACAAGGAGGATGAGTGTGAGAGGGTAGGGTAAAGGGTTAATTAAAGGCATGATGAGTGGGGTTGAGTATGTAAGAGAGATGTAAGAGGAATGAGTGTGGAAGAGGGAAGAGTGTGGAAGGTGGATGTAAGAGTCATGAGTGGGCTTGTAAGAGTATTTTATGGTTTGTAAGAGCACTCATGACTTGGTGGTTGGGATTTTTGAGGGGAGACTTTGGTTTGGTTTAAGAAAGTCTTAAACTTGCTTAGGGAATGTGACAACATTAGGGGGTGGATTAGGCTTGGGTTTAGGATTAGATTAAGGATGTTAGAGATGTGCAAGTGGATGGCATTAATGAGGGTGGGTGAGTTAGTGGCTAAGCTTGGTTAGTATGGATGGATGGGGTGGATTAGGCTAAATGGAGGATTAGGGATAGGTTAGGGGTTTTTAGATTTGAGGATTTTATTTACCAAATAGATTTATTTAATAAATGGGGATTTTTGGAATTAGATAGAAGAATAGGATTTAATTGATAAATAATAGGTTATTTGATTTATCAATTAGGACTATAGATGATTAATTAAATTAATCAGCTAGGGATGGCAAAGGATTAATTAAATAAGATTCTAATTAATGATGCCTTTAGAGATGACTAAATAGGATTACTAAAGTAGTGTAATCAAATTTAGGTGTCTACATTTTGCCCCTCCTTGACATAGTGTTGAGACAACACTATTTCAAAGAAGTTCGAGTGAAGACGACATGAGGAAGATGTTTTAGCAACAAGGTTGCCCCAGTCTCGGATAAGAAGAGGAGAGACTAGACTTAGATGATGCCCCCTCAAAAAGGTAGTGGAGAGAGAAATGAGGCTCGATGGCTTCTTGAAAGGTACAAGAAAGCGAGATGAGCAGAGACACAGATTGGCAAAGAGAAGGGGCTGAATTATCTCAAACTCTCACTACAAGAGAATGATAAAGGGAAATCAAAGGCCCAAAACTAAAGCAAGCTTAAGACTTTCCAGGATTGGGGGGGAGGATGGAGGAGTGGGGCGCTATAAAAGGAATCCATGGTAGGGAGATGAATGATGGAATGATAAAGCTGATGCAACAGGATTTCAAAGAGTCAGATTGGTAGAAGATGGGTTTCAGAGATCCCTAGGACTAGGATTGTGGATCTCAAAAGATGAGGCTTGGTGGATTGATTTGATTGGTGGATCCCTAAGACTAGGATTGTGGATCCCTAAAGCTAAGCGTGAGGATTGATTCAAAGAGATACTGATGCATAAGCTGGGTAGGAGCGAAAGATGCAGGATATGGATGGGGGATAATGGAGATGAAGGGAATCCATTGAAGCCTTTTGAGCAGGGGGATACTTCAAAGAGAAGTACCACCATGTAGTTGAGCACTAGATTTTCTATAGGACTATTGGTTAATTGCCAAGGTTACCAAGAACATCAAGGCCTTTTCACCAACCATCCAGAGGACTAACGAACTAACTCAAAACAAACACGCGAGGATTGCCCCAGTATCACACATGAATCCCAAAGGAAGCAGCGTGGAAACAACACTGGGTAACCTACAAGCAAAAAAGAAAAAAAACCAAAAAACCTGATCAAGACCTTACACTCTGATTGCCCCATTCATAGCATACCATGATATGGAAGATCGTGGCAACCTTGAGGAGAGAACAAGGAGATTGCTTGGAAAAGATATTTTCAAGACCCAAGAGGGAAGATCCCAAATCAAAAGAAAGTGAGAATCCAAAAGAGAACTATTTTCCAATGAGATGGGTAGGACGAGGTACTAACAGACCAAGATCAGACATGAGAAAAGCTATATCCTACAAGGATCTATCAGAGAGCACCTAAGCTAATGGATTTGGATGAACGATGCGTCTAGCAAGCTAAACTAAGAAGGATAACACTTTGGTGATAAGAAATCTAGCTAAAAGATGCATTGGAATAGCTAACCAAAGTGTGTGATGTGTGCAAGATGTTGATCAAGGACAAACTGACACGAATGCTGGATAGATACAATGGTACTAAGCTAAAGAGGATGTACAAACTCATGAACCAAGATATGTTACAAATGTACAAGTTTGTTCATGTTTTGGTTTTTTGAGATGGGAATGTTCATGAAGGGTGGGATATCTGTAATAGTTGATAGGTGGATAGTTAGATGGTTTGTGAAAAGCTTAAGTGAAAATGGGGTTTTGTGTGTGCACGTGATAGTATACAAGCTAATATACAAGCTTATTTACAAGCTAGAATATGGTACAAACTTTGGACAAGATTTGGATATACAAGGTATGGTACAATATTTACAAGGTATAATACAAGCTTTGGTACAAGATTTTACAAGCTGAGGTACAAGATTTTACAAGCTGTACAAGAGGTATTTACAAGCTCCATTAGATTTTGGATATTTGGTTGGAACACCAAGAGAACAAGTAGGTGTTTTATGGCGATGGTGGGTGGATGGATGAGGGATAGGATAGTGATAGATAATGGATTAGTCTTAGTATAGAAGGTGCCTAAATTACCAGGTTTTCACCAAAGTACCTATCCAAGGTGCCTGAATTGCCAAGTTTTCACCATTGGACGCTTATTTCTCTTTACTATTTTTTTTGTATTTTTCAAAAGCTGGGTATACCAAGGATCTTCAAGCATAGAACTTCTTGAGATGAATGATGTTAGTAGGATCATTCAAGAGTTCTCCTTCTATTGTAGATAACTTATAGGCTCCAAAGCCAAAGGATGCAGTGACAACATAAGGACCAAGCCATGTAGGTTCAAACTTGCCTTTCTTTTCTTGATCTACTTAGACTTTCATGTTTTCTTTGAGGACCATGTCACCTGGCTGAAAGTGTTGTGGGAGCACCTTCTTGTTGAAATTCCTTTTGAGATGAGTTTGGTAGACTGTGAGATGGTCATAGGCTTGTTGTCTCTTCTCCTCTAAGAGATCTAGCTAGGCGAGCCGAGCTACTCTGTATTCTTCATCTGATATTTGCCCTCACAAAGATATGCGTAGTGAGGGAAGTTCAACTTCTATAGGTAATACCACTTCAGCATCATAGACTAGGGAGTATGGAGTTGTTCCTATGGATGTACGGAAGGAGGTTTGATAGGCCCATAGAGCCAAATTTATTTGTAGGTGCCAATCACGACCGAAATCATTGACAACATTCTTTAGGATTTTGAGGAGGGTTTTGTTAGTTGCCTCTGCCTGGCCGTTACCTTGTAGGAAATATGGGTTGGAAAAGTGGTTATGGATGCGAAGGGAAGTGCATAATTCTTCCATGTTGATATTTTCAAAGTTACCTCCATGGTCAGTGAAGATGGTGGATGGGATGTCGAAGCGGCAAATAATGTGGTATAAGATGAACTTGGAGACCTGAACTCCTATAGCTAAGACTAGGGGGACTACTTCTACTCACTTAGTGAAATAGTCTGTAGCTGTTATTATCCATCTATGTCCATCATATGAGAGAGGTGTGATAGTTCCAACTAGATCAAGGCCCCAACAAGCGAAAGGCCAAGGTGCAATAGGCTGTAGATCTTGTGCTGGAGCGTGCACAAGATTTGCATGCTACTAACATGGGAGACACTTTTTGACAAAGTCACATGAGTCTTCTTCAATTGTAGGCCAATAGTAACCTACTCTAAGGATTTTTCACGCTAGGACAATACCACTCGTGTGGGCACCACAATGTCTAGAATGCACTTCTTTTAAAGCCATCGCGGCCTCATTTTCATCTCAACATCGAGAGAGAGTATCGTGATAACCTCGACAATATAGGGTAGTGGCTATGATAACATAGTGAGATGATTTTTGGATAAGGTTTTGGTGTTGGGTACATGTGAGGTGAGGGGATATTATACCATCGTTAAGGTAACCATGAATTTCATGGTACCAAGGGGATTGGGGACCAACCAAGATACAAACACGGTTTGAATCCTCATTCGCATAGGCGAGTGTGAGGAGTTGCTTGACTAAAAACTCATACTGTGTAGCTGCTTGGGGAATTTCTAAGAGCGAGCCGATAGTAGCCATAGCATCTGCTACTTTTTTCTATATTCGAGGTACTTGTGTAAACTGAAGCTTTGTAAAATGCTGGGTTAGTTGATCAACTAGCTCTTTGTAGGGTAATAGCTTTTCATCTTTGGTTTGATATTCATTTAGGACTTGCTTGATGATGAGCTAAGAATCGCCATAGATTTGTAACTCAGTGATATTCCATTTTGCAGCTATCTTTAATCCTGCTATAAGAGCTTCATATTCTGCTATATTGTTGGTGCTAGGAAATTGTACCTTGAAGGCTTTTGGAATGTAATCTCCTTGAGGTGTAACCAGCAATATTCCTGCCCCTAATCCATGAGATGTGTATGAGCCATCAAAATAAAGCTTCCATGGGGGTTGTTCTTCAATTAGGCAGATATGCTCATCTAGAAATTTGGTGAGCAAAGGATATGCATCTACTAGAGGTGCATCAGCTAGTTGATCTGTTATAGCTTGCCCTTTGATTGCCTTTATGTCCACATACTAGATGTCAAACTCACTTAGTAGCATAACCCACTTTGCTAGGCAACCCGTGAGTGTTGTTCTAGAGAGCATATACTTGAGAGGATCAATTTTGGATACTAGTTGGATGGTATGACTTAGAATGTAGTGGCGAAGCTTTTGAGTTGAGAAAACAACTGCCAAACAAGCTTTTTCCATAGGATTATAATTGAGTTCATAACCAACTAGGGTTCTATTGATATAGTAGATGGCTCTTTCTCTGCCATAGTCATCAAGCTGTGCTAGAAGTGCCCCTAGAGCAGTAGGTGTTGCTGATATGTATAAGATCAAGGGACGACCAGGAACTAGTGGGACCAAGATAGGGGGATTGGTGAGATACTGCTTGAGCTGATCGAAGTTGTGCTGACATAAAGGATCCCACTTGAAGTTCTCATCCTTCTTTAGTAAATGTGAAAATGGTGTACAATTATCTGCAAGCTGGGAGATGAAGTGTCGAATGGATTGGAGCTTTCCTTGAAGAGAGCGAAGCTATCACAGTGTCTGGGGAGGAGGCATGTCTAAGATAGCCTTGACCTTCTTGGGGTCAATCTCTATACCTCGTTTAGAAACTATGAAGCCTGGAAGCTTACCAGATGTGACCCCAAAGACACACTTCTTGGGATTTAGCATGAGATGATATTGGGCTAACCTATCAAAGACTTTCTTTAGGTCAGAAAGATGATCCATGAAGGTGTGAGATTTGACTAGGATATCATCCACATAATCCTCCAAAATGCTATGGATAAGATCATGGAAAATGGTTGTCATAGCTCTTTGATAGGTAGCCCCAGCATTCTTTAGGCCAAAAGGCATCATGGTGTAGCAAAAGGTTCCCCAAGGGGTAGTGAATGCTATCTTATGCTAGTCCTCTTTTGCAATCTTGATCTGATTATACCCAAAAAATCCATCCATAAGAGACAAAATCTCATGTCCAACTGTAAGATCTACAATCATATCTATGTTGGGCAAGGGAAAATTTTCTTTTAGACAAGCTTTGTTAAGATCTCTAAAATCAGTGTAGATTCTGATGTCACCGGAAGGCTTAGTGACAGGGACCATGTTGGAGATCCACTCTGAGTAGTCGATAGGTTGAATAACCTTAGCAGCTAACATTCTTTCTAATTCAGCTTTGACCAATAATGCCACCTTGGGGTGCATTTTTCTAAGCTTTTGTCTGACAGGCTTGATCTTTGGATCGACTGCAAGATGATGAACTAAAAGCTTTAGATCAAGTCCTGGCATGTTCTGATATGACCGTGAAATTTGGCCAATATTCTCTCTTAAGACCTCAAAGAGGAGGTCTGCTTGGTCTTGTGATAGGGATGCAACAATGTGAACAAGTCTGGGGATCTCTGAAGAACCGATGTTGACTTCTCTAGTATCCTCAATTAAAATAGATGATACCTCTGGTCGATTATCTTGAGGAGGCAATACTAAATCCTCATGTTCTACTTGTGGCTCTAGATTTTCTTACTGAGGGGTTCTCTTCGCTACCTTAGCTAGTCCTAGATTCACCTTAGTTCTAGTTTTGGGTGTATCGAAACTAGGTTGGGGATTTTCTCCAAAATATCCCTTGGGGTCTAGCTTATAGATATAGGCAGAATCTAGCTTTGTTTTCTTATGAGGATTTTCAGCTCCCATGAATCTCAAAAGTGCTTCCTCTTATGTGAACTCATCAATGTGTATGACACTTTGTTGGTCCCAATCTATGAGTTGTGGATGAGTGAGTGGTAGGTCAATGAGATGGATGGATAGTTCTTGGAGAATAGAGTCTCCTAGGAAGATTTGGTCTGGGATATCATCGTAGGCTCTCTTTTTAACTTCCTCAGGAATATCTTTGATTTTGACAAGGTTGCGGTGGATGTTCGAAAAAGCATGACCATTCTCATTGGTGCCCCCAGTTGTGGGTATGCCAAAGCCAAGACCTGACTTCGTTTTCCACTTATGTGCTTCAATGGGATATTGCATGCCCCTTTCTTCTTGTCTTAGTCCACCACCTTGATAGTTCCATTTTTCAGTGATGAACTTATGTTCTTGGGGATACTACTGGCTGAAGTGATCAAGGCGTGCTTGATTTCTTTGAGGTGCATCCTTATGTAACCAATTGTTGATATCTGGAGTGAGCTCCTCATGAAGAGGGGTTTTTGACGATACAAAGGTTGTTGGGCCAAACCGTTTGTATCAAGGAGGTGGAATCTCCTTAGCTTTATGATATGTTGGTTGTCCATGGGTATGTGGATCAAGTGGGATTGCTCCGACAGCAAATGCATCTGATAGACTATACTCTCCGTAACCTTTGTTGTTGATCTTTATGGTAGATAGGGTGGAGGCAAGGATGGTTTTTGCATCATTACAAGTGTGGGATGAGCTGGCGATGGTTGTGTCAATGTCTATTCTAGGGAAATGGTTTGTATATGAAGCTTCAACCGCATTTCAGTAAGCAAAGGGTTCTGGATCGACATGGATGGTCACCTCAGTGCCCTGATGTGAAAATTTGATGCACTGATGGTAGGTGGATGGAATAGCCTTCATAGCGTGAATCCATGGGCGACCGAGGAGGATGTTAAATGGTAGGTTTAGATCAACAACATGGAAAACTGTCTCTTGGATGATCGACCCAACCTTGATTGGTAGCAAAATAGTCACTTCTGTGGTTCTTTCCAAGTTGTCATAAGCTTTGATGGTGATAACTTCACTGATCATATCTGCCTCAGTATACCTAGCTTGTTTTATGAATTTTAGGGTACAAATATTCAAGGCTGGTCCATTATCTATCATTACTCTTTTCATGGCAAAATTGGATACCACGATGGCTCTGCGAAGTGGAATGGTGTGATTTGGCTTGACCACGGGTATGTCGGTGGGGTTGAATGATAGGGCACATGAGGAGGATAAGTGTCCAACAAGATTACAAAAATCAATAGCATTGATATCAGAAGGGACACGAGATTCTATGAGATCACTATCAAGGATGTCTTTGTATATAGGACTAGTGCGAAGAAGGTCTAAAATGGAGATTTGGGCTGGCATGTTCCCAAGGTGTTCCAAAATATTGTACCGAATTTTTGATGGAGCTGATGGTGCTGATGAAACTAGTGGGCCTGTGATGTTAAATCATGCTCTTTGAGTGATAATTGCACACTCATTGTCTGGTCCTCGGATATTGATAACATTGATAGAAGGCTCTTTCTCAGATATACAACCTATAAGGCTAGCATAGTCTATATAGGATGAAGTGTGGTCATTGTTCTTCCCATGATGTTGGTTTGGCTGGTGGTTGTTGGTGTTGTTGTTGTTTTGGATAGGTGCTTTTCCAAGATTTTGGTTGTTGTGTGGAGGAAAAGCATTCTGATAAATTTGTAAGCCTGCATTGGGAGAGGTTTGGGCACCGACAATGATTTCTTTTCGATCAATGAGGTCCTACGCAT
The DNA here is from genome assembly GCA_028749045.1 of Cupressus sempervirens. NCBI lineage: Eukaryota > Viridiplantae > Streptophyta > Pinopsida > Cupressales > Cupressaceae > Cupressus > Cupressus sempervirens. Next base: position 794,227,612 of record CM053793.1, read on the forward strand.
AATCTTTTAGTTTCATGCATCTGAGGGTGGTGTGACCATTTACCCTATGGAACTTGCAATACTCATTGTCCTTGTACCATGCAGCTTTGGATTGGCTTGGATCAATTTGCTGTGTAGGAGGAAATTTGATGAGGTTTTCCTTAGCCAATTTCTCAAAAATGACATCCAATGGCTCACCAAGGGGTGTATAGTTTCTAGGTGCAGGTTGGAATCTGGGTTTTTGCCCTGCAGCTACATTGATGACATTAGCTTGATTGTTAGACCCTTGAAAGTTGGGTCTTGTATTGTGGTTTTGATAGCTTTGGTTATTCTGCTATTGGTAATTGATAGCTTGTTGGTTGTTTGGTTGATATGGTGGGTTAGACTGGTTTTGAGAAGGACCAACAATATTCACATGTCTGGTGTCAGTAACCCCATCTATTGCAACATGCTTGTTTTTGTTCCAATACCTAGACTTGTCATTGGAATGTGATTGATTTTGGTTGGTTTCCTTGTAGATCTTGACCACACCATCTTTTGTGAGTCCTTGCTCAAGGATCATTCCTTTCTTTTTGATATCTTTATAGGTCTGCAAATAGTTCATGGTCATGTGGTGAGCCAAGCTGGGATGTGCATTATCAATAAACATTTTCACCACATGGCATTCTAGAAAGGTGCAGGATATGCAGGTGGTAAGGGTTTTCCATCTTTGTAGGTATTCAGCAAGGCTTTCTCCACCATTTTGCTTGGTGTGGAAAAGATCAACTATTGATAGCTCTGTTTCAACAAGATGGGCATATTGGGCTACGAATGCCTCAGATAATTTAGCAAAGTTTTTAATTGTGCCATAGGGGATTCTGTAAAACCATTCAAGAGCTGGTCTAGCCAAGCTTTTGGGAAAAAGGCGCAAGAGGAAGACATCATTGTATGCCACATCTTGGCAGTGCATGTAAAATTCTTTGATATGTGTGATAGGGTCTCCTTTTCCTCTGAATTTGTCAAATTTGGGTACCACAAATTGTTTGGGAAATGGTGTCATGGTAATGGCTCTGTCAAATGGGTAAGGACACACATTCTCAAACTTGAATGTCTTCGGATCATTCCCTTCTTGGATGGCTTTTAGAGCTATCTTCATTTGCTCCCATTCTGAATTGATAGGTGATGACTAGGGTGCCCCCAATGTAGGAGTGCCTTGAGGTAGGTATGCACTAAATGGGGCCACTGAATATGGATGGCTATGAGGGATTTTTTGATATGAATTGTACATTTTTTGGGCAGCTGTATGGTGTATGATGGGTTGTTGAGGGGGAGGTGGCACATATTGTTGCATGTGTTGCGAGGCTTGCTGTTGATATGGGATTTGAGGTTGGGATTGAGGAACATAAGCTGGCTGTGGGATAAATGAATGGCTTTGTGGAGGTAAGATATAAGATGGTTGTGAAGCTTGGGGAAAGGATCAAGGGGCTTGTGGGGTTTGACCAATATATGTGGGTTGTGCCCCCATTTGGGATGGTACCTGCAAATAATTGGTGGTTGGCTGGATTGGTGGATTACCTCCTAGAAGTGGGAATTGAAAAGTAGTTGGTAATAGGAGGTAATAGATTAGTTGGTGGTGGAGGTGGTGGGAATTGAAAGCTTGAGAATGGAACTGGTGGGGTTTGATAGCTTTGTGGATAGATTTGGGAGCTTGGTAGAGTGATGGCAGGAGCTGGGGTCACTTGGGAGCTTTGCAGAAAATTGGCAGTAGCTTGTGGGATTTGATAGCTTTGTGGAGTGAGGGTAATAGCTTGTGGATTTGTGGCTGATGGTATTGAGCTCCCAAGACCTAATGGAAATGGTGGGATTGTGCTTTGGGCTATGGTGAACAAGCTAGGGGTGATGAAAGGTTGATTACTTGGCCCCATGGGTGGCATCGCTATTGTATATTGCTGAGGTTGGCCAAAGATGCTAGCACTAATTTGGGAGATGGGTGGATTTGGAAGGCTGGGTTGGGGAGCAGTAGTAGCAATAGTGAAAGGAGTGAATGGTGAGGTGTTTTGGGCAAAGGTAGTTTGGAGTGGAGAGGTATGAACCAATGATGGAGTAGTGGTGGCTGGGTTGGCTTGTGGCATGGAGATTTCAACTTGGGTGGATGATGGTATGTTTCGGTCTGTTGGATCATATGGATTGGCTGGAGGCTCTTCTTTTGGCATATATTGAGAATAATTTGGATCATAAGAGCCTATGGGTGGTGGCAGCTACCCAAACAATGGGTGAGATGGATCTAATAATGGAGGGGGTCTTCTAAAGTCAAAGGTTCCTACATTGTCCCTTCGAAAATTAGCCATGATTGTCTCTTTGTTCTTGTCTATAGTGGCGTTTACTAATACTACATTTCTTGGTTGGTTCATGAAAGCTTCAATGTTAGTAGATGATGGCATAGCTTTCTCTGGGCTGAAGAATGGCTGAGTGCTCAAGGGGGGTGAGGTTGTTCGATCCAAATGATAGGGCTCCATTGTTTCTTTCTTCTTGGCTAAGCGAGTGACGGGTGGCATGAAAAATGCTCCTAGGGATGAGATGCAACAAATGTTGGTGTATGCGAAAGGGGGGAGGCTTTTCTATGCAAATGATTTCCTAAGTTGAGGCAAAGCTATATGAAAAAACCTAAGGAGGATTGGCTTGGGGATTCTAACTTCAAAGATATGTTGCCAAAGCATGAAAGATCTTCTTTCCTATGTGCAAGCTTGGTGGTGATTATGTCAACTTAAGGATAGACTGATGATCCTTTAGGAAGAACACAAGATTGACCACTTGTGGATCCCATCCTTTAGCTCAAGGTGATGAGTGATAACAAGTGACAAAGTTAGATTACCCTAGACAAAGCTCTATCAAAGGGATAACCTTGGTGAGATTGGTGGATTTGGAAGATTTTAAGAATGGCAAACTTTTGGCAAGGTGACAACAATTTTTGAAAGCTTAGATGTGCAATTTTTGGATTGTCGGCTAGATGGTTTGGTTCTAAATGAGATGGAGGAGCTAATAATGCTTATGGGGATAACCTAAGATGGCTAGCTTTTCTACAAAGATGACTCTAAAGTGAAGCTTATCCAAGAAGATGTGGAGAAACAAGGGTGTCTAATCATAGAAATCATGCCTAGTTGGTAAGGCATAAGCAGGATTAACTCCTGGATGTTGGATAAATTTGATGGTGCACTCTAACCAGGCCTCTTGAAGTGCTTTGTTGGCAGCTTTGTCCTCTACTTTGTGGAGTTTAGCAATTTGCAGGCTTGGTGTTATTTCTTTTCTCTTGGATGAAAGTTCCTGGTATGCCAGAGATGGCTTGATTTTGACTTTGTGAAACTTCTATTTGGGTTTGGGTTGTTCCAACATAAATTCCTGAATTTGCTTGGCTTTGGGAGATTCTAGTTATTTTGCTTCAACTTGTTCAACTTATAAAATAGGCAGTGACTATGCTAAGTGTGCCCTAAAGCTAGGATTGACCAAGTAAAATAAAATCAAGCAATAGATAGGAACACCCAGATAGAAGTTTGTGGTTCTCAGAATGTGATACTTGCGCTGAGGAGTGTGTATATTCTACAAATGTTTCGATCAGTCACCCCAAACACATTAACACCCTAGATGGTTTTCTACAAGGCTGACAGTTGTTTTAGCTAGGGATTTCTCGATATACCCAAGGTATGTGAGGCCCAAATCCATAGATGAGACCAAAAAGATGTCACACAGTCGAGAGGAGTGGTAACCCACTTCTCCTCTTTCACTTCTCAAGGGTATAAAGTTCCTTGAGGCTTAGCCTGAGTGACAAAATTTTGATCCCAAGAGAGGTGTCTTTCGATTCACCTCCCGGTTCTTATACTCCGTTGGAATGCTGGAGTTGAGGTCGTCCAAGGGGTGATGAAATCCCCAAGCACGCCTCCTAAAAAAAGAAACAAGGTTTTGGATCCTAATCTTATGCACCCAAGATGGCCTCGAAAGACGACAAGGGGAGAGAAGACTTGGATGATCTTGGGCTAAAAAATACGCTTGTTCTTTTACCAACTGACTCTTATGTGTGCTAATCTAGACTTTGCAAGCACTCATGCTTAAGAGACAATGTTCAATTCCAACTTGAAGCGCCAAGAAAAGTAAATCGATTGAAGAATGCAAACAAGAAGAAGAGTTAGGGTCAACAAAAGCAAACTCACACACCTAGAGGCCCTCCACATCAAGTATTGATTAATTTTCTTTAAGGCATTCAAGATTGAGTGTGAGTTTGTTTTAAGACCAAAATAAAAGTGTGTAAGATTTGATTTCAAGTGCGCGCCCAGAGGCTCTCCACGTCAATTGTTGTTCAATTTTAGTGCCCAAACTTGAAGTGTGATCGATTTAATCTAGATTTTTTGTCATTTAAGAATTTTGATAAAGTTAAAGAAAACGTTCAAAAACCAAGTGAGTTAGTTAGATTGTGAAACATTTAACACCTTTTTCAAGTAGACCGATCCCCATAAATGGCGCTGAGATTGCAACCAATGGTTGAATTGATGGGTGATTAGAAAAGAGGTGAGTCCAAGAAACTACTCAAATTGATTTTTGCAAATTTGTATTTAACTTAACAAAGTTTCTTAATTTTCCAAAAATCAAACTTTGCCTAAATTGCATGCAAAAGAGAGATTTGTTTGTTCTTTTTAATGCCCCAAAAATTGATGTGTGAGATATTGCATTGATTCATTGATTCTTTGTATTCAAGATTGAGTTTGTTTGTTTTAAGCATGCATTCCAAAGAAAATTGATTTTAATCCATGGCATTCAAGAGTGTGTTTTGAGCAACATTCATTAAATGGAAAATGTGTTTAACCATTCAAGTTCATTTTAGCAACATGCATTCAAAGATAATTGATTAAACATTCAAGTTCATTTTAGCAACATGCATTCAAAAGACAAATGATTAAACATTCAAGTTCATTTTTTAGCAACATGAGAACCTACAAGAAACATGGTTAGTGGTTTCATATGTGCTCCAACCTACAATGAGACAAAAAAAAGCAATTTAGTTAGTCACCTAAAATCTTAAAAAATGAAAGCTTAACTATGAAAAAAAAAGTTTTAACTTTTTTTATTGTTTTTCCTATGCGTAAAAATGCTTATAATGGTCTAAATTCTACGGAACCACTAAAAGTCAAATTTTTATTTATATTCTTCTTCTTTTTTTAAAAAAAATAAAAAGTGCAGGAACTGATATGCTAAAATGAAAATGCAACATAAATAGGCAGAGATGACAATTTATCAGACGAAGATGCCAAATTATGGAGACGCTGAAACTCGCAGACAACAGTTTAATGAAGAAGGCAATTGGCAGCGTCGGAGATGATAGTTGACTACTGGTAGTGGTGGAGACGACAGTTTCTAGGTGGAGATGATAATTGATTCGGCGAAGACAACAGTTTGAGCTTTTGAAGGCAGCATAGACGATAGAAGCCAGGCAGAGATGCTAAAACTCACAGACGCTAATCTGTGCAGATGTCAAAATTCATAGACGACAGTTTAGGTTTCAGCGCAGACTACCAGCAAATAGGAGAAGATGCCAAAACTCGCAAATGACATCTTGAGTTGGTGGAGACGATAGTCCAGGCTGTTAGGAGATGGGCAAAGACACTGAAATTCATCGATGAAAGTTTGAGTCGACGGAGATGATGATTGAGCTTTTGCAGATGACATTCTGTGGAGACAACAGGCGGAGATGACAATCTGGGCAGATGACACTGCGCGAAGTGAACCGATGGGCGTGTATTTTTTTTCCAGAATTTTATTTTTTTTTTATTATTTTTGGATTTTAAAGGATATATCTTTCTCTCTAGTGCGTCCTTCAACCTCCAAAAATAAACAAAAACAACTTGCACCCACTCAAACAACAACAAACCATTAGATTGTTAGTTTGCAAAAACACAATGTAGATTGAAACGGATGAAAAAAATGACTCATAGCGAGGTCCCACCGGACATGCCAAAATGTATACACTAATCTAATGTACTAGAAATACTAATTCAATGAAAGCATTTACACATTAAATTAACATAACATATAAGAGAGACAAAGAGAAGACAAACTCAAATGAGAATGTGAGTCATGGATAAGCTCTCTCAATGAGATTGTTCTCTTATTTTTGAGATGTGTTTATGTGTAGATTGGGGATGTATGCTCAAATGCTCAAAATGGCTTCAATGGAGATGGGTAATGGCAAATTGGTAGCTTTTGTGAGCTCTCAATTTGGCATTATAAGGTTAATATTGATGACTTTGGTTCTCAAAATAGCATGGTAACTTTAGCTCAAAGATTGTGATTTAATAGCTTGGGAGGGTATTCAATTTATAGGCTAAGGACTTGAGGGATGGAGGGCTAAGATGCAAGGAGAGATGAAGGCTTAAGGAGGGCTAGGATGGGTTAGTTAAAGGCATGATGAGTGGAGTTGAGTATGTAAGAGAGATGTAAGAGAAATGAGTGTGGAAGAGGGAAGAGGGAAGAGTGTGGAAGGTGGATGTAAGAGTCACGAGTGGGCTTGTAAGAGTCTTTTATGGTTTGTAAGAGCACTCATGACTTGGTTGTTGGGATTTTTGAGGGGAGACTTTGGTTTGGTTTAAGAAAGTCTTAAACTTGCTTAGGGAATGTGACAACATTAGGGGGTGGATTAGGCTTGGGTTTAAGATTAGATTAAAGATGTTAGAGATGTGGAAGTGGATGACATTAATGAGAGTGGGTGAGTTAGTGGCTAAGCTTGGTTAGTATGGGTGGATGGGGTGGATTAGGCTAAATGGAGGATTAGGGATAGGTTAGGGGTTTTTAGATTTGAGGATTTTATTTACCAAATAGATTTATTTAATAAATGGGGATTTCTGAAATTAGATAGAAGAATAGGATTTAATTGATAAATAATAGGTTATTTGATTTATCAATTAGGACTATAGATGATTAATTAAATTAATTAGCTAGGGATGGCAAAGGATTAATTAAATAAAAATTTAATTAATGATGCCTTTAGAGATAACTAAATAGGATTACTAAAGAAGTGCAATCAAATTTAGGTGTCTACACATATGACAATTTATTTGCATAAATCTTTTTTGTTCATCCCTCTTAGCCTACCAAATATCTAACTGACCACTAACTGAGGCTATATGAGTGTTAATGGATTTGAGGGATGATGCCAATTGAGCCCTCATTGGATTGGTTTGTCTAGATTCTTTCAACCGAGAAATGAGTCTTTATAATTCAATTTTTCCTCTCTATTTCATTTATTATATTTTTTTGTGTTCCTGGCAGAGGTCTTGCAATTGGTTCAGGTTGTGGAATTTTTTGTTCTTATTGAGGAGAGTTTTGATTTTGAGATTCTTGAGGGTTTTGTGGATTTTTCAGTTGATTATGGACATTTCCTAATAAAAAATCAATTGAAATCCAAATAAATAAACAAATTTAAATGAAATTTATAAAAACCCTACAAAACAATATCAAAAACCAATAAAAGTATATGGAAAACATATTAAACAATGCAAAGTTAAGTTTATATCACTTACCTCGTTGTCATGGGTGTGCTCGTTGTCTTGGATTTCTTCAGTGAGGAGGCATTTTGGCAAATGGTTGTAAAATTTCAATGTCAAACCCGCATACGCGCTATTGGAGAGCCAAAAAACAAGATGAAAATGATGGGTTGCAAGTTTGCAGCCCATCATATACCTTTTTTGGCATCAAAATAGCATGCACGCGCTATAGCACGTATGCTCTATTGAAAATTAGAAAAAAAAAAAAAAAAAAAAACTTGTCATCTTTTTGGCACCACAACTCGGTGCATATGCCCTTATATCCCATGTAAGAACTGCTTATGTGTCAAAGAATAAAAGATTAAAACAATACAAAAATGTTGTACGGGATATGATTGAATGTTTTGATGCATTTGGGATAATTTGGAAAGATAGGGCTAACAACAAAATTGTAGACTTAATAGCAAATATAGCAATAAAACCTTATGATGTTACATTCACTGGCATATCCAAAGTTGAGACTCAAACTAAACCCTTTGCTCCTAATAATCTCCGAAATTGGCAAGTGTTTGAAGATTATAGGGATACATGGTTGTCAGGATAAGAAATTGATTGTGTAGCTTATGTAGAAAATATGAATGGAAAGGATATTGTTTTTGGGTAGGAATTTGTGTAGTTAAAGAAAAATAAAATCCCAAAGGGTCTAGTTGTCTGAGAAACTATTTTTCACAACCAAGACAAGTCACAAATGAATAGTAGTGAATATAATGCCAAAGATCTAGAGGAGGTAAACTTGGGAACTCATAAAACACCTTTAAAAGTATATATTAGTAAGAAGTTGCCCCCTAAATTAGGAAAGATCTGATGGACCTACTGAGGAAGTATAGACATGTGTTTTCATGGTCATATGATGACCTAAAATCCTACAAGGAAGATCTTTTTCAGCATGAGATCCCTTTGAAACTAGATGCTAAGCCTTTTAGACTAAAACAAAGGCCAATAAATCATACTTTGACTCCCAAAATGCAAGAGGAATTGGTCAAGTTAAGAGATGTTGGGATCATAAAGCCTATTAGACATTCCTCTTGGGTATCTAATTTAGTTCATGTCAAGAAGAAAAATGGAGATATAAGGTTATGTGTTGGCTTCAGGAATCTTAATATATCTTCATTAAAGGATAATTATGGATTGCCAAATATGGAAGCTATGTTGCAAAGGGTTACTGGTTCTGAACTAATGTCTATGATGGATGAATTTTCAGGCTACAATCAAGTGGTTGTTAAAGAATCAGAATATTTCAAGACTACTTTTACTACTCCATGGGGTACGTATGTTTATGTCAGGATGTCTTTTGGGCTTACTAATGTTGGGGCTACTTTTCAAAGGGCTATGGATGTGTCTTTTGCTGATATCATTGATAAGTCTCTAGTTGTGTATTAGGATGACCTCATTTCTTATTCCAAGGATGAGAATGATCATTGCATACATCTAGAAAAGGTATTTATTAGAGCCCTTAAGTATGGTATTTCTTTGAATCCAAGGAAATGTAGTTTTGGTGTTACTGAAGGAAAGTTGTTAGGACATCTAGTTGGTAAGCATGGAGTGAGGATTGATCCTGAAAGGGTAGAAACAATAGAAAAGATTTAGAAACCCAAAAGTGTTAAAGGTATTCAATCATTCTTTGGATAGATCAACTTTCTCAAGAGATTTGTGACAAATTTTGCAAAGATTAGCAGGCCTATATCAAGGATGCTAAAGAAAGGATCTAAGATAAAATGGGAAGGTGAACCTAGCATTGCATTCTAAAAAATCAAGCTAGCTATTAAAGATACCCCTGTTCTTAGAGCACCTAATTATGATAAACCCATGCATATCTTTTCTTTTGCCTCATTTCACACTATTGTTGCAGTATTGTTATAGAAAAATGAGGAAGGTTATGAGTAGCCCATTGCAATTTTATAAAATCCCTATAGGTAGTAGAACTCAAGTATGATATAAATGAAAAATAGGCATATGCATTAGAGAAAGGAGTCAAGGCTTTTAGGTGTTACTAAATGGGAGCTATTGTTATTGCTTTTGTTCCTATTGCTACTATGAAGGATATTTTTTCACAACAAGAGATATTTGGGAGGAGATGTAAATGGATTAATAGGATACAAGAGTTTAACATTGATATTTAGATTACCAAACTGGTTAGGGGTCAAGGTTTGGCCAAATTGATGATAGAAGCCAATTTAGAGGCAAACCAAATTAACCAATTTGATGATAGTTATAGGGATACTTTTTGTGATATGGATACTTCTGATTGGTACACAGATGTGATTTATTATTTACAAAACATAAAATCTCCATTAGAGTTAACATATAACTAGAAAAGATCCCTTAAGTTATAGACCATAAGGTATGTTATAGTGCAAGGTCAATTGTGGTGGAGAAATATTGAATGGGTACTTTTGAAGTGTTTAGATGAAATTGAATCTAAAAGGATTTTGAAAGATATGCATGAAGGTTTATGTGGTGGTCATTACATGGCTAAGACCACTGCTCATAAAATTCTTAGGGCTGGTTTTTGGTGGCCAACACTTTTCAGAGATGCCCATGAGTTTGTAAAGGTTTGTGATGCTTGTCAAAGGTTTAGTGGAAAGTTAAATTTTTTTGGGAATCTACCATTAAGACCTATTGAAGTACAAGCACCATTTCAACAATGGGGAATTGATTTCATAGGTGAGATCTCAAGCAAATCTAATGGTGGACATTCTTGGATCTTGGTGGCTACCGATTACTTCAAAAAATGGGTTGAAGCAATTCCTACTAAGAATGCAACAAGTAAAGTGCTGATTAATTTTATTTTAAATAATATTATGACCAGATTTTGGATGCCCATAGTAAATTGTGACTAATAATGCTATGTGTTTAAGATCTGAAGAGTATAATAATTTTTGTAACAACTATGGCATTACAGGCTACACATCTTGACATTATCATCCTCAGGGGAATGGTTAGGGAGAGTCAAGTAATAAGAGTATATTGAAAATCATCAAGAGGGTTCTAGGAGAAAACAAGAAGGCATGGGATTCAAAGTTTCCATTAGCTTTGTGGGTTGCTAGGGTTACTATGAAAAAGGCCATTGGATGTGCCCCATTTGATTTGGTTTATGGTATATAGGTCAAACTTCCCAAAAACAACTTAAAGGAGACATATAAGTTTGTTCAACTCTATGAAGATGATATTGTTGATGAGATGCAACTCATAATGGATGACATCTTGCAATTAGAAGAAACAAGGAGAGAATCTTTTGTTCAGAATGTCAAGTTATAGTCATAGATGAAACACTTATATGACAAAAGAACTATTGAGAGAAAGTTTGAAATAGGTGACATGATATTAATGTGGAATGCTAGACCAAAAGATAAAGAAAAGCATGGTAAATTTGACCCAATCTGGCTTTGCCCATATTGCATCTATGATACAAATGCAGATGACTCATATTTCCTAAAGGATGTAAGTAGAGATATTCTTGAATTTATAGTTCATGGACAATTCTTGAAGAGGTACTTTTCTTAAAGTATCTATTTTTCCATGAATAGTAGCTTTAGGGTTTTATGAGTTCTTGTACATTGTGTATATTTTGTAAATCTTTGTAAATTGCTCTATATAATCTGGTTCATTATTTCTGTGTTTTTTTCTATGCTCTTTGAAGAAGTTTTCATTGTTGTGTCAAGTATGCAGTCTGCTCTACCATAGATTCTGAATTCTTGCATAGACTCTGGTAGTCTATCATCCCTAGATAGAGCCACTGTTGGTCTGATTTTTTGCATAATAACTTTTCTTAAAATCATGGTATAAAAAATCAGATGTGAGTCCATTTATTAGATCCTAGGGTTTTAGGTTTTGGTCTTATATTTTTATAACTTTCAAAATCTATGTAAAACCCTAGGTCTTGCCCTTTTAGTTTTATCTAGTGCAAAATCTTTTAAAAAGATTGAATATTCTATTCCCACCTACTTTGAAGTCATTGTTGAGTCCTTTTTGAAAAGTCTTGTCCCACCATTGGTTCTTTTTTGGATCCATGGATGTCACATGCTCATTATAAAAATTTGTGAGGCTCTTTACTATAGTGATATAGCGATAGTCAAAAAACTTTGTTATGGTATTGAAAAATGAGATCTGGCACTAGAAGTGTGCATTGATTTGGAAACATTATGGTCACATGCTCTATACCAGGGTCATCAGTATCAGGAAGGATGCACATGGAGAAATTTGCAAGTGGTGTCACCATAATTCAAATTTTTCAATGAATTGCTATGCCACAACCAAAAAATCTATGCCCCCTACTGGTAGCGACATAGTGAATGCTCAAATTATGGAGAAGGTGGTAACTTTTTTAAGTTGATGGTGACCGTAGAATTTCCATGAGGTATCATAAATTTGCATGACCACTCTTTCTGATAGCAGTTTTAAATGGTGATGTCACAATTTATGTGTTGTATTTTCTCCATCACTAGAATTTGGTTCCTACCAGAGGTTGCTATGTCATGACTAAGAAATCATTGTGTTTCACCAGTAGTGACATAGCAAGTGCCTAGATAATGAAAAAGATGATGTTCTTTTAAAATGGGTGGTGATTATGAGGATCCCAAGAAAGATATCTTGCAAAGTATGATTTTATTTCTATGGCTGTCATATCATTTATGGTTATTATATTCAATTTTCCTAGCACCGAACTTTGATGGATCACTAGAAATTGCTATTTGGCTACCAAAAAGTTAATGACTTTCACCAGTAGCAAGGTAGTGACTAATCAGAATGTTATGATGTAACAATAGTTTCAAAAGGTGGGTCCCTAATGAGTTTTTTGTTAGAAATGAGTTGTGCAGATCAAATGACATGGTGGCATCCTACTAAGAAATACTATGCCAAAATTTTTGAATCTGTCAGAGGTCACTATGTTGCTACTAGAAAGTTAATGGCTTTTTCTGGTAGCGATGTAGTGACCCACCTGAATAATAACAAACACAATGAAGTCAGGGAAGGTATGATGTCACTAGGAATTAAAATAATATATATGTGCCAACATGTCAAGCCATCTCAGTGTCACCAAAAAGTGTGGACCCATTTCAAAGATAGAAGCCAGATAAAAAATTTTGATCATTTGATTAGGTTGAGATCAGCGATAATCACTAACTCACTATGGTGAGTTGCTCGAAGGTTATGTATAGTGATATAGTGAGTAAGGTACATAAATATGGGGCCCAACATGTTCATATTGTACGATGCATTGGATGTCCTCCACTTGATCAAAGGGAAATCAATGATCATCACTTTATTGCTATTGAAAGTTGCTCACCTTTTATGCATAGCGACATAGTGAACAAGGAAAATACATGAGGGACCCACCATTATGGTAACAAGAATGTAGTAAAATGTGTATCATCAGATTAAGATTAGATCAAGGGTTATCACCTCGTTGCTATGGCAATATGCTCACTCTTTATGCATAGTGAGGTAGCGATTCAATGACATGTGTCCTCAAGGAAAAGTGGGTCTAGTTCAAAGTGCCAACAAAGAAGGAAATCTATAGGTGGAAACTTCTCATTGGTTTGAATGCTAGTGTGTTGAAAAGAATATGAGTTAGATCTATTTTAGTTCCTAGATCATAGGATTTTTTTAGATCAATGGCCGAAATTTAAATACAGAAGGAAGTGCCACCCTATTCTTCCCTTACAATTCATTTATGAGATATGAAAGCTTTGCGTGCAAAGTAGAAAAAAAGTATATCATGGAGGATTCCACAATTTTCACATTATGCCAACAAGATTTTGAGTTTCCTGAGAGAAAGAATATCACAGAGAGTATTGTGGTGAAGCTTGAGTCAAGGTGTATCAGTTTTTCAATTGTTCATGAAATATTGCAGAATCATAGAGCAAGCAGGCAGAAAATCAAGTAAGTTTCTATAATAATAATAATAATAATAATCTCTATAGAATTTCAATTCCTCCAAACTATTCAAAATGCCTCCTATGAAATTTTTCTCAAGACAAAGGGATTATCAAGCTAGGAATTTTCATGATGACTTCTTAGAATTGCTTCCTGAATCCACTTCTAATACTGTTCAAGTTAAAAAATTAACTTCCCCAAATGCTAGATTAAAGACTGCAGATGGCCTTTATGATAAGGGAAATTGGGTTAGGGATGCAAAAACTTCACAAACTAGTCTTTTTTTATTTTGAAAATGGTTCTTAGAGAGGAATATTTTTTCCCCACATTCAAATGTTTGTAACTTTGATTTGCAGGAACTAGTAGTTCCAAGTGTTTTCATGGATTATAATTTACTTGAAGCCATTGCCAAGAATTATTAACAAGTTTCTAGGGTGGTGAGAAGAACTTATGGTGTGCCTCTAATCTCAATTAGTCTTAAGGAAATTAGACAGGTTTTTCACCTAGAGCCATTGGTAGATTATCATGTGCCAATTAATCTGCAAGAACTTGAAAATGAATGCAAGGAAAAGGGTTTGATTAGGAGAGGTGCACTAAAGGCACATATTGGAAGAATAGGAACTTTTCCACTAATCACTATAGCCTCTAGCGAACCTTTTAAAAAGAATCTTTTCATATCCTAGCCTCTAGAAATATACATGACCCTATGTCGTATTTTTGGTGAGGATGAACAGGATTTCGTGCCCATCGGCCTTATGTATATGATGGTTCAAATTACTTCTTTTGGTGTAGATCTTATTTTTTATTTTGTTTCCTATTTAGTTGAAGAAATCCATGTTGGTTTGGTTGGAATTGCCAAGGGGAAATTGGAGAAGACATTCGGGCACTATTCTCTATTGATGCACATGTTCTTATTTAAGGGGGTGACATATTTTGGTAAAGAGATGGAATTGAATATGTAGCAGGATGGAGTAGCACTACCAGTCTAATTATGGAGTGTTGATATGACTTGGGATGTTGATAATGCTAGTTTTGTCACATTTGATAGGCATTTTGCCTCCAAGTTGAGATGCCTCATATTGAGTGACAATCCTAGAATTCCCAAGGCACTAATGAATCTCATTAGGCCTATGGACAACCCCCATGATTTGAAAGTTTCACACAATTGGGGAGATATTATTCCTTATTTTGTTTCTACTATGTTCAAAATTTATGGTTTTAAGGTCACTCCTCATGTATTTCCCTATTAAGTACATTTGAAGGTAGGGATGGCTGAGGTTTTGTGGTAGTTAGGAGGCTTGGATGAGACTTACCTATTGAAAAGGTAACTATGGTCAATTTTTCATACTTGTACTATGACACACTAGTTTGTGATTACTAAAGGGGTTTGGATCTTTTTGTACAAAATTTTGGATCAATATAAAATGGCTATTTCCCATCCCCATTTTTGTGATAGTGAGGGGATCTATAATCAGACCTTGAGACATAGGATTAAGTTGGGAAAGATAAATCATGATTTTTATTATCTTGAGGATATTATAAGGAATGAATTCTCATTACAAGAATATGAAACCAAAAAAGAAAAATGGAGAGTTTACTCCAGAGTGCTAGAATTCATTCACTATTTTGATAAAGATCACAATCCTTTGGATAAAGATGTCCTAGAGGCAGATAAGATTAATAAACTCATGAATTCTTTTCTTCACATCATGGAAGAAATGAATGAAAAGAAACATTTTTTTATTGATTCCTACTCTGATAGGGCTAGAGAGGCCATGAGAAGGGTAGCTTTCACTCCTAATATAGGAGCTAGTCATCCAGTTGTTCAAAGGAAGCTAGGCCACAATATAATTTAGAATAGAAGAACCATTGAAGATAAGGGCAAGAAGATAGTGGGATCTACTAGTGCAATTCTAGAAGAAATGCCTCTTGAGCCAACCCCAAAGAGGATAAAAATAATAAGCAAAGAGGGATCCCATGATCAAGAGTATTCACCTACTCAATCCCCTCCAAAAATAGAAGGAGAATAGATCATTGGTGAATAGGTTGAGAAAATGGGATCATAGGGAGGTATTTTTATTACCCAAGTAGAATTAGATGAGGGTAACCCTCAAGAACCTCCTCCACCAAGTTTGGATTTAACAATATCTGACTATAGAGGTAGGGAATTGGACCCTGTGTTAGAATAGGCAAGTCATCAATTTTTGGTTGATGACAACTTTGTAAAATCTAGGGCTTTCCATCAATTTGCATGGAGGGAAAATATGAATAATTTTGAAGAAAGATGCAAAAGGTTAAAAGTAGAGCATCCAAAAATGGATGAAGCCTCCATCCAAAACCAAATAAAAGAAGAAATGATAAAATAATTTCATAATATAATCCTTGAGGAGGGAAGGAAAATGGTGAGGGCATCAAACATTTTATTGTTACCAAATTGGGACATTGTTGATGCCTTATTTTTTAATTCTATTTCAAATAAATTGAATTTGCAAGATCAAAGTAAAAAAGATTCCAAGGAACTATGCTTAGTGAAGATTAGGCTACATTGGTCAGTTGGTCATTAAGAGGAGGATCTAGAGCCACGTCATCACAACCAGATGAGTTTGGATTAATGGGAAGCATAATTGTAAGGAGAGTTGCTGACACATCACATGTATGGGTGGCCCTTATGAATGTGTTGACCTCTCATTTTGTCTTCGCTACTGCTGAGAGGGAGGAAAAGGAGAAGTTTGAGTTGCAAAGCAAGTATGAGGCACTTGTGGAAGCCTATAATAAAGAGGTCCACAAGAGGATTGAGCTAGAAAATAAGGTGTTAGGAAGATCTTCTAGACCTAGAATAACATACCCTCGTCCTCCAGTGGAACCTTTCAAATCCACCCCCCTTGTAGAAATACCAGACACACCCCAAAGGCCACAATATTATACAGTTGAATATTTCAAAGAAAAGAAAAGCAAGCTATGGGCCTTACATGTAGAGCTAAATACACAATATAAAGATAAATTAAGAAAAGCTCTCATGTACCTTGCAGACAAAATTGAGTGGCCATTGTTTTATGATCAGTTAGAAAGGGTAGTAAACATTTGGGAAGAACTGAAAGGAAAATATGAGGCTTTAAAGCCTATTATGAATAAGTGGGGGAAGAAAAGGAGAAGGAAAGAGGTGACATTTTTGTGCTATTTAGTCATAAGGTCATCCCATGACCAAATTGAATGGATTTATGACATTGTCATTGATCTACCAGATTTTGATAATAGGAGGGTTTATTTGCAAAGAACAATAGTGGGCTACTTAAGTAAGCACAAGAGCCAAAAATCTGATTTGTTTTCTCATGCTATAGATCCAAAGAATAGATTAAAAAGAAAAGATGAGTGGACCATACAATTATATGATTTGTTCTATTTAAGGATGAATAAAATCATAAATGAAAATAGACATGCTTAGTGGGCCACTTCAACTGAAGAGTTGGTAAAGGTTCAGTTATTCTTTGATTCTTTGAAATAGGATTTTGTTACTATTGATAATGAAGCTAAATATGTGCTCAAAAGATAGAGTGATATTTTACAATTCAAGTGGCTAGATGATACAATGTTTGACACATGGATGGTGGATATTACTTCTAATGATCAATTTGAGGAAGTTAAAATTGATGAAGATGTGATATAGGATGATGAGGTGCAGATTATTGACACATCAACACAAGATTTGAAAAATGAAGAAGGCAAAGGTCACCAATTAGCTCCAGTTGTAGGTACAGAAGCCTAAGATGTGCACATGGCAAAGGAAAAATCAAGGGTAAAAGTAATATTGTTTGTCCAAGATAAAAATAGTGAAAAGCTAAGGGTAAAAATTGATTTAGAAGCATCACAAGATGACTCATCATTGGCTAGTTTAGTAGCTACATATTTCAAAGATCCAAAATAGTGGTGGCAAATCAATGAGCTAATATTTTATAACAATATAGTAGAAATGGGCCTACCAATGAATATTTTGATGCGCTTGGCATTCTGTTATACATTGTTTTTGTCTTTTGTTAGTTGTTTTTGTTTTTGAGTTTAGAAGGACACCTATCAATAACATTTTCCCTTTTCTTGTTGCAACTCATGCCTATATAAATGAGTTTCCAAGGCAATATGAGGGTTCAAATGCTTGTATATTTTTCAAATTTCAATAAAAGTATAGTTAGTCTAGTCATGTGTAGTTATTTTTGAGCTTACTCCTAGTTATGTACTTTTCTTATGACTAATAGAAATGACAGTATCAATATGAATTTATGAATCCTTCATTGAGTTTCTATTGGTTCTTGTATTAGTCAACAAAAGGATAATACAAGAGGGTATTTACATTAGATCTGTGTCATATTTTTCTGTCTCCATTTTATGAGTTTATAAATTTTGAGATCATTTGAACAAGGTTCATTGGATTGAATGCAGTCTGGATGGGTTGTACATTGGTTTATTATTGCTTTTAGTTCAAGGGATTAGGTAAATGCTTTAGTAAATTAGTAGAATTCATGAGTTTATGAAAAGGATATCTCATAAGAATGGTAATAGGTGATTATAGTTGATAAATTCAATTACAATTTAATTGAACAAGATCTCCTACTAATAGTTGACTCTTTGCCCCCATGGATAAAGTAATGGTCATATAAATTAGAGGTGTTTGAGAGTAAATTCTGCTACTATATGTCAAGACATTTTTAAATTCAAAGTCAGTTTCATTCCATTGTGTTCAATATTATAATGTTGGTCACCACTCATTTACATTTAAATTATGAGTCTTAGGTAGCTGCTATTTCTAGGAATACTTCTAAATTCTAGGAGAATTATGACTCTACTTATGAGGGATGTATATAAACTTGAAAGGATTGATGAAATTGATAAATTGTGTATGTACCTAAGGGTAGAAGATGAAAATGAGAATGAAACTAAGATAATTTTCATACAATAGTTTGTATTAGAATCATCCCTAAGTATACCCATCTTGGTTTTGTAGAGCCTAAAGAGTAGGAAACCATCCTTGGTTTTGTTGAAGATGGGTCCAAATGGTTTACTTATGTAATTGGTTATAGGAAGTAGCTAATCGTTAGATTATATGAGTGTTATCATTTTGATATTGAGAATTTTGTTGTTTAGTAGTTTCAAACACCAAGAGGATCTAAATGGAAGAAAGCCTAAAAATAACCAAACATGCTAAAAACAAGTTTGAAAAGGCCTAGAAGACCTTAAAACTATTCATTTTGATGGGAGAAGACCTTATTACTCCTTGGTTTGATGGGGTACTCCTGCACTATAGAATTACTCAATCTTGTACTACACTAGATAAGATGTTCTCTATTATGCATAATGTTTAGCTCTGGCATTGTTTATAAGAATGTTTCAAGGTTGGAAACCACTTCAACATACTTTGCATGGTTTAGAGGTAATGTCATTGTGGCATAGGCTTATGCAGGGGAGCAAGCCTTGTGATTTTGGCATTTACACATAAGAAGAACTTGCTTGTTCAACTCCTTACACTCAACTCTTCATTGAAGTTAATCTTATATTACTGAGAATAGCTGCTACAAATTCCTAGGAGCCAAGGGACCCTAAACCTATGCTAAATTTTCTAGAGACATAGGAGAAGTTACTACATGCTTCAGTACTTCATAACATTTTGGATCATATAGTGACACCCAAATTAATAACAACTATAGATACTTGGGATGGTTGTAGGGAGACTGTGCCAATACATGCACGGTTACGTCATTGGCTTCCATTTTTGGGCTAGCATATGGAGCCTTTATATACAACCATTTGTTATAAGTTGTGGAATGTACACATAGGTTTCTTATGGCTCATTAAGTGCATCACTTTTTGAGATTTTACTTCAACCAAGATCATGTCATATTTTCCATATTTTTCCTTATTTATGAGTTTGGAATGGAAGTGTCAATAATGTGATAAAGTCCTCCAAAAGTATCCCAAACAAACTTTTCAATTGCTTGGTCTCATTTAATGGCTATCGGTCAACAATTGGAAGCTCAACATGAATCCATTAACCAATCCAAATGAATTTGACTAACTAAATATATATAAGTAACACTTTCTTATGATTATAAAATGATTAAAATTACACAGAAGTATTTTTTTTAGTTTTATTCTATATAGTATTGATACTAACTTTTTGTACAGTATTGCCAATGAAACAAATAATAAAGCAATAAACTCAACAATATGTGATTTCTAAAACAACTTCTTAGGTTGAAAAATTAAAGAAAATAATTCTTTGTTATTCACAAACTAATATATAAAATTTATATGGTAGGTCTTGTCATCAATAGTTTTTCATCATTTTTTTAAGATTGTAAAGTATTTATGTGTTTCCAAATGGTAAGAATTACCTTTGAAAAAGTTACTCACAATTCAAATGTGCTACAAAATCAAGAGAAACAAAAGAAATCAATTTTGAACTACTTAAAGGCAAGACATAGAAATTTAACTTCTAATTCCCTATCTAAATGGAAAGAGATATTATCATTCATTCATTATGTTTGGGAATATCAAAATATTATCCTAGAACCAAAAATATGATCCATCCCATCACAACTTATGGACTCAGACTTGTTGCAATTAAGGAGGAGAAGAACTTTGAAGAGGAATACTTTTATGGCATCATGTTGAGACAATTATGATGCAACTAGTTCCTAGTTCTTTGAATCTAGACTTTCTTGGTGTTTCACCTATGTTAAATACAACCCACCTTTAGCCCTAATGTGAGTGGAAAAGATGACATCACATTGTTTATGAGAATTGGACAAACATGCTCCCACAAAATTCCCCAACTTCCACCCCAAAATTGGATGAATATTTTTAATGTTACACTTATATTGATCCTAGAACTTTGAAAAATAGGGTGTACATAATAGGATTCTCAAGATTTAATGAAACATTAATGAAGCAAAGATCTAACTACTACAAAGGTTTAAAAAGTTGTTCATCACACTCACTATTGTTTCCTTGAATATTTGCCTTTGATTTCATTCCTTCATAATGCCCTTACCTTATTCATTTATTATCATTAATGTTGTCTCTATAGTGATGCAAAATAGTGATGCAAATAGTGATGCATTGATTATTCCTTCATAAACCCTCATAATGATGCAAAATATGATCTCTATCATTCCTTTGATAGTTTGGACACAATCTTATAAACCTACGTCACATTAGAATATGATTCATATTAAGCATATCTCTAATAAACTCTTAAAATCATGAGTTATGATGAGGAGGAAAAGTGATGAGCACTTTATAATCTTATCCTTCTACACATCACACCATGTTTTCTCCATGATATTTTCAATGTGGGGGAGATAAATTGAAACTTATGAACTCTTGTAAGCCCCTTAATGTGTCATTATCTTTGTTAGGGACATTTTAGTTCAGCATGCATAAGAATGTTTGAGTGCTCAATGAGATCGAAGGAGATTGGGGTTAGTGTTTACCTAGTCACCCGAAGCTAACAAAATAGATAGTTCAATCCTAGGAGGAAAGGTGATAGACATTTGGCAGTTGGCAACTTTGTACTAGCCAACACTACAAGTTTCAGCATCACCCGAGATGGCATTGCAAAATCAAAATAGAGTAAGATCTCCAAAAAGTGAGAGAGGTTACTGTAGGTCTCTGTAACACTATCCTATATGAACTAGAATTGTATCCATACCTCACACAAGCTTTGTGATAAGTTGAGTCAAAGATCGCAGCTCTATGGCATGTAGTGACCCTTAGGGACATTCTGGTTTGGCATACCCAAGAATGTTTGAGCACTAAACAAGATGAGACAAGGTTGGGGATAAGGTTTACTTGGCCACCTAGAGCTAATGAAGCAGATAGTTCAATCCCACGATGAAAGGTGAGAGAGATTTGGTCATTGGCAACTTTGTATTGGCCAACACTACAAGTTTCAACATCACTCGAGATGGCTTTGCAAAATAAAAATGGAGTAAGATCTCTAAAAATTGAGAGATGTGATTGGAATTCTTTGCAACATAGTCCTATAGGAACTAGAATTGCATCTATACCTCACACAAGCTCTGAGATATGCCCCATCAAAGATCGCAACCCTATGGCATTTAGTGACCCTTAGGGACATTTTGGTTTGGCATGCCTAAGAAAATTCAAGCACTAAATGGGATGGAAAAAGGTTGGGGATAGGATTTACTCATCCACCCAGAGCTAATAGAGTAGACAATTCAATCCCATGACAAAAGGTGAGAGAGATTTGGCAATTGGCAACTTTGTACTGGCCAACACTACAAGTTTCAGCATCACCTGAATGGCATCCTAAAATCAAAAAAAGGTATGATCTCCAAAAAGTGAGAGAGTTAATTTTATTTATCTACAACATAGTTCTATAAGAATTGTAATTCCATCCATACCTCACATGAGCTCTAAGATATGCCCTGTCAAAGATCACAACCTTATGGCATTTAGTGACCCTTAGGGATGTTTCGGTTCAGCATGCCCGAGAATGTTTGAGTGATAAATGAGATAGGACAAGGTTGGGGATAGGTTTTAATTGACCACTTAGAGCTAATGGAATAGACAGTTCAATACCATGACCCTTTTCCCACTAAGTTGCAAATTTGACCAACTTTTACAACTTTCAACAATGCAACTTTGCACAAAAAGTAAAATTTTTACATTTTTCACTTGATTCCAATTATACGACTTTGAAAAGGTTTGGAAATAGTAAAATAACTTATTTCCAAATGCTCAGCTCTTCACCAATTTCAAAACTCCTACAAAGTTGTCAACATTTTTGCAATTTTACTTTGACAACTTTTGACAATTTTTTGCAATTTTTGACATCTTAAATCCTAGATGCCTAAAACTTAACCTAATGACCCTAAGGATCTTTATAACCTTCTAAGAAACATAAAAATATTTTTTTCCTTGAAAATTTACCTATATTGCTCATTTTAATACCTAAAAGGTGGCCAATAGTGTAACAATAGATACTTGGTCCAAAACAACCATACCTCATCTTTTGATATGTTATAGAGGATCAAAATGGATATCCTATTCTTCAATTTATTTTCTTTATGTTATGAAAAAATATGGAGAATAATGCAAGAGGACAACATTTTATGTAAGAGGACAACATTTTATGCATTTTTTCTCTTTCTACATCATCACAAATGGATCAAGGTCTATAGCCTCAAATTGCTCCTCCTTAAAGGTATTTCTTTCTCTTTAGTAAGAGAGATGGCTCTGATACCACTTTGATGCAATGGAATGGGTAGTGGGAATGGACAAGGTTCCTAGAATCCTCTTCATTGAAGGTTAAGAAACAATGAGTGTCATTGTTAATCCAATCAGCGCCAAAACACCTATCACAAGTTCTTGATAAGATCGTATGGTTATCACAACCCAACCACTCCTAGGAATCCCCAATCACAAGGAAAACCTATTACAAAGACAACTAATCATTAGTTTCTCTTAAGGGCATTACAATGCTTATTTGAGAAAAACCCCCACAAATACAAATAAGGACTAGGTGTGACTTCCAAGCATGGAAAGGGTCTATTTAGGTTCAAACTAACATGAATCCAATATTAGATTCAAACTATGCAACTTTCGTTGGCTAGTTGCTTCACAAACTAAAGACCAGGCTTGTAGCCTTGAACATGGAAAGTCACAAACATCTCCTCAAAACTCAAAGAAAAGAATCACTGATTTGGATACCCTTTGGGTTTTATAAAACATACTAAAGCCTTGGGATCTCAAGAGAAGTATGCAGCAAATGATTTTTTTAAGGCTCACTTAGGAATCAAGGCAATTAGGCATCCATTAACAAAGGAAGTACCCTACCCCTTGAGAAAAACTTCAATAAAAAAATTGGAACATGAGGGGGATCATGTAAGATGATCACATACCAATTTTCAAGCCTCGAAACCTTCTATGTAACGAGTTATGAAAGATGTTGCTACAAATTTCTAGCATGCACATGGATCTTGCATGCCCAGGGCATCAAGTTTTTCTCTCCAGCCTCATTCTTTTTACCTAAAACCAAAAGGAACATAAATTTTTTTTTCCTAACTTAGATTCCACCAAGGGTCATTAATTTTCCATTGTGGAATCTCAAGATATGAGGGAAAATAGATGAAATACTAGGTAATGGCACAAAATGGGGATAATAGTTAGTAAAATGAGAATATATTGAGTTGTAGAGTGAATTAGAACCTCATTCCAAGTGCAATAGAAAGAATATTCACAAATATATCCAAGAATACTAGATATCAATACTTATATGTGATCAACTTGGCCAATGAGCTAGTGTTTTTTATGAGTTCTAGTATATTAATCTATCTTTTGTTATGATTGAGTTCAATATTTTAGTGTTCTTGTTGATTAGTGTTGAAAATTATTAGAGTTAGTGTTGATTAGTGTTCTTTTTTATTAGTGTTGATTTGAGTCTATTTGCAAACATATTTGCAATAAAAGTTGTCTTAGCACAAAAATTGTAAAATTGCAAAAAAATTGCTTAGCAACTTTTGCAATTTTCCTGACAACTTTTCAAAATACAACTTCCAAAGGCTAAAACTGACCAAGGGTTGGTTAAATCAGTTTTAAATAGACTATATAGGCTCTGAGAATTCAAAGTGGGAGATATATAGAGGTTTTAGTTGTATTTTCTTTCAAGAATCAATAAAATTCTTGTTGTTCCAACACTTTTCTCTAATTTTTCACATGTTGTACAGAATCCACTGATTGGGGGATGAATCTTCTACACTAAAAAGTTGGAGTTACCTATATAGAATTTTTTTTCTTTTATTTGAAGAATTTATCATTTGTTTGGTAAAAGTTGTCAAATTTTGTTCCTTGCTGATCTATGAAACCCTTTTTTTGAGGGTTTGGACAATAAAATGCCCCTAACTTGATATTCCACTAGTGGATTTCTCTTTTCTCTGGTTTTGAGAAAGTTAGGGGTGTATATTATCTGATTTTTGTAGTTTTGGAGCAAGAGGAAAAGTTGGTGAATTTTGGAAGGAAGCCCTAGCTGAAATATCTACATGTATTTAACCTTGTTTTGGAGAGATTAGAGTGGATAGAATGATGGAAAGAGTTTGAGGACTTGGTCTCAAAGAAAAATTCCCTTGTTTGAGCCTAAAAAATAGCCTAGAAGTGGAGATTTGATTTCATGCACCCATTCTTGACCATTTTCCTTGAAAACCAAGCCTAAAGTGGCTAATTAGGCTTGAGTAATTGATGCTAGCTAGGATATGCTGGAGTGGAGTTGATCTCTAAAAGTTTGGAGTTTATTAGAGCTTGGAAAAGGGTACTTGAATCAAAATTTTATTCCCCCAATCCTTTGATGAGTTTTAGAGTTATTGGTAAAAATTACTTTTAGGAGACCTAATAGGCTACTAGGTCTAAAATTGTAAGTTGAGTTGTTGGTTGTTGGGAGTACAACCAGTGGTTGATTTTCCTTATTTCTATTGAGACTAAGTTTTCCCAAGCCCTTTCTAGTGGTGGAAAACCCTAGAATAGCAAAATCCTCATTTTGCCCATTTTGATTAATTAGTGTGTACACGTGATCTCCATGCATGCGTGCCTATATACCATGATCCAACTCTTCACCATGGTGCAGAGCACCTAACTAGTGTAGGGCACCAAGACAAAGTTGCATAGAAACAGATTAAATGATGTAATCTTGAAGAGTCAAGACCACATGTAAGGTCAAATGAATCCTTGGTGCCATTATAAGCTAGGATGTCATTTGAACGAAAGGTCATTTTTTTGGACAATCTAGGTTTTTTTAGGTGGGAATAAGGAATTTTTAGTTCCCTAGGAGGTTTTAGGCACCTTAGTAGTCATTTGGCATGATTTAGAAACATGGGTCGGCAATTGGGACAAGAATTGTCAAAAGAGCAAAAAATTGCAAAAATGCAAGAAAAGTTGCTAAATAGCAATTTTGCAAAATAAGTTGTCAAACTATAAGGGAGTTTTATGGTCCTTCCAACCATTCAAAAAGTGGTTTTTACCATTGTAGGACATCTATTTAAGGTTTCCAGAAGAGGAGAAACCCATTGTATGGACGGGTGAACAACAAACATTGAATAAAACTCAGAATTTCTACCTTTTTCTCTATTGTTTCAATTTTTTATGGCCTTTATGGATTGTTAGGAGTGAAATTTTGGTATGGTTAAATAGAGGATTGAGTTAGTGTTCCATTTCATTTGGTTTGAAGTCTTTATCTTATCTACAACAAAAGTTACATCAGTTTTTGTAGAGGTTGGTCAGATTTATCCTAAATCTGAGGGTTTCTTCAAGATGGCCTCCTAACTTGCAATTCCACTATGGGATTTCAATATGAATTTTGGGAATAAAATTTAGGAGAGGGTACTTCAAGATGGAAGAGATTGAGAACTGTAGGTGTCTAGGTTATCTATTTTTACCAGCAAGGCCTAGACTAAACATTGATATATGTTTAGTCTAGATTTGAAGAAGAAAGAAGGTTCAGGCTTCCAAAATATTTTTTTTGACCTAGGTGAAGGGTGTAGGAGGATTAATTAGATGTTACTAAGAGTTTCAAGGGGTTGAGTCAAGTCTATGAACCCATTTATTGATGCTTCCTTTGTAACCTAGCCTAATCTGGCCAACTAGGTCTATGACTTAATGTGGGTGTTAGTTGGTGCTAGAATAGAATTAGAGTTTGATCTTTTGGAATCTCGAAGAGGTGGTTAAAGGGTGTCTAAAGAGGTGAAAAAATAGTGTGGCCTTAGGCAAAATTTGGGAGTTTGACCAAGAAAGGTAGGATTAGCCCTATTTAAAATATTGGTAACAATTATGCAATTTAGTTGTTGGGGGTTTGAGAACTTTAAAGTTGGGTGTTTCTGAGAGATTAGGTCCATAGAAACCTTTTCTATTAGGAAATTTGAGTTCTAAACCAATCTAGGGAGAGTATTCCTTTTTAGGCCTATTGGAGAAGGGGAGTCCCTAAGAATTTTTGATTGATCTAAGTTAGTTGAGAACCCTAGGTTTGAGGGTTGGGCATGTAGAGTGGAGTCCAGTTGCAGGGTAGAGTATACCTTTTTTAGAAGCCCTTTAGATTATTCTACAACCTTTAAGGGAAATTAAGGTTCTATTTGGAAATTTGAAGTGCATTTGGTGCTTTTGGTTGCAAGCTCTGTGCATCACTAACCCTCTTTCTTTTAATGATGTAATAAGGATCTCCCTATGACCCATCCACCTTGTAATGGAAACAAGAACCCATGGTACAACTATAGGCCTTGGGAATCATAGAAACTACTTCCTAAATATCTCTAACTATGACTTTGATGAACCAAATACATTACATTTGACTATAACATTACCATTCAATGACTTTTAACTCCTTAAACCTCACATGTGCCATTTTGGCTTAAGTTTTCCCATTCTTGGCAATGTATTACAAACTTGACAACTTCATGCTTCCCTTTCATGCTTCAGGTTTGTGGGAGAAGATGGGGTCTATGATGCAGAAGTGGCAAGCGAATATGGTGGATCAAAGGTCTAAATAGAAACTCAATCAAATGCACAATTGAATCTAGTGACCAAAAGTTCCTTCAATAAGTGAAATGGTAAATTATCCACTAACAAGTCTTATGATGTGATCTGATAGCCCTAAAATATGTAATCCAAGGTACTTGAACATTTTTCAAACTTTCTTCAATGGTTTAGACACAAACACTTCAATATTCCTCAAACTAGGCCTAATAGCATACCTTGTAGCTCTACAACGACACTCACAAGGATTTTTCTTCAACTTTTTGCAAAACACTAGGCAAATAAATTATATATTTGAGTACCCTTTATGGTGGAGTACATTAACATACCAAAAGGATAGCGTAGTTTTCTTTGGAAGGTATATGATTGTTTTAACTATTTCTTAGATTTTTAATGCCTAATTCTCATGCATTTACAAAGGAATTGCTAACCATTCTAACTCTCATGCTACAAATATTTTCATAGTATCATAAATAGGTTCAAATAAAAGTAATATGAAGTCAATTTGACTCCAAGAGGTTTCTAGGTACCAAAGCCCCAAATTGTGCCCTGAAAACCCTTAAATTTAGGGCTTCCTCAATGTCACACTTCCCAAAGTTTCCTACAAAAAATAAAGGTTGGAACACCTTGTATACAATATGTCTATACACATCACATCATAAAATAGTGACCTTGTTTGGCCAAAACTCTCTAACCTTCAGCCTATCCTTCAAATTCACTTAGTTTCTTAGTCTTCTTTGTTGTGATCACCCCAAAAATTAATCAAACTTGCATTTCCAAGATTAGTAAGATAATATACATGTTAAATTGATATTATGTATGTCAATAAGATTCCATTCTATGAGAATCAGAGTGCTACATTCATATAATGACATTCATAGTGTGAAATCTACACAAAACTATCTTAAAATCATATTTTCCAAAGACTGAATAGTACCAAAATGATTAACAATGATTGTAGTAGGGTTTTTAGAACATGAAAGAATTCAAAGAGATGAAATGTGAATGATCAAAACATTGTCCAAGGCAATCCAATCAATAAGAACTTTGAATCATACCGAAAAGCCCTTTAACTTTGCAAGAAATCAAAATCTTTTTATTCAATTTGTTGTAGCAGCCCTTACCATGGATTCTCTACCCATACAATGGATTTGTGAAACATTTAATAAACTCCTATAAACTACTCCAACTGATCCAAATTGGTTGGATGGTTTAATTTGGCTTAAAACAATAAAGAAACTAATTCCCTCTTAAATTTCCATGACCGTTATAATTTGAAAATTCAAATTTATAACTTTGTAACTTTTGAATTTTTGAAATTTCTAAGTGATGAAACTTTACCAAATCATTTAAATGGGCTTACTAACATATTTAATATACTATTATATCCTAAGGACCCTGGGTAAAAGCACAAACCTGTGTCAGCTTTTATAAAGAAAAGTGATATCAGAATGTGACAGTTCAACATTAATGACAAAAAAAATGGTATTTGCGTTTAAAATGTGAAGATGATGTAAACTGATGAAATGTGTAGAATTGTATGAATTTTATGCCTATAATTTTTATTATTTTTTTGACTAAGAATTTATTCATTTTATTTTATTTTGAAGTCCCTTTTTTAACTATAAAAAATATAGGATGTAGTTCCCGTCAAACAACTATGTGCAAATCATCTTTTTTTGTTATGATTTGAAAATATTTTATAGATGACATGTATAGCTAGTGCACAAAAAAAGAAATAATTATTTTTTATGTATATTTTCTTTGTTATAAGTACTCAAGTTCGACCTTGTCAGAATCCAACAGTTTTTCCTCCCATCAAAACTTCCCTATCAAATCTATACCTTCTTGAAAAAAATTACATATTCATGAAGAGGATTCTCTCCTCTAGTGATAAATATATTTTTTTAATTTTTTTTATATGATTTACTATTTTTTTTCATTTTTTGAGAGGGCATCTTCTGAAATGTTGAAATATCGACTTATAATATTTTTAGATTATAACATATTATAACGAATCAAAACACTCAAAAATTTATATAATGATGATATTGAATCTGAAATCTATAAAAGGGTATTTTTAGTTTTTTTTTTAAATTGAGTTTTGATAGAGAAATGAGATTTGACCAAAATAGGTTTTTGTATCACAAACGGTGACACAGATCTATGCTTTTACCCCCCTAGGACCTAAATTATCCTTATTTAAGGTATCTCTACCTATTTTCCTAGATACTAAATGCCCTATACGTCTTAAGGACTCAAGGTTTATAGGAACACCAATGAGTCTCAAGCCTTTACAAATGGGCTGATATCAACTTGAAACTAGTCCTAACATTCTAAAACATTATAATCTCCATCATGACCCACATAGGAAGGTAGTGCTATGAAGGATCACTGCAATGTCTTGTGAAATGCCTTGTATTGTCTTTGTAGAAACTATTCTTAAAGGTGATGGGTATGTTAAGCAATCTAAGAAGTTTCTAATGCCTATGCATGTTCTTAATATATTTCAAAAGTGAAGCCCGACTCCCAAAGTCTACTAATCAGTGCATGCATGTGATCTCCATGCATTCTACATTTTAAGGATAAATAAGTCAAATGCATGCTCAAGTTTGGTATTTTGGAGTTTACATACCAAAGGTTCGTCATTTGAACTCCTTACACCTATATCTGATGATATCCCTATTTGGTCCTAATCTATTATAGTTTTTACTTCATTAGCTCCCTTAGATTTTCTTCCAGTTCCATTTGTAGGTGTGTTCTTAGATGCAACTTGTGTACTCTTTTTTCTTTGTCCTCCTTCAGTTACAAGCCAATATTACAATCACATTAAATGCTGGACCAAAATCAAGAAATATAGTAAAACTTGTTAACATAGGAACCATTTTGGCATCTCACCCTTTATCACTGGTGCTTCGACTTTGTTAGCCCTCTTCTTTAGTGACCTAAAAATGAAGAATTAGCATAGTTTATGTAGGGATTGAATGATATAGTTTTTTCAATTATAAGTAGAGATCGCACCTTAAGTGATGCAGAGGTCAGTGGTCAACCAATTATTTGATGTAGAAACAACTAACTATCCCTTTGCTTTGAAATATTGCCCTTATATCTTCCTCAAGTATAACTAAAACAATGACTCGACCCACTAAATCTTTTATCAAAGGATAATCATTCAAAAGGCTTAACCCATTGCTCTTGTCTATGCACCCATTTCGTTAGTCTTCCTTTGAAAGCTAAGCCTAAATGGGCCCATTTAGGTGTGTGTAGTTAGGCAGATTAGTGGAGTACTAGAATAGATTAGAATTTGATCTTTTGAGATATTTTTGGGGTTGTCAAACACTTCTTATTTCCACCCTTAGAATAGGTATTGGATGAGTTCTTATGTCAAATGTAGCAATTTCTCACCTTTAGCCCTTGTAGCCCTATTTATGAATAGGCTAGTGGAACTTGCAGGAAAATTGGAAAAGTGTGCTTAGGGATTGGATTGTTGTTCTTGAGGTTGATATAGGTGTGTTGTAGTTAGTAAAGGGTGTTTGAAACACTTTGGAGTCATATTTGCACACTTAGAGATTTGAGAGCATTGTCCTTAGACCAAGCCTTCCACTATTGCACTCTGCATCAATTTTGGACCAACACCCCTATTTCTGATTGATGCCCTATTTTTAAGCATAAAAGTGGCTAATTTAACAAAGAAACTCCTAGTATAATAGACTCCTAAACCTTGTAACTTTCAATAGTCATAATTCATGTCATAAAACCCCCAATTCCATAAGCAATCTATCCCAAAGCTACTAGAACCCCAAAATCCCAAATTACCTTCTTTCAAACCCTCATATCTAGGGTATCAAAATATATCACCCTTCTCCAAAATTCTAGATCAAATTGGTTGATCATACATCTATACATTTTTCATATAAGATTCAATCCAAATCACAAAATACTTTGTTCACGTGACTAGAACTCCCACTATTGTACCTAACCACCATTTCCATGCTGATTCCTTCACTATTTCAGACTGTGATCACATTTCCATCCATTTCTCTGTCCATAAAATGTTAGATTTATATAATACAAGGTTAAACATTGACATTTCATGGTCTTAGGGCCCTTGATCCCATGAAATGGATCCTCTACATTAAAGAGATCAGTATAACTAATAGGTAAAAGTATTGAAAATTGTGACTATTATGTGGATGTGCAAAACAATTACTTTGATTAAGTTTTAAAACATTCAAGAGGAATTAGAAATTGATGCTAGGTCTTACTCAATCCATTGTAAATCCTTCTCAAATTAGAAGATTTGAAACGACCCCCCAAGAAGTAATCAAAATGATGAAAATTTGCATTTAAATATTTGAATTTTAATCAAAAAAGTAATCATAGCCATTTGTTTTTTTAATATTTGAATTTTATAAATAAAAAAATGGTTTTAATTTGATATTCAACCCTTATACTAATACCTTGGTAATGAGCTACCAAATATTGAAACTACACTCAAATCCAATATTTATAAGGATAAAGAAGTATTAGTCTTGTAGCAAGGAAAATGAGCTCAATAGACACTTTTGAGATGGTCATCTCATGATGATTATGGATAAATAATTTCTAGGTTCTCTTACTTGTTTTAGAATATAATAACTATATTTCATATTGATCAACTCTAGAAAGAAACTGATTTGAATAGAATTATTTTCTGTGACACTGCATCAATAATTTAAGAAAGGACACATGAGAGTGTCTTGTTTTCGAATTTGAACCAAAAATACATAAGGTAATAAAAATTGTGAAAAGGAACATAACCAAATAAATGTAATTAAAGGATTGATGTCCTGCTTGGTTACAAGTACAACACTTACCAGTGAACATACTAGGCCCTCTTCTGCTAGACCTTCCTCTACCATTGGATCTTTTGTCCTTAAATGTCCCTCTATTAGAAGACTCACTTTCAACATTTGAACCACTAGATTCCTCCTAATTTTTATTAAAAGACAAAAGTATGTTAGTCATAATATCATTATTGGTAACAATGTTCTAAATGCAAAGAATTATTTGTTTGAGCTTCTAGCAATGATCAAGCGGCTTACTGAATGGCTTGATGAGTCTTGGAAACTTCTCCCATTGTATCCTTGCTTTCGCCAGTTTGAAGTTTCTAGTTACATGCACACAATCATGACTTTACATCACAAAGCATTCACATTCCAACAATTTTCATGCTTTTTCATTAAATTTTGATTTAAACAACAAATTCTAAACTTTCACTTATTCAAATGACTAATTTGAAAATTGGTCCTATTAAATAATGTAATATAAATTTAAATAATTTATCTAGATTCTAAACAAATCAAAACATAAAATCTATGATTTAAACTTATCTCATCACTTACACATCATAACAATATGGTCCACCTTGTCATGTGTACAGTCTTGGGGGAGAGGTTGCAACATTGTATTTGGATCCAATTGATCACTCTTTCTCTCTCTCTCTCCCTTATTCAATCTAATGAGCCAACTAGATTTGCTCTACATTTTATTGTCTCAAGTATTACCTTGTGGTCTAACTTGTGAACTTTCCAAAGAATCTTATTATGTGATTTTTCACCATATTTTATCAAGTGGACATTTGATGCGACAACAAGGTTTGAATAATGAAGAATCTTCCTTTCTGTTTGCCAATCCTCAAATAATCACAACTTAGGGTTCTTCATAGAATATCATCTAAGCCATTTGCTGGTTACAACCACCACAATAACATGGTACTCTAAACCTTCACCATCTATATCCGAGTGATCCAATTTTTTTTGGCTTGGACACAATAACACAAATAATAATTTGTCCTTCTTCATTCTCTTTAGGTGC
Source organism: Cupressus sempervirens (assembly GCA_028749045.1). NCBI lineage: Eukaryota > Viridiplantae > Streptophyta > Pinopsida > Cupressales > Cupressaceae > Cupressus > Cupressus sempervirens. Next base: position 794,260,416 of record CM053793.1, read on the forward strand.
AATAACAACAAAAACATGGCCTATAGTGACAAATGTACAAAATATTGTCATTAATTCAGAAAATACTTAGGTAAAAGTTATAAAGTTACATATTGAAATTACAAAGACATATATATATATATATTACTAGGTTGCACTAGATCAAACAAGTGGTCAAAGTTAATAGATGAATCCATCTATACCATTTCTAGTGCTTGTGGGGGATGATAGGTGTCAATTGGGTCCAAAACCCATATATCCCATTTGTCCACCCATTCAATCGACTCACACTCATCCCAATTTTCCTCTAGACATGATGGATAATAGCATGGAATTTTTCATGTGTGGATACTCCATGAACCTGCATTAGAGCTTCTAAAAGAGTGCAACTCACTAGATCCTATTAGTGTGCAACAATCCTCATATGGTGCAATGTTAGTATTATTTATCAACCAAAAAATCTTACGAACCGTAGACTCACCTTCCTTACTTGGACCCATTGTAGCATTACACCACTAGATGATAGATTTTGAATTTGTTAATATTTCTCCATCTTTGTACTTTAGTTCTTTACGAGCTAAGGCTCTTTTGATGCATTTGCCTACACCATCGTGCTCTCCCTTTCCATGACTAGCCTTTATGAAAGTCCACATATATTGAATTCTGCACAACCTGTGCATCCTGCTCAACCAATAGAACATCTGTGCATTCTTGAATTGAGATGGGCAATTGTCTAACCAAACAATGTGCTGACAATATGTTATGCCTCTATTATCCAAATCTCCATAAAATAGTTGGAAACAACCTTGTACAAACTCTGTAGAATGTGATCGATCATTGCTGATGTAAAAATGGTACTCCCTCAAAATCTTCCTATCATCCTCTATACTTGTAGGTGAATGCATGAATATTATGTGAACAAATATAAAAACCTATTGAGGAGTATAATACTTTTCTTGTACCTCATTTTGTGGTTGTAGTGTGTAGTTCTCTATGAATTCTACAACTAAAACAATGGTATCCAGTGGAAACATATCCTTGCACAACTTGAATCGCAAATCTAGCCATTGAGCTCTATGTGTATGCCTTGCATACTTGTAAATAATCTTTTCACAAAAAATCTTCATGAACTCATACACTAGAATCTTTTCAATGACTAAATCACATCTTTTTGCTTTGTTTCCCATCTTTTAGAGCATATGTCACTGTCTTAAATTTTTCATAATCTACTATTTCATTTCCAATTGCATGTGTACTATCCATATGTTGACAAGTTGATAAAATTTACAAATAACCATAAAATAAGCATGTACCATCCAAGCATGATGTCTTGTAAAACTGTTGTTCGTCCCCTATTTCACATAAAATGTTGGATATGAATTCTCTTGAAGATCTTGGTGGCTCATTCATGTCAAAATCTTGCAAAACAAACTTAGAATGCAAAACCACACATATATGCCTAAAAACATCAAAATGGTTAGAAAATTTAATATGTATCCTACAACAAAAACTTGTGCCTATGTGATTTATCTTGACATAAAAAGGTTTACCCATCTCAAAAAATCTTTGACTTATTCAAATTTGAAGATACATACCAATAAATTTTGCAAACAATTGTGTCTAAATTGAGTCTAAATTTTTTTTCACATGTGGATCATGATTTTGGCTACCAATACTCCTTCTTACAACATCTCTTTTATTAGGGGAAACACCTATCTTATTTTTCCAAAAATCTTTGATCAATGATTTAAAAGCTTCCCTAATTTCTTTATCCTTTCACATTAGTCTACCACTAAATATTCAGAACTCATTTTTTCTTAGATCTTCCAATCTCTCACACCTTAGCATGGCTCTCCTTAGAGTATCTCTACCAATCTTTAATGTTTTACTTGTCTTTCTCATGATTCGAGCTTCCTTCATTTGGCTACTTACTATTGTTGATGTAAGTACTTGTCTTCTGATATTACTATCTTTGGTACATGATTTAGAACCCACTTTGTCATAAGCACTAATTAGATTCTTTAATTTGAACTATTTCAAGTCTTTCATCTATAATTTCTTTTGAATGTATGTCAATTATTTTGTCAAAAATAACCATGTACTAATTGGGCTGTAGATTTTAGCTCATTCATCAAATTTTGCAACAACTTAGTTTTTTTAGAAATTAGACTCCATTCTCCACACTTTGAAAAACAAAGTTTTGATTTTAGATTAGTTTTCAATTATTTCTAGGGGGAGCACACAAATATTTCACATTTTTGGGATGTGTCTAGTTAAAAAATTCATTAAAAAAAATACACATTATAAAATTGCCCAAAAAATCTAGGATAAATTACATTGTGTTAAGTAACTTTTGACCAAAGTGATTAAAGAATTTCAAAAATAAAGTTAAAATTTTAGGGGGGCCACAATTTGTATTGTGTTATAATTTTTTGGAATAAATAGTACCACTTTCTATGGCTCCCTTTTTTGAGGATCTAAAAGTAAACCATTTTTGAAAAAAAAAAGTAGTTTAGAAACTAGATTCAAAGAAATATGACTTTTGTTTTTGTCATATCTTAAAATTTTGAGTGTAACTATCTTCAAATTCTTGTTGAAGTTTAGAAATTTTTGATTTTAGGAAAAAGGTGTCCACTTATACCCCCCTTTTGGCACCACAACTTGGTGCACTTACCCATATATAATGAGAGAACTTGTGGATTGTGGATTATGAATTATAAACAAAAAAAATGACATTAATCATTCCCCATTTGTTTTGATGAATTGTGTAGAGCTACGCACAAAAGAGAGTGGAGAGCTCTTAACATTGGTGAAGATTAGTGGAGATCTAGGATTTTGTTGTTGTGCCCTTATGATTGTTGCATCTTGTTGTCATTCCCTTATGATCACTGCATTTTATTGTCATGCCCTTTTGATCTCTACATCTTGTTGTCATGCCCATGTGATCTCTATATATGTATGTATATCAAGAGATCTTGTGCATTGTTGACTATAGATAATAAAAACAAAAAAAACCATGACATTAATCATTCCCCATTTATTTTGATCAATTTTAGAAAGCTACACATGAAAGAGGACGGAGAGCTCTAAATGTTGGTGTAGATCAGTGAAGATCTTTGATTTTGTCATTGCGTTCTTGTGATCTATGTATACATATGTATGCATGTATATATATAAATATCTTTATATATAAATATGTATATATGTGTGTATCTATTTATGTATTTATATAAAAAAAGAGATCTTGGCACAACAAAAAATAATAAAACTCAGTCAACACATAGCATGGCCATAGATGTGATGGAAATGCCTATTAGTAAGTAGACTTCTCTTTTTTCTCACATTTTTCATTTGTTTATTTACCTTGAACTATTATTTCTTAGGGGGCCATTTTGTAATATTGGATTCATTTTATGCAGGATGCGATGAGGACATTCCTAGATGTACCTATGTTAGATGTATGGGAACACTAAAGAATTGTGATGAATTGCTCATGAGCAATGAAGATGGACTTTCCCTGAGAGTAGCCCAACTTCTAGGTACTTTAAAGATTGATCATTTCTTAAAGATTTTAGATTTTAATAGTGAATTTAGATGTTGGGGGCGTGGGGGGGGGTAGGTTATGAGCTTTCACCTTCACATGGTTGTCCCTAATTAGTAGAGAATATTAAACTATTCTCAAAACCAAGTGAAGCTCAATATTAACATATGATTGTAGGACAACTAAATGTGTGAATCTCATAGTTTCAAGCAATGCAAAAGGAGGCCATAGTTCATTATGAGATCTCAATTCATATGCATACGACATTAGGTGGAGCTAAAAAATGCAATATGTTTTCATTTTTGTTAAAGGTCTTTAATTAGGTATTTTAAGTTATAGACCATTACGAACGTTGTAACTTTGACTCTTGCAACTAGAGTTCTAATGTTCAAAATGGTATATAATTTTAAAAACTTAATAGACCTATTAAATAAATGTAATCATGATGTATGTTTTCAACTCCACCTATTGAACACAACTACACATTCATTCTTGATTTAGAGTGGTAGAATCTTATTTTGGATGTGACTGAAAAATGACATGCACCAAAAGATGAGAAAATGATGTCACTTTTGTAGGTTTGGAACCTTTTTTTTGTATTTTAAAGATTGATCCTTTCTTAAAGATTTTAAATGTTAATGCAAAATTTAGAACTTAGAGGGATGGGGCCAAATGAGCTTCCACGTTCATGTGGTTGGCCTTGATTAGTAGAGAATATTAAACTATTCTTGAAACCAATTGAAGCTCAAGATTAACCTATGCTTTTGATTTTTCTTTCATTGTATCTAGATGTGGATAACATCTTACTCAGAGAGAAATTGTTGTTGATGACATGGGTTCTTCATGTATAGTAATTCTCTTTTCACCCACACTAGTTTATGATACGTGTACACCAACTTGGAAGGTGATAATTCTTTGAGATAATGGTGTTCATTTTAATGGTCTATATCAAATTATGTTAAGAATTTTTTTGGATGTGGTGGTTAGTTTCCAAGGATAAGGAAAAGGAAATATAGGGGCATAAATCTTTGACAGGCACATTCACCATGGCTTTCTGGTAGCAAGAGGACAACAAAGGGCTTCAACATGTAGCCATCTCATCATAGCAATCCAATCCATTTGTCAACATCTTAATATAATTGGTCACTTCTATAACTTCTTCCTATTTAACATGAATTTAAACTTTTAAATTCTTGGTACCATCTAGTAATCAAATTGAGGGGTAAAATATGAATTTACAGTTTATTTTTAATAATCAATAGCTATCTGTCACAATTGCGACATAATTTTTTTATGGCTAGATGTCACTTGGACAAAACAACTCTCACAATTACAATGGTTCATATCGACGGTTCAACATCAATTCCACAACATAGTTGTTGCATGGATGTCACAATTGTGATGATGTCAACTTGACCTCTTGCCCCTTCCTTCTTCCAAGTTATGATAGTCTTTTCCATCATGCTTGTGATGGATTCCCTTGTTGTCACAATTTGCGATAGAAAAAGTCTAACGTCCATCTAACATGAGCTAATTCATGGTTCTATCACTTGGGTGATAGGTGGTCATTGCATTTGTGATGTCCTGCCATCATAATTTGGGTCCAAATATAGTAGTGAATGAATGCAATAGAAAAAATAGTCTATTCTATAGGAAAATAATATTTCATCATGTACACATATTATAATCACATTGATGCTTTGCAATATTAAAGACAACTAGGAAAGATATATTTTAACCATTCCTTCATATCAAAACCTTCTTTTTATAAATTGATACTTAAGATGACATATATTTAACTATATAACATTAGCTATAGTTTATTATATTATTCAACAAAGTTAAAATCATTAAAAAAAAAAAAGCTTTAATTGTTGATGCTAGAGCATACTTGGGCTATTGACAAACTTGCATCAACCAAATTTTATTTTTATTTTTTATTTTTAGTTACCCATCTGATAGTTTGATTTGGAAGAAACTTGTTTGTTATTTCTAGATTTCACAAGTTTGGTTTATATTTTGGACATAGCATGGATCATTACCTTAAGTGCATATGTATTATGTTTTAGTCATTAATTAACCATGGTTCAATCCTATAATATAATGCACATTTACTAATATTAAGATTGTGAACTCTAAGATGACCTATGTGTTCTGATGGCCATATATGTAGTGTCACTAAGTCTTAGTGGATTGTCATTCAAGTAGTGACCAAAGAGATACTTGGAGGAAACTTGGAATAGAGATCTTTTTTCCATTATCTAAAATGTAATTGGTCATAACTAGTTAGGCCTTATAGTTGGGGATGTTGGATGTAAATATTATAAGTCTATTAGGAGAGTAAATGTCGCAATTGATTTGAATCTTTGCGATGGGTATGTGCAGGATCATGGTGTGCCAAAAAGTGGTGATCTAAAAAATATGTAGCTCTAAAATGCCTCAAAGCATTTTAAAATCTATTACAACTCTTTTCCCATCGATCCTGCTATGAAATGAAAAAAATTAATACCTTTATAAATCCTACTATATCTTTTGATACCAACCCTATATGATCAACTTTAAAAACATCTTGAAAATTCATTTTTGGCATGTTCTTGTCTGTTTTTCAATTCTAACATGTAGTCAACGAATTTTTTTTCACCAAAATTTGACGAAATGAAAATGGTTTCTTAATAATATTCTTATCTTTCCATAAATGTAAGGTTTGTCAAATTAAAGTTTAGTAAGTAATTATTACTTATTTTCTAAAGGAGTTACATATAAAGTGTTGAATGACACACTACTTGAAAAATAGCTATAATGTTCAAATTTGTAAAATTTTGAATTAGTTAAGGTGGTTAGACATGAGAGTTTTTCATTCCAAAAATACTAAAGTAAAAAATTAATATTTATTTATTTATTTAGAATAAAAAGAACCAAAAATATGTGTTACATCCAGACATGAGTATACTTCTTATATATTGAATATTTTTTAAAAATATTATTAATTGATTTTGATTAAGTTGGTCAGACATACGTCTACTTATTTTTGTCTTGAAATTTTTGTACTATTGTATTAAAATTCAAAATTTTGACCTATTAATATTTTATTTTTTTAGATAAGGCCTAGTAGTTTAGAAACTAAGTTCAATTTCCTAGAGATTCTTTTTTGTCCACTTTTTGATATAAAGTTTATGACAAGTAGAAAATTACACGTCAAGTTGACATAACCTTGATTTGCTAAATTTTTATTGCCAATTAAAAGAATAGTTTGGATGACCATGATCATTCACATGCCTTGTTATTGACATATTTCCACTATGTGGTTATTTTTTAGGGGCTTGGTCATCTCCTTTGGGGATCAATCTACCTTATACTACACTAGATGGTATCAGGTTTGGTTGTTGATCTGGTTGGTTGGTCTAGAGGTTGATCTTGATAGTGAATTAATAAAGAGTGGTTAGATCTAATCATTGTTGATATGATATGTAAAATCACAAGTCAATGTCATCCTTTTGTAAAGGAAAAGGCTAACAAAAGTATAACTGTTCACCTTCAATGATGGAAAATTGGTATTATTATTTTGAATTTGGAAATGAAGTCAACTGATAAAATGTGTAGAAATGGATGAATTTTAGGATTATAATTTTTCATAATTATTTAGAATAAGAATTGATATATTTTCCTAATTTTTATAGATAAATTTTTTAGGCATTGAAAAATGTTAAAAATTAGGGGTCTAGTTCCTACCACAAAACTATATGCAAATAAACTTATTTCCCTTTGATCTGATACTATGTTATAGATAACATATATATCTACAACAATCGAAAATAAAAATTGGCTTTAGGACTATATTTTCTCTTTTATATGGATTGAAATTTCAACTCACCTAAAATTGATAGTTTTCATCTCCCACCACATTTTCCAAAACAAATATATTCTAATCAGGAGAAAAAATATGCATTCTAGAAAAGGACTCTTTCCTCTAGACCATCAAATAATTTTTATAATTTTTTGATGTCATTTAATATGTTTTTGTTTCTCAAAACCGACATCTTTTCGAGTGTTAAAATACATGGTTGTGGAAAATTTTAATTTCAATATACTATATCTAATTAAAACACTATAAACTCTACATGAGAATATTCTTGACTTTGAGCTCTATAAAATGGTGTTTATATGTTATTAAAAAATATATCATAAAAAATAGTAAGAGTTATTGAGATGCCACTTTTCTGAAATAATTTTATTTCCTCAATAATTGGACACAAACTAGTATAAAACATTCATTTAATAGACATTTTCAATTGGAAAAGTGTGATACTATATATAACTTAGCTAGAATGAATTTATCTAGATCATATGCTTTAAAAAATTAAATTTTATATAGAAATACTCAAATTCATTCATTCAGATAAGTCAGCCTAAAAGCTGACACAACTTTGAACTTTTACTGGGTCCATCTTGTGAAGACTTTAAATCCTTGATTGTGAGGAGATTTATTGAAACTCTATGTCATAATTGCAGAGGAATTTTTCAATTTTTTTGGAATCCTACTAAAGACCTCCTATTGTTGATCCTTGTTGGTGTATGTATTGCCTAGTTTAATGTAGTTATAACTTGTTGTAAGTCAGTGTGCTTGCTAGAAGAATGAACCCTAGAAGGATAGAGAATATGTTTAAAGAATTCAAGGCTAATATGAGGAATGAAGTTCAAAATGACTTGGATGGCCTAAGAAGAAATCTTGAAGTAGAGATCCTTGCAGAAGAATAAATATTGTTGAAGCCTATGGCCCTAGTTGGTAAGAGTGATAGAATAGAAGTTTCAAATTATTTTGGTTCTTTAGACCCTAAAGAATTGATACATTGGACTAATGAACTTGAGGATTATTTTAAGCTTGAAAATATTGTAGATCCCTAGAGAGTTAGGTTAGCACAAAATAATTTGAAATGTCAATTTTCCTTGTGGTGGAAACAATTATAGAAGGATAGAGAAGATAATGATGATCCTAAGATTAGCAGATTAAATCCCATGGGTTTTAGATTGAAGGATGAATTCATTCCTATGTTGATCTTCAAGGAATGTCTTGTATGTAATTTGGAAAGGTTCTATACTTAAGATTTAACTTACACACTCTTTGATTTAACCTATACCTGAGACTGTATAATGTTATCTCTTGTATTATGTATTTAGATATTAATTATCATGGGTTAATCCAATACTGTAACACACATTTCCCATTATTGAAGATTGTGAACTCTAAAATGAATTGTGTATCTTGATGGCTATATATGTAGCATTCTTGAGTCTTAGTGGTTCATTATTCAAGTAGTGACAAAGGACATACTTGGAGGAAGTTTGGAATAGAAAACTTTGGTCTCTACTATGAAATATAATTGGCCATAACCTGAAAGGCCTTACAACTAGGCATTTTGGGTGTGAATATTATAATTCTATTATGATAATTAATGTTGCAATTGATTTGAATATCTTTGTTATTATTATATTTTAACTTTGTCAATATTTGTTGGGGGCTTGGTCATCTCCTTTGGGAATCTACTTGCCTTGTACTACGTGAGATGATATCAAAGTTAGTTTTTGATCTAATCTTGTTGAGCTTATCAAGACTTGAAATCTTTTATTGTGAGGTGAAAATTTGAAGTGTTGGGTCATAATTATAGAGGATGTGTTCAAGTTTTATGGAATCATATTAAAAAAATGTTCTTTTTTATTCTTGGTGCAAAAACAACCAAATTTTGAAGCCGTTAGACCTTATTGTAAGTCAATATGATTTCTAGAAGAACGAACCCTATATGCCTAGAGAATATGTTTAAATAATTCAATTTAGATGAGGAATGATATTTGAAATGTATTGTATGGCTTAAGAAGAAATCCTAAATTAGAAGAAGAATATGTTGGAGCTGTTAAATATTTTGAAGTACCTGAAGTAGAGATCCGTATAGAAGAAGAAATATTGTTGAAGGCTATGGCATAGGATGGTAAGATTCATTGAATGTAAGTTTTAAATGATTCTAGCTCTTTAGATCCGAAGGAATTGATAGATTAGACTAATTAACTTGAGAATTATTTTCATCTTAAAAATATTGTAGATCCATAGAGAGTTAGGCTAGCACAAGCTAAGTTGAAAGGTCATACTTCTGTATGGTGGAAATAATTGCACAAGTATTAAAAAGATAATGATGAACCTAACATTAACAGATGGAAACCCATGGTTTCTAGTTTGAAGGTTAACTTTATTCCTAAAGACTATGAACATGAACTAGTTAAGAAATTGAAAAACTTGAAAGTAAAATATATGTCTGTGAAGGCATACAGTAAAGAATTTTGCAAATAGAAATTTCAGATCTAGACATCATGAATCTACTAACCTGGAAAAGATTGCAAGGTATGTTAATGATTTTAAATTCAATTTTTGGGATGAATTGAGTATGTTTATTGACTTAATTAAGTCCAAGATTCTTATTAGTGTCCATTAAAGGTTGAAGAAAAGTTAGGAAGAAATATGGGTAAGAAAGTTACTAAAGTTGACAAGGGTACGCAACTTGTTTCTAAAAAATTATTTGTAGATATACCTATTTTAAAGGTGTTAGGGATGGATTAAAAGATTTTGAATTAGACCTAAATTTGAATAAAAGAACTTAATAGTACAATAAGAACAAAAATTAGAATCTTCTGGTGTTGATTTGGCTTCACCTCAAGTTGGAGATTTTTTTTTAATAAGGTGAATCATGTTGGCTAAGCATGATGTTGAACTAGTGCAAAGTAGGAATCTATTCTAAACTATTTGTGAGATTGTAGGTAAATTTTGTACAGTTATTATGGATGGAGGAATTATTGGTAATCTTTTTAATGAAGAAATTATTTAAAAACTTGGTTTACAAAAATGAAAACATCTTACTCCTTATGGTATCATTTGGTTTCAAGATGATCATTAGGTACAAGTTAGAGAATAATTTCTTGTAAATTTCATCACTGGACCTTTTAAGGATTAAGTTTTATTTGATGTAGTAGACATGAGTTTTTGTCATGTTTTACTTGGTAGACCTTGCATATTTGATAAAAAATCTATATATGATTGCAACAAGAATATTGTTATAGTTGAAAAGGATGGTAAAGAATTTATCAAAGCAAAGAAGTTAAGTGCTTTTACGACTTTCAGTTTAAAGACAACAAAACATGTAGTTGGGGTTCCTACTATTGAAAGATAGTTTCCTGACCTTGTGATTAAGAGTGGACGTAAAAGAAAAAAAAATCTTAATCAAATGAAGGAATGAAATAGGTATGATTCGTTTTGTCCTAGTAATTTTAGTAGTAGCAATAGATTAGAGATTTATGATAACATACTTGGTTGCAACATTAGTATGTTTGGATGGACTTCTATGTTGATTGATGAAGAGGATTTGTGGATTAAGAATGAGCATGGGATTTATGTTTTGAATTCTTTCAGTTTTTCAAAAGTACTTATGGAACACATTTGATCACCTCGGGTATCTGATTTAGGAGCATCCTTGGGTTATTAGAAATATTGCATCACCCACAAATATATTTGTTGTTTTCTATTTTCAGTTACCTATTTGAAAGTTTGATTTGACAAACACTTCTTTGCTATTTCAAGATTATGGAAGATTGGTTTCATATTGTTCACATATCATGGAACAATACCCTAAGTACTCATAATCTTATGTGACAACTTGTGAAAGTTTTTATTCATCTTCTCGTGTGCTGATTTCCTATGTTTTTCTTTGTGTGATGCTAGTATTAAATTTGACAAGGTTCTATACTTAAGAGTTAGCTTACACACTCTTAGATCTAGTAAGTTGGCTACCTTGTGGACCTATACCTAAGGTTTCATAGGCTTATCTCATGTATTATGTATTTAGTCATTAATTTATCATGGTTCAATCCTATAATGTAATGCATATTTCCTATTATTGTAGATTGTTAAATCTAAGCTGACATGTGTGTCTAGATGGCTATATATGCAGTGTTCTTGAGTCTTGGTGAATCAACATTCAAGTAGTGATCAAAAAAATAGTTAGAAGAAGCTTGGAATAGAGAAATTTGGTCTACAATATGAAATGTAATTGGTCATAACTAGGAAGGCCTTATATTCAAGCATGTTGGATGTCAATCTTATAATTCTATTATGAGAATAAATCTTTTGATTCATATAATCTATGTTATCATTATATTCTTGTTGTGTGGATATTTTTTGCGTGCTTGGTCATCTCCTTGTACTGCGTCAGTTCTCTAACAGAAAACTAGGTAATTCATAGTGTTTGGAACTTCTACAATGCCTCACAAACACTTTTTCATAGATACAAAATCCTACCCAAAATTTCATAGTTAACTTATGTAGACTAATATAACACTGCTAAATACTTCTATCAATTCTCATGTTGTTACATTAGCTACAATACTTATCTAAAACTTATTTTCATCAATTAGACAAAGTTTTCAACTAAGACATACCGTCCATGTCACAAGCCTAGTATTGATAACAATAATCATCGATATTTGAAAAAATATCTCACTTTTCTATTGATGAAAATACTTTTGAATCATAAACAAAATTGCTCCCTAACATTATCAACTCCTTACTAAATACATTACTAAAATGAAACTATAAACCCAAAACTATATGTTCCTATTTTCAATATTTAAGAGATAACCATGAGTAAAATCTACTTAATGTACATTAAAAAATTTAAAATGATCTATTATAATGAGATTTTTTAAGAAGCTATATTATAACAATCAACATGCCAAAAAAGTTCTTGTATTACACTATTATCATTTTTCTTGTACTTTCCTCTTAGAATGTTTAGCATCTTTAAGAAAATTTGAAAATTTATTATATTTAAGCCAACTACTTCTCTTAGTAGATCAAATTATTTCTTGGTCTAATTTCGTTGATCCTATAAAAGTTCCAATGAGATATGTAGTTATATTTCTACATTTGTATAGGTCAATGATTATCCTTCTCTAAATCATAATTGAGTCTATTTGAGCTTTGATGTTCTTAGTGGCACTAGGCTACTTCAAATGATATTTAGGCATAATGGTAGCACTCCTTACATAATTTTTAACCTTTTTAAAATATTCCTATATCTTGATGTGAGAATTCTAGCACAATTTTTTAAAATTTTAACCTTCCTTTTGTAAAAAAAATCTCTTTTCAATCACTTAATTTTCTTTCTTCTCTAAACCACCTAAATAATTCTTAAAATAGTTCTTTAAACCTTGAATCAAGTGACGTATCAATATGAAATTCTAGGAAAAATCAAGGGGAACACCTTTAACTAGATCGGTCTTGAAACATAAGGACATGAACTGGAAACATAAGTTGGAAACATTCTTGACAAACTTATGGAATATGAGTTGGAACTTTGTCAATTAATAAAGGATAGCAAGAAAAGAATGGAGTAGGTTACCTCTAGCTTGTGTGTTGCACCGGCTAGTCTAGAAAAGAAAAGCAATGAAGAGATTATGTCTCTGGATATAGTTAGGGTGAGGATTCTAGGACAACCAAGTAAGAGAATGAGGCAAAGTATGAGGAAAAGTGTACCAAAGCACCTAAGGTGCCCTATTATACCATGGTTGATATTATTAAGGGTACTATAATAGTAGGCAAGGAGGTGAAGAAGATCATTAAAGAGTTATTGTAGGTGCTAGTTGTGGTTCCTAGTGTGCTAGTTGCTAGTCTATGCAGTTTTGTTGGTTTGATTTTTTATATTTCTATCTTTCGTTTAAAATTTAGGTTCTAGGTCCTTGTAAAACTTGGATGTTTTTGATTTAAACTTGTAGTTTTGGTCTATGTAAAACCTAGTTTTTTGTGTTTATTGATAAACTTTAAGTTTTAGGTCCTTGTAAAACCTAGTGGTGCTTAATGTTGATCTTTCTCTTTTGTTAAAGGGTTTTGGGTCCCTTCAAAACCTAATTTTACCTCAATCTAAAACCATAAGGACACAATAGGTTTAAATTGTGAATTGGAACTCAATAGATTTTTGGGTGCATCTATGTCACCAAGAGAATCCTTCATCTTTTATTGATTTGTGTCTTCTTTTTCTATAGTTCTACCTTTAATATTAGTTTACTATTTTACTTTATTTGTGTCATAATTCTCGAGAGACAATATTTTTGCCCTTTCAAAATCTTTTATACTATGGGATGCCAAAATTTTAGTTAGTCTTATCACCAAATCCATTTATTTATCAATCTCCTAAACATTAAAAGATAAACTCTCTAATTTTTATTCAATATTATAAATAGACTAGTCAATGTAGAATTAGAATCCTCTTTAATTTCTATGTATTTATCAAATGTTTTCTTCATTATTTACTCTTTAAGTTTAATTACCTTAACTTTTTAACTAGTCAAAACTTCAATACGATGATTTGAGGGGTCTATTATCCCTCTATCAAATGGCATATTTTTCTTTATTATATATATAATGATTTTCGATAAAGGTCATTTGGGTTATATGAGGGAAACATAGAGTATACCTTAATAAACATTCTTAAGTTACCATATTAGATAAATGAAGACATTCATATATCATAAGTATTATCTTCTAATTTTCTGGATGTAGAGGGATAACATTTTGTAAATATAGGTCCTACTATGCTAGATTTTTTTTTACTATTTTATTAGAGGCCTTATCCTCTAAAGTTTCTTCACTAACATCAAAATGAAAAACATTTTTTTTACATCCTTGAAAGGCTTGGCAATTTTTCTTTTCAACAAGACACATCAGTACTAGAAATGTCAAAAATTCTTCTAAATATCCTACATAGGGAAGACTTCTCTTTGGCCTATTATACTTGATAACCCTTTTTCATCTAAAATTAATTCCAAATTTGTCTTCATATGATCAATGGATTTTTATAGTAACATGTCTTCACAACCATCCTTGGCATCTCTAGAGAGCTCATTAGATAACTTGCAAACCAACATTTTTATATGAAAAACAAATTATATACCACAATTATCTTTATCAATTGTAAATGTTATATCATCCTTGTAAGATTCCATAATTTCTCTAGGAATCCTAAATCTACTTCATATTTTGATTTAAAAACTTATCATGAATAAAAAATAAGTAGAATCTCACTCTGTATTAACAACATCGATTAATATGTGTCATATAGATTTTATTCCAAATGAAACATCCCCATTCAACACAACATTATGTCTACTAGGTTATTGGGTATATGTAGGATCATGGTCAACCAAACGATGCCCTTCAGTGGCAATAAAAAATTAGAAAATTAGGGTTATGTCAACTTGATGTGCAATTTTAAACTTATTATGAACTTTCAATCAAAAAGTTGTTACAATAGAATCTATAGGAAATTGAATTTATTTTTTGAACTATTAGGCCTTATTTGAAAAAAGAAAAATTTGATTGGTCAAAATGTTGAATTGTAATGCACTAGTACAAAAATTTCAAGACAAAAATAAGAAGTATGCATATGTCTCATCACCTTAATCAAAATCAAATGAGAGTATTTTTTGATAAGATTCTAGATATAAGTAGACTCATGCCTAGATGTGACACATATTTTTGGCTATTTTTATTCCAAATAAATAATTAATAATGAATTTTCTCTTATATTATTTTTTAGATTTAAAAAACTCCTATGTTTGACTACCTTAACTCCTGTGTCTGACGCATCTTTTGGATTTCAAAAATGTTATATCGTTTGAAAGTTATAATTGTATTTCAATCAATGTGTCAATTAGCACTTTATGCGTACCTCCATTAGAAAATGAAAAATAATTACTTACTAAACCCATAATTTGATAGACATTACATTTATGGAAAGATAAGAACATTCTTAAGAAACCCTTTTTATTTCACCAAATTTTGCTGGAAAAATGTCACCAGACACATGTTTGAAATAAAAAGTACACAAGAATAGGCCAAAAAGATGTTTTTGGGACATTTTTAAGTTGACCATGTAGGGTTAGTATCCAAAGAAATACTAGGCCTTATAAAGGTATTAATATTTTGGTTTGGTATCAAGATGGGTGGCGAAAAATTCAAAATAGATTTTGAAATGCTTTAAGGCATTTTAGAGCTATATATTTTTTAGCTCACCACTTTTTGGCACACCATGATCTTGCACATACCCTATTCCTTAAGGAAATAGACATGGGTTCTAAATAATTTGAGAATCATAATGGATGGGACAATTTGAATCATTTTTTTTTCTTTAGATTCATTATCAATTATTGTCTTAATATGTTACACAATTATGAATTAATTCCTTCTTTCTCCACTAGGTAAGTTGCAACATGAAATACTACAATGGTAGTGGTCCCTTCCCTATTAGTAAAAAATGTTGCAAGTGATTCCAATAATAGAAATTTCATTAAAGGTTAATGACCTCTTGTAAAAAAAACTACAGTTTTAACTTTATGACTTCATCATTTATTTTATCCTTTAGAAAAAATAACATCATCACAAAGACCAATAACATCTCATATCATTTCCCTTGACTACCTAAGGTTTTTCCAACCACATATGTTGCTCGTGAACTCTTCTCAATACAATTTTGATTATTTCCTTCTTACCAAAACACAAAAAGTCACATTAGATATATAAATTTTCTTTCAAAGGGAAGAATATATGTAGACTTCAAATTTAGTTGACTATTGAAAATATTCTTCCAAAATTCATCAATCTTTAGATTTCAATGCTCTATCAAAGGAAATAGAATCCAACTTTACAAATCCTCTAATGAGTCTCATTTGTAGAACTTGAGAGAATACATCAACACTATCAAAATTACTTAATTTGCATGGCTTCTTTTTGAACATTGGATACAACTTAATAGTTATTTTTAATTACAAGAAATCATGTCTTTGCTTTAGTATCTCTTGCAACCATAAAAGAAAATTTTGCGCAAGGGTTGGTATTTTGTTCAACTTTCTTTGTACCCTTTTAAACCTTCTTCACAATAAAAGCTAAAAAATTCAAGGTTCACATGATTAAAGATAATAACTAACAACATATTTTTATATGAAACACACATATCAGACAAAAGATCATTTCAAGCTTCTTGTAGGATCAAAAAGCTTCAAAATCCACATGTATATTTCTCAACATATACAAATTGATTATACTTTTGAAAAATGTGACCATGATAAAAGTTCTTATTTTCCTTTTATCACACCAAGGTGACATCAATAAATCTTTACAAAGACCTTTATTCCTTCATACAATCTTTTAAAACTCTAGCAAATTGAGAATGACTAACCATACAACTCACAAGGGGGATCTTCAAAATTTTCTATAACAATTTACCCCTCAGATTGTGTTTTATATTTACTTTTGTGAACAAGTTATATTATACTTATAGTAGGTAATTGGATTCTTACAATAGCTTTAAGATGAGAAGTAACATTGTCAAATGAAAGAAAGAACTCAATTCTACCAAGTCATTTAGAGCCTCCTACAATACTAACCAACTAGAATATCACTTGTTCTAAACTTCTCTATTGAGTACTTTTTATCAACAACAAAAATGAAACAAACCATCTATGTCAACTCTAAAAGTAGTAGTAAAGACAACATCAATATGGAAACTTAGAGATTAAATTATTCAAATAGTATTCTAGAAAAACAAATGATGAAATTAAAAAAGGTTAAGCTATACTAAACCTAGACCATTAGTTCACACAAATCAAACTACAACTCTCTCTAATATTAGTTATTGCTGACTAGATTTATTTGTATATAATCATCTTTGTTAGTATTTATGATAGCAATATTAATGGTTATTGTATTTGTAATCTTGTAAATATGGAAAATATCTATCCACCACATACAATACACCAAGACATATATATCTCGCAGCAATCATAATAAAAACCATCATTGATCCTAGAGACTAGATAGCCTGAGCTTTATGTTTGTATCTATGTACCACCACTTCTTGCATATATGTTTTCAATATATTGAATGTCAATGTACTGCCAGTTCTTCCATATCTTTTTTCAATATATTCAATATGATATATTTTTCGTTCCTATTAATAACATGTATTTTTTCAATTACAAAACAAAAAGACGAGCTATAACTGTCCCAAATATAACGAATTATTAGATTCCTCCCGGTCTTAATCGAATTGATGACCCTTGTTAACCCGGTACGCAAATGCTTAGCAATCCTACCAAATTGATTATTTTGACAATCCTACCAACTAGCAAGACAAGTGCTAGTGGTTGTACTCATGATGATGATGAGAGGATGGAAAATGAAGGCAGGGTTTTCGGCACCTCTCATTGAACGAATGGAGGGACTCTTCTTTAAGTGCAACACCGACAATGAAGGCAAGACAAGCCAACCAATCTTCCAAGGACAAGATGCTCCCTATCTCTGAGAATGGTATAAATAGAAACAATCAAATTTCATCTCTTGAAGACTCTCATTGGTCGAAAAGAGAGGTGGAAAACTCAGGCAAATGACATTTGGGGTTTGGAAACAAAAACACACGTCGCATCATGAAGTTGAATGAAATATGTTGTTGAGCTGCCTGCTTTAGGGTCTCGACTACAACATCTCAAAGAAAACTGCCACCGCCTTTACTAAGGTATTGCGGGGGAAAGATTTTGTCAATTCTTTTATAATGACATGCAACACATTATGAATTCTTTTCGAGTGACATGCAACACATTGCTGAGCGTACAGGGACACATAAATCATCTTTCTGGGACTTAGGAATCCCACGTACAAATGTTTTTTCCACCTATCCTTTGCTATGCTCGACGTTGAGCTTAACAATGGCTTCCTTTCAAGTAACAGTGCAGAAAAATCACCCACCAAACTATACATATGTTTATATATATATGGCCACTTCCAGTATGTTTTGTTTTGGCCACTGAAACACATGTGATTGTCTAGCTTAGAACTGGGTGTATGTAATTTGGGTATGTAGAGATAGATATTATGATGGTTATGTTTGGGTTTGTTTGTCTTTGAGATCTTTTAATGGGGTGTACAATTAGTTTTGCAGTTTTACTTGATGGACATATTCGTATTCAAATGTGTGATAGGTAAGTTACGAATTTTGGGATTAGAATGTTAAAACTATGTATTTAAGTTAGTGCTACAAATTTGAGAGAAAAGATGTATTGAGTGCGTCCTTTTTTCCATTAGAATTATATGATATTAAAATTGATAGGAGTTTCACACTCACAAATGAGATTTTTTATGTGGTCTTTTTTTTCAAGAATTAAAAATTAAAAACATAGGTATATTTTAAATAAAAAAATTAAGGATGGAAAAAACCACTTTAAGTTTTAGATTAGGCTTTCCAAGACAAAACTAACTTTTGAAAACATAAGGGCCAAGCCATGTAGCAGAAGCAATTACATTAGAAAACATAGAGGAAAGACTGTCAAGCAACAAGAGCAGCAACTAAAGAAGGAGGGTATGGTTAGTCTTTCTTACCCCAACTTTGATTGGGGTCTCATAGAGTCCAATCATCGACATTATCTTTCTCATCCTCTAGGTCCCTCCTCTATTGATAAATGACCAATATCAATCTGGAAAATCCTCTTAAAGAAAAGGACTAATCTTAATCTCCACCTACCCATCTAGAATCTCCACCCATAGAGGGACATCTTGAGTGTAGTTAACTAGCAACACAACTTGATTGTCACCCAAATAGAAATGCATGATGAGTTGGGGTACTAACTAATCAGTGAGGTGATATTTGATGATATGGTGAATGTTGCTTGAGAACCTAGGAATTAGGAGTCTCTACGCAATGGTCAGAAGAACTTGGGACATCATGAAAAATATAAGGAGGAGGGCTGCTAGAAATAGAATTATCCAGGGGAATCATCGCTACCATACAAGGGGCATTACCTAAATGTTGCAATAGATCCTCTACAAGGGCAACCTCTACATCCACCTTTTCAATCTAAACCTATATCTATAGCATCACCTTATTACATATGAAAGATTTAGAAAATGATAGATAAATGAGCATCAATTGTGAATTGTGAGAAAGTCATGGCCAATCTTTTGTCTTTCCATATAGAAAATAAGAATTTCATTCTAGAAGAATAAAAAATTTGTATAAATGGGGAAGGTGTTTCAGGGTTATCTCCTACAAGAACCATATTCCATGAAAATATTTTTGGATGAAATGGAAAAAATAAATCATAAATTGACACCCAATAATTTTGAACCCTTTTATAAAACTAAAACAAGAAAAGAAAGGACTTAGATTGGCTAGAAAAGAGCAACAAAAATCTAGAAATTGTAACTTATTGAGATAGGACCCTAAAGGGAAAATGTACAAAACTATACACTAGAGAAAATATGTTATCTGTAGTTTTTTGAAAACAAACCAGACAGTATTAATTGTAACTACAATGTAGAATGTTGGGACTATAAATTCCATTACTAATTGAAAGCCTTAACTATTAAAGATTGAGCTTTCAATGCCCAATACAACCACTATCCTTATAGAACATGGGAAGCAATTAAGGTGTGTCATCAATTTTGAAGGGGGACATTGGAAGTTTGTCCAACAATCCCACCCTCACTGTTAGCCGAGGAGATTCAAACTTGTGACCAAGCTCTTATAGCACTTGTTACAAGCTAGGGCTGACACTAGACCAAAAGATCAACTTATAAATGCTTGATACAAAGAATTGACTTATAGAACACATGAGGCAGTTGAGCCATGTCACAAATCCTTAAGGGGAATGTTGGAAGTTAGTCCAACAAACCTTTGGCTTGAAATGCCTATATCGTGAGACAATTGGACTGGAATACTAAAAAGACGTAGTTCAGAGGTTTTTATTTAATCTTGGAGGAACTAAAATTGGACCTATAAATCCTCCTAATCAATGGAGAGATGTTGTAACACTACAACATAGGTGCTTTGAAGTATGAAGTCCACATTTTTGAAATCAAATAGCATGCACACATGGGACTCTTATAAGTGGAAGCCTTAAATGCAAACTAGTGAAGACTACCATAAATTATTTCGTGCAAGAAAATTATTGCCATGTTTTTCTATTTCCACTTAGAAAATAATATTTTTGTTCTAAAAGTATGATAAAGTTGTACAAAAAGGAATGGGGATGTAGAGTTATCTTGTACACTTGAACCATATTCTATGAAAACATTTTTGGATGAAATGGAGAAAAGAAATCATAAATCTATACCCAATAACTTGATCCATTTCGTAGAACTAAAAAAAGTGAAGAAAGAGCTCAAGTTGGCTACAAAAGGGAAATGAAGGTCTAGAAACCTCAACACATTGAGATGGGACCCTAAAGAAAAACCCAAGGAAAGTATACACTAGAGAAAATGTGTTATCACTTGATTCTTGATAGAATACCATATAGTATTAACTATAACCACAATATAGAAATACATGGGGACTTTAAATTCCATTTCTAATTGAATGTCTCACCTATTAAAAAATGACTTTTCAATGCCCAATACAACCACTAGAGTTATAGAACATAGGAGACAGTTAAGCCATGTCATGAATCCTAAAGGTGAACATTGGAAATTAGTCCAACAATTTCCCCTCAATGTTAGTCAAGGAGATTCAAACTTGTGAACAAGTTCTCATACTACTTGTTACAAGCTAGGATTGTCATTACACCAAAAGATCAACCTATGCATGGCTGATAAAACCATTAGTCTTATAGAACACATGTGGTAGTTAATGTTGGTATCTCTACCTATTTTTGTCTATTAGTGTCAAACACTTAGTCATATACTAGGAAGAGTTAAAAGGTCATCACTGTAATTGAGATCCTCTATACAGGTTGAGTCATGTAAAGACTTTTATATAAACATGTATATGTCAAGCTCTATAGGAGCTGGGAAAGTCTTTGGTCACTGAGTATTTTTAGTATAAGCCTAACCTAATAATTCTTGAGAATTTTGAGCACATTGACTCCTAACTAGGTCCATCCTCTAACAATGATCTTATATATCAATATATTATCTAGTGGGTATCATTGCCACTAGGGTTTTCCTTTGGTCAGGGTTTCCCTAGTTAGAAAAATATGTTGTTATGAGTTATCTTCGTGCATTGCTATTGTTAATGTTCAACATTACATTATTGCTTTGTTATGCATGGCTTAAAGCAGGTAACAATATACAGTTGGCAACTAAAGTTTGTAGATCATTGATTCACACCCCCCTGCCCCCCCTCCCCCCTTACTAATCCCTATTTCTAACACTAACTGAGCAATGGAAGGATTTGGCATAGTGAGAAGTTTGTATTGATATCTAAGGGATTTGGAATTATTTTTGTGGTAACTAATTCACCTCTCTCCTCTTAGCTACTCCTCTTATATTTCTAGCACATCCATTTGATATACTTTGAATCCCTTTTGTGTATCATATGGTAGTGGTATTCTGACTTCTTCAACTCTTGCAATAGTGGAATTTTTTAATCCATAGTCAATACCTTCTTCTTATGCATATCCTTTGTATTCTATCTTTTTCTTGTTCCTTTTTTATTCTCCTTTCTCATTTAACCTATTTCTGAATATCCATTTTTTACCAATCACATTCTTATGCTTAGGTCTACGTACAAGAGACGATGTATTTTTCTTTTCTATTTTCTCAATTTGTTCATTCATTGCCTCTATCCAACCTTCAGTTTCTAAAGAATCTTTTATAGATATAGGTACAAATTCACTAAGAAAGCATGTATCTTTTCATTTGTTCTTTGTCAATATGCCATTTCTTTCTCCCTCAATTACTTGTCTAGGTGAATGATGTCTTTTGACATATTTTTCAAGTCTTCTTTCTTTCCTTCTTGTTTCTAAATTTGGATCTCTATGCTTGCAATTTGGAACCTTTTGTTCTAGCTCTTTTGTCAATGACTCAGACTCATCTAGTTGATCTAACTATAACTTAGGTTATATAGGTTGTGATTTGGGTTGCAGTGCTTAAACAAATTGCAACTCAGGTTGTTTTGCATTTGACTTGGCTTGCACTCTTAGTGACTTTGAAGGTTCACTTTGTTTTTGCTTAGCTCCAATTGTTTGTGGTAAAATTTTAGGTTCCTTCTCATAGTAAACAAACTTTCTATAGTCTTTAGGATCCTTTCTTCTCTTTTATTCATTTCTTTCTACAAACTCATAAATCTTTACTTCTACACTTTTAACTTTGTGAGTACCAAGATTCAAACAATTGTATGCCTTACTTTAATTAAAGTAATCTAGGAATATACCTTCTCACTTTTTTCATTAATATTTCCTTTCCTTACATCTTCTAGGATATAGTATTTTCTTCCAAATACTTTGAGATAAAAAAACATTAAGCTTATACCCATACCATAATTTATAAGGTGTTTTATCTATACCTTTCTTCAATTGAACTTGCTTTAGTGTATGAATTATTATGTTGATTGATTCTCTCCTGTATTTAGGTGCAACATTTTCTCAACCATTAGTGTTATAGAACAGTAAAAGATGGATCTATTCCTTATTTATACTGTACTATTTTGCTATGGTGTTTTGGGTGCTACTACCTATCTTTTCATTTGCCTATCATTTTAGAACTAGTTGAATTTATTTGAGATGAATTCACCTTCTCTATCTAATCTTAAGCATTTCATATTCTTTCATGTTTCCTTCTCAACTCTAGCTAAATACCATTCTAACTTTTGAGAAGCGTTAGATTTAAAAACATTATAATCTTCATCCTAGAATAGTCATCAAAAAATAGAATGAAGTATATGTCTCCATAGTAGATTTCTATACCTATTGGTCCACAAAGATCTATACAAACTAGTTCCAAAAATTCTTCAGATATGAAAGCCAAGTACTTTTGAAACTTATTTTTCCCATCTTTCCAATTTGACATTGTTTACACATGGCCATTTCAGATTTCCTAAAATCTGGTATGCCTCTCACTCTTTTTTTCTTGCTTATATGGTAACCAGGTTATCAAAGTTAACATGGCACATCCCTTTATAATATAGCCAACTTTCCTCTAATTGTGTCAACAAACATATATTTTCAGTGAGATCTAGGTAAAACAAATTACCTCTTTTCTCATTTCCAATCCCAACTAGGTTTTGTTTACCATCTAATATCTTAGGTTTTCCATTCATGCATTTGACCTTATATCCTATATTGTTCGGTTGTGACACACTAAGTAGATTATGTCTTAATTTTTCAACCTATTAGGCATTATCACATTTGATTCCTCGAGTTAGTGCTATGAATCCTTTTCCTTTTACATCACATGGTTTATTGATTCCAAACCTAACACTTCCACCATCATAGTCTTCTAAATCTTCAAACTTAATTTTATCACCAATCATGTGATAAGAAAAACCACTATCTATGATTAATGTATGATTTTTCATAACATGAGAAATAAGTGCCATCTTTTCATTTTCCTCATTATCAAATTCATCATTGACAACAATATAGACTACTTTTTTTTCATTTTCAAATCACTATAAGAATCTTTAACAATTTATCAAGATTCCTTACATTTGTCTTTGTAGTCCTTGTAGTTCTTGAAGTCTTCCTTGCCTTTGAAACTGCCATTTCTTCTCTCATCATTATCTTCTTTGTTTGGACATCTTGCAATGATATGACCAACCTCTTCACATGGGAAACAAATCAATGGAACTTTGCCTTTGAATTTACCTTTCCCTTTTGATACTCTTTTAGTAAGAAGAGCTTCAATGACTTCAAGGTCTTCATTAGTATCATCTTCTTCTTCACTATCAACATGTTTTCCTTTTTAGTTTCCTCCTTTTCTAATAAGAGTTAGCTTGGCTATGAATGGAGATTCAAAGTTTCTAGGCTTAGGAGCATAGTTATAAAAGTCATCCAATTCAAAAGTATTCAATCTTCCCACAAGTGCATCCAAGGTTATATCATTCTTTGGATTGCATCTCATCTCTTGAATTGTTGAACTTTAATTCCATAAATAGGAAGAAGATTTTTTAGTACCTTGCTAACCACTACTTCACCATCTTTCCTTCTGTAGTTGTGATTGCACTCACACATTCTTTGATTCTTTTACTCTATTAAAAAATGTTCTCATCTTCTTTCATTTTAATTTAATCAAACTTGCCTCTTAATCTTTCTACCCTAGCTCTTTGCACATTTTTATCACCTCCATAGACTTTGTATAGTTTTTCCACATTTCAAATACTATTAGACAATCTTTAACTTTATCAAATTTAGAATAGTTGAGATAGGAAGCTATATTAATAATCATTATATTGCGATATTTTGCCTCTTTTACCATTCCATAGTCATTGATTTAATTAGTGGCACATATCTATTTTCCAAGTAGAAGAAACCAATATCTCCAATACTTAATAGGTGTACCTTCATCAATTCCTTCCATGCTGAAATTTTTTCTCTATTAAGCTTGGGAACCTCCCTTTTGTATGACATCTTGATCATTAACTTAGGTCTTTGAAACCTTTCATGTAAGAAATTGTCTCATACCAATTTTTGGAAATGAAGAGAGTAATTGAGAGGGGGGGGGGTGAATTAGTTACGACAAAAAAAAATTAGCTATCTCTAGATGTCAAAATAAACTCTTCCCTAATAATGAAATAGTTTACCTAACTTGGTTAAAACTAAGTACTTGTTGTAACTTGGTTAACAATGAAGTCTTATGATTATTAATCTATTTTAACCTATAGTAACTTAGTTGTAGAACATTTAAACCACAAAGAAAATAACATGAGCACAGACAACACCCAGATTTAACATGGAAACCCAATTTAGGAAAACCACCATGCATCTAGTTACAATATTCTCCACTATTCTTAACCGAGCCTTTTTAGGAACCAACCCTGTTAAAGGCTACATACTATTAAGTATGACCTTGTAAATGGGTTTGCAAGCTTTTAGTTTAACCATGGAGAAAACTCCATAGTTAAGCACTCTCGGGTTGGATTAGTATTGGGATGGGTGACCTCCCGAGAAGTCTTGATGCTTCACCCCTCTGAGCATCACCTAGATCCAAGGAGTGTTAAGTGTTCGATTTATTCTCATGGGAGATGGATTCATGTTGAATCACTACTCATGAAACATAGGTCAATGAGTTTGACTCAAAATCACATAGTTAAATTATCCTAATAGCAATATCACAATTTGACTTGCCATATAAATGATCTCCTGCTTACCAAGTATGACCTTGTTAGAGGATTTAGCTCACCCTATTAGGAGTGGTCTAGTTAGAGGTCTTTAAACACTTCAATCTTGAAATGTCACCTTACTAGAGGATTTACAATATGAATGTTAAGTCAACTCTATTAAGAGATTTCTTCACTTCTACAATAATTATATGGTAACAATAATTTGACTTGATCTTTGAAACAACTTCTTTTTTAGATTCGTATCTCTATCCTGGCTTGTCCTCTAGATCCTTATGGACCAAAATAATCTTTGCATCTTATCTTCCACACTTTCTCATATCCATCTTATTTCATCTATTACAAATCTATCTCTTTCATTACACTTGTTGACCTTTCTTAAATATTACAAGATTTTCCATGTTGGCCTGAATACCTTTTCAAATAACCATTACAAATCTAGCTATTTGGCCTCAATTAGTTAAAAAATAGACAAGTGTAATGTATTGAAGCTCATTCAATATTGGGATTGATCACTCAGTTAACATTGGAAGCTTCTAGGTTAATACTAGAAGCTAGATATCCTTCATTGTCTGACTGTTTGGTTAACACTCAATACCCTTCATTGCCTGACTGCTCGATTGATATTGAATATACAAGTTCTTCATTTCCTGACTGCTTGGTTAAAATTGACATTTGTGTAACATCGATGACAACATACAATTTGAAGTATTGTTTCCAACACTCGCCCTCCAACCCATATTCATAACAATACCATAGTACATAACTCTTATTTTTTTCATATGGAAAATCTTAATTTGGAAATACAATTGTGTGATTAGTAATCAGTATATAATATTCATATTTTTAATGTTACCCAAGTTTCCCATTTAGGCCTTTTTTAAAAGTAATTTATATTACTTATTTTAATTAAAGCTATCTTTTGGGCTTTATGTTTGTCAAAGGTAGGTAAATCCTAACTTGTCTTTAAAACAGTAGGTAATCACTGAAGTAGTTACTAGAAGTTGTCCTCTAGGTAGTCATCTTATGTGGTTTCCCCAAGTAGTTGTCCTAAGCCTTTACATAGGTGGTTATTCCAAGTGCTTGACTAGGTGGTTAAATACTAAGTGGTTACACAAGCGAATTATTAAAAAGAGTCTATAAATAAAAACTCATTTGTAATCTAAGCAATACTTATTGATGGGGAAGAAATTTGGATAAATTTGCAAAGAGACTTTTATTTTACACTATGTACTAGAGTTTATGATATTAGAGGTTGTTCTATGGCAAGCATCAACTCTAGAGGAACACCCATGAATACTCGAGATTTCTCTCCAATGAGTACTAGATACTAAAGAATGCATTTAGTTGTATGTATTATATGGCTTCATTAGTTTTTTTTCTTTTTTGGCAAAACTTTATATTTATATTAATAATCTTCTGGTTCAAAGGGCACATGTCTTCATTAGTTATCATTACTAATTTTTTGTATGTCAAATTGATAATCTCTTTATGTATAGATGGAATCAAATGACCTTTCCAAACTATGCAATTGATTTGACAAAATGCATTCTTTTTTTGGTATCTTGTTGTGAATGTCTTGGACCAACCTATCTCGTATGTTAAACTTTATTATCGATATTTTATCATTATCGTATTATATTTTTAAAGCCCCTTTTCACTCATTATCAATTGGGAATCTTAACTAGTATTCGTAATTTGTATGCGTACTAACGGTGTTCATGTTATCTATTTTCTTTATTTTATTTTTAATACTTTCATGTGAAAAGTATGAAAATAATTTATAAATATTTTTATCATATGAGGGAATTGCATATCATGATTTGATTGTGATCTAAGTTTAATCTCTCCAACTATTAGAGGAGTTGATACTCATAGAACAAATTAAATTAATTTTGAAGAAACACTCCCAAAATCTGTTTACCAACACTATAAAGGCCATACATTAGATTCACAAATTCACATATATGTCACATTGTATAGTCCTTAAAACATTCCCTATTATTATTAATGTATATGTTGAAGTTATTGCAAATATAAGATTGAGTGTACTCGTCAATCTTTGCCAACAAATTAATTATATTATCAGAATTCAATTATTTCTGAGGCATGGAAATCAATATATGTTTCTCAAATTGTTGAATCTATGCAATAGTTTGACTTCATCAATTCAAAAATTGTGGAAAACCTTTAAGATTGTTTAACATAAATTCTTATTAAATATTATCACAACTAATACAACACGCTCAACAAATTCACTTCAGTTTTTAACGTTGTTGGATCTAAGTGAAGGGTTTTGTCATTCCTTTGGAATGAGATTCATCTCTGTTGTCGTTCTATAACTCCAGTGTGCGAGGAATGCACCAACTCCCATAAGTATCGCGCAGATCCCGATATATTGTACTTGTATGTAGAATGAAAAGATTGTTCCCTCTAACACATATGTGACCCATCATTGAGTGCAATTTTGAATGCATCTGAAAGGATCGAAAGGTGATAACTTTGATTGTTGGGTCTCTGTTAAAGTGTTTTGATGAATCCGAAAAAAACAGTGTTCAATTTTTGAGGTTGGCACAGCCCAATCATTTGTATAATTTCTCTGCAACATCTTTTATGGAGTGGGGACTTATATCACGGTATGAGGGAACTTTGATAGATTGATGAAGACTACAGCACTATATATAGGCGCACTGTGTTTGTGCTGCTCAAGATTTCTATGCAAAGATTATTCTGTGGAGATGTGAGGGACTTATAATATGTCATAGACTCACTAGGGATGTGTGCTGCAGAAGATTTCAAAACATGATACAGATTTCAGTGGCCGCCGACGCGTTTAGCCATTTCATACAACATTTGGTCCAGCTTGGTGGATTACGTATATTCTATCTTCATAGATTTATTATTTCTCGTTTTTGTGATGATTGATGTAGGAAACACCGTAGAGTTAGGGTACAGTCTCGAAAAACAATCTCAAGCCTTCCATCGGGGGACAAGATGTTCTTGTCTCTTTCTATGCACTTGACGAGTCTGGATTTTAGGGTTTGGTGTTGAGTTTTGGAATATTTTGATGGTGCAAATGGTTTCTAATTTTTGTTTATAAGAGGTTTTTGGGAAGCTTGAGTTTCAAGGAGACTCTTGAGATCGTTTGATAGAAGTTTTTGTGTGAGTAGTTTCCGTATTCTACGATTATAAAGTTTCGTTAATTTAGTGACTATTTGTTGTTTTTACACTATGATATTTAAGTTGTGATTTTAAAATTATTAGTTAATGATGAGCATATATAATTAAAAGAAATATATTCTTCAAATTTTAAAAGCAACAAATCATATGTCTTTACATTGGAACACTAATCAAAATGTCTAGTATATAATTTTGAGTTAATTAATTTTTTTTGGATCTATTTTAGGAACCTTCAACAGAAGATGGTAATGTACCATTAATTTTGATGAATTCGATGTGATACAAGCAAGAGACTTGCCAAGTTAGTTACTTTAAAATTGAGAGTGATTGGAAATTATTGTTGTGGTATTTTCATTGAGATGAAGTTAGGATGTTCAACTAAAGGATCATCTCCTAGACAACATCATGTAGTTAGAATCTATCAACTTGTTGTAAGACATGAAGAATGACATTTTTTTGATAGATTTTGACAACTAAAACCATGACTTATTTTTCATTGTTTTTAATTGAGTTGACATTTCACTAATTATGTAGTTAATTATTTCTTAGGTGTAGATTTTGGTCATAAAGATGGTATAATTTTGAATGAAATCTCTAATAGTCCATTTATTTCACTAAAATGTTAATTATAATAAAAAAATTTCTATGTGACTTCAAAGGGAATTATTATGCCTTTTGGTTAGGTCAATATGTGTTATATGTAAAGTGTTATATTAGTAGGTGGAAGGGTAGAATCAAAAAATATAATTAGGGATAGGGGGAAACTATCCTTTGAGATGGTGCAAGAATTTGATGATCTTGTTGCTCAGGATCAAGCTCCTTGTTGAGCTCTCCTTGTTGTATTCCTTTCTGTCTTAATAAATTTTTACCCCTCTTTTTGTAGATTATTCATTCATTTTGTAAATTATTTTATTCAAGTGAACAAATTAGAACAATAATATTATAGCACATGACACATTGTTTTTCATGGAAAATCTAAATTTCTTAAAACAATGGTTAGAGACTAGTACTCACTATATATAATAGTCTTCTTTCCTTGTCTTAGGCCTAATGGAAAAGTGCATATACTATCTCGAATTACAAAAAGCCTTAGTGCCTTGTGAATTTGGTGGTTGTAGAAGTTTGCATGTCAGTTTTGACAACTACCTAGATCTTACATTTTTTACAACTACCCAGATCTTGCATGTCATAATTGATGATTGCATGTTGCTTCTAATCAGATGCATGAAAAAAATTTATGGTTGCATGCTACTTCTAATCATTTGCATGTTAGTTCTTGGTGAATTTGGTGGTTGCATGTTGCTTCTAATCAGTTGCATGTCAAAATCTATGGTTGCATGCTACTTCTAATCATTTGCATGTTAGTTCTTGGTGTTTGAAGAAGTTATATCCTATTGGGGTTACACTCTACTTTATCTAGAATGGACAGGTATAGTACAGAGTCTTAGAGGACATGATCTTGGACAATTGATATCCAGAGTCAAAACAATAGAAAGGATGGTTATTTAGACATTCGAGATAAACTTATGAAAATAAGCCATGACATCTCTGAACAGTTGGTTGAGCACCACTGTATAATGAATGACATGTTGTCCGACCCAGCTAAGGTGGATAAGTTGACTGGATTTCTATTTGGCAGATTTTCTCACAGGACAGATGACACAATTCCCAAGAACTTGCATGAGGAGTTTGAGAAACTAGCTGATAGCCAGGTAGAGGTCTCAGATTCTACTCTGCCACAGGAGGTGGTGGGAAAGGATATTACACAGATTGATAGTAACAATCAACTTGATACTCAAATTGAGACAATTGTTTACAGGTCGTCAAAGGGTGATGCCACAGGTATTCAGGATGGTATAGTTACAACAGGCAGTGACTACAGTGTAGTGGGTTCAGATGATGATTATGAGGATGTTGTTGTGCAGGATGGTGAGATACCTGGTAGAGATGAGCAGACATTGAGCATTCATGACTTTGCTGAGAAAGAGTACCAGGCATAATTAGATGGTTCATCACATGAGGTTGAGGCTGGTAGTACTTCACATGATTTGTCTAGCCAGCTGAAGGTGAACAAAGATAGTATTGTGACTTCATTATCTCATCATGACAGGTATGTGGAGTTGGTTGGTATTGGTCATATTACTCAGGTGAGGAGTTTGCTTGAGTTACCAGTTGATTCTAGTTTACGGATATCCACTCGAGATTGTTATATTGGCGTTTGGGATTTAGTTGACTGGAGATCTTTAACACTTTTTGGTAGCAGTGATTGTTTGGGTGCTATCATGGATTTGATTAGCAGATTGCACAGTGTTGTCTTTTCTTGTGCCAGGAGCTTATCTGATGTTGGTATTAGTTTTTATACACCGGTGTTGGGCTTTGTTCATATATCCAGTCGACCATACTTGCTAGAATGTGTTGATGATATGTCATATTTGGTAGTGTGTACAGATGAGTCCCAGGATCATATTGGCATTGATGACATCCAGGAGGATGCAGTGGGCAGTTTTGAAGACTTAGTTTCCTTGGGTACAGAGGAGTTGGACAGCAGTGCTAATATTTTTGATACTCCGTATATTGATATGAGCTTTAGATTTGATTCACAGGATATGGATGGTAATACTCTAGAGACTAGTAACTTTGAGGATACTTCTTTAGATAGTGCATCAGAGGAGGTTTGTAGGAGACAGTCAAGCCAGTGCTATCATGTGTCTAATCAGTTGAGAGTTAGTGACCGAGACATTGCTGTCACTTGCCAACATTTCGATGCTGCTCGTCAGTTGTTAACAGTTTATGGATGGGGTTCTCCTACTAGTGATGAGCAGGAAGGCAGTTATCTTTCCTTGATAGAGATCCACTCTTTATGGGAGGCTATTTGGATTTTGAGACAAAATTATATGCAGTTGGTAGCCGATAGAGATTATCTTATGGAGTGGGGCAGTATAGCATATGATGCATTGTTGGCCAAGGAAGATGAGGTGAGTGAGCTTACTGAGTAGCTTGAGGTGACTTCTGAGATTCTTGAGAGTGCACAGTTGGCTTTCAAGGAGTCACAGTTTCATTTGGCTAAGGTGACCATGGAGTTAGAGCGTCTACAGTCTTTACCTGATTCTATACAGTCACAAGCTATGGTGTTTGGTGATCCGAGGATGTCCATGGCTGAGATTGTCAAAGACAATGGAGATGGGGATGCATCCATCCTTGATACTAACATTGGCATATTAGGTTCATTCCCACTAGAGTCAGGTTCAGTTGAGTTGGGTGTTGTAGAAGATTGTTGTATGCCTGACATGGTGGTGGCCTCTAGTACTGATGGCACAGAGACTAGAGATGTATCAAAGATCGTGTGTGATGTTGGTGAGTCGATAGTTGGCATGGTTCCTGCTAGTAATACTACTCCCTTGATGATATCTTTGGAGGTAGTAGTCAATTCCAACATGGTTAATGATCAATTGCAGTTAGTTTTATCTGGATTACAGTCTGAGCCACTGATTGAGAGTGGCGCATTCTATCGGCATTACACTATGAGGTACGCTCATCAATTTACCTTTGATGACCATGTTGATGAGATTATGATACAGCGATGTACTTTGGTTCCTAGTGCTTATACTCAGTTATGGAATAGTTTGATGCCTCAGGATGAGAGTTGTGATGGGCACGACATGGCGATAGGTCTTGCAGTTGATAGCTTGATAATACATGACTTAGAGCAAGAGTTTTGGAGTGATGCTTCAGTAGGTGTTGTTATTGATTTTACTCCTTTGGCTATGACATCTCCTGACTTAGCTAGTGATCAGTCACAGTGGGTTATATCACTTGTTCATGGTGAGCTGTTGACTGAGGTTGGTTTTTTTAATCAACATTATATTGCAGGGTATGTACATCAGTTAGCAATTGATCCTTGTGTTGAGGAGTTGATGGCAGGAAAATTTGGTTTGGGTTCCATTTCTTATTGTTTATCTTGTGATGGATTTTCACCATCAGGGGTACATGGGAGTTATGGTTATGAGACAGTGGCTGATGATCTACAGAGTTGTGTTGACTACAGGAGTTGTACAGTGTGTGGATTCTCCATACTTGGTATAGTTTCATTTGAGAGCATTCACCATTGTTCCAGAGTTGGATTGTACATTCCGTATAGGCCAGTGGAATGCATTGATGGTATTTACTGTGTTGGTAGTCCACTTTACTTGGGTTTTGATGTTCTAAGAGTTTGTGTCTCATGGGTTTCTGACTGTGGAAGTTGTGATTTTGGAGTTTGGTTGAGCTATAATTGTCAGTTTGATTATGGATTCCTCTTGGTCATATTGCAGAGGATATTGCAGGAGCCTGTGTTAATTGGTAGTAGTATAGTTCATGACTACATTTGGGATCCAGGTGGATTGATTGGTTTATTGTTCAGCCATTGCTTGAGGACAAGCAATTTTTGGGAGGGGAGGACTTGTCATGTCCCCTTTTCAAATAATTAAAAAATAATAATCTTTGCTAAGGCAGGCAGGCCCAAGAAAGTGAAGTTTCAAAAAAAGGGGGTCAATCTTTGGAAACCGTTGGACTAATAAATAAAAATTATTGTTAAAATATGTTTCATTAACCTCTCTTAGATGTGAGTTACAGTTATGCCCTCTTTTAAGGGGTTTGGAGGCATTTTGGGTAGATTCTAGAACTTGATTTTGCTCATTTCTTTATTATTCTTCAGAGGCTGCCAAACCTGTGGAGAAGGAGACCCAAGAATAGGAGTTTGTAGGTTTCTAGGATGGCTAAGTATGGGAGTTTGAAGCCATTCCATGTGCATGCTCATACAGAGTTTGCCTTTGTGCTGAATAGTGCAGATTTGTGAGTTTTCGGGGTTGTTTTTTGGTATGAGTTTGGTGTTTTCAGTAGAGTATTTCATATCAGTTTGGGTTGCTTCTATATTTCAGACTTTAAGATCTTAAAATAGAGCTGAATATATGTATTGGGACATGATTAAACTTCTGAGATATTTTATTAGTGTTTTGTGGTGTTTTTGGGCATTTTTGTGTTAATTTCGGGAGCCTGATGAGCATAGTTTTTGTCCTACATTTGTGAGTTGTGTGTAAAGGCTATACAGATCTAGAAATTTCATTTTTTAGGCCGTTATGCTGCTTAAATTTCTGTAAAAATGTCCATTTTCAGATTTATTAATAATAGGTGAAGCTGTGAAGCTTTTGGCACCATTTTTGGCATACCCGATTTGGGGTTTCTTGAGAAATTTGGAGGATCTTTGTGATATTAGTTGTTTGATCTTAAAGATCTGGTTAAAGGTTGGAAATATCATACAAAACCAGTAAAGGGACATTTCAAATACCAAAGGGGGAGATTGTTGGAATTATGGTATAGTTGTCATTAGTGCAAACACTTATTCGATTCTGAATGCTTACCAAGCTCATCACTTAGTTTACAGTTCACATCGAGCATTCAGCGATTACCTTATAAGTTCAGTAGGTAAATAGTTCACATAGAGCATTCTAGAGGATACCGAGTGAATGGGAAGTTTAGCAGTGTTTACCGAGTTAAGAAGGTAAATGAAAGAAAGCAGTGTTTACCGAGTGAAGAAGGTAAACGAAATAAAGCCGTGTTTACCGAGTAAAGAAGGTAAATGAAAGAAAGCAATGTTTACCAAGTGAAGAAGGTAAACAAAATAAAGCATTTTTTACCGAGTGAAAAAGGTAAACGAAAGAAAGCAGTGTTTACTGAGTGAACCAAGGTAAATGAAGAAGATAGTTTCTACCAAGTAACAATACATCTACCGAGTCGCCTATGGTTACCGAGTTCAGAACTACATTAGATGATTAGTATGGACAGAGCCTTCACTTCTACCATGTGCATGACGATGTTGAGTAATGTAGTGGATGCCGAGTATTAGAAGGTCACCGACTCAGTTCAGTGAACTCGAGTTTTCTACTATCTGGTCGACTCAGTAATGTTTTGTTCACTTATATTTTGGCTAACCTTGCAGTTGTAAATAATGAATGGTATATATGTAAGGTATGATATCATTTTGTAAGATATATGGTGTATAATATATATATATATATATATATATATATATATATATATATATGAGAGTAAGGTTCACATGTAAAAAAGTATTGCTATATTTTGAGAAAAGTGAAAGCGAATCAGCAGCAAAGAGAAAGGGATTCAACAAGGTCAACACAAGAGTAGAAAAGATATATCTATCACATCAAGTGATCAATGAAAAAGGGATCTTATCAATAGTTACAAGCAGATCCACTGCTTCATCCTAACAGGTGAATCAATTTGTAAATCCTTTAACAGGGTAGACTTAATAGTCTTTTGTAAATCTCCTAACAGAGTGCATACTTCAGTGTATGTTTGTAAATCCTCTAACAAGGTGGATCTAACAGTCCTACTTGCTCCTAATAGGGCAGATCATCAGAAGTGATCATTGTAAGCCTTAACTAGCCAACTTTATACTACAATATTGAAGTTTAGTGGGTATCATCCCCACCCCAGTTTTACTTTCTATTTGGAAGGTTTTTGGGTCACCAAATCTCTATGTACATGTACAATGAATGTTTGTTCTTTCAGTTATGCAGTAGATTAGATGAATGAATGGTGAATGGCTTTTATGCTTAAGTATTTGAAAATTGTATAAGTTACTGATTCACCCCTCCCCTCTCAGTAACCTATGTTATACTGAATATTTCCAACAAGTACCTTCATCTTTCTATTCTACATATTAAGCCTTTTTGAGATTAAAAAGTATTTAGAAAAATCCTCTTTAGATTTTTGTAAATTTTTGATAATGCCAATTTTGTTATGTTCTATAGTTGGAGAAGCAACAACGAGCTGATCAAGAGGATATAAAGATGGTCCTCAAACTAGAATTATGTATGGATGAGGATCATGCACAAACTCAAAATTTGCAGAGAGTACGGTTTGATTTTATTTATTATTGCTTTCATCTTCTAACCATGATTTACTTTATTTCTTATGATGTGGTTGTGACCAAATTATGTCTAAAAATATTCATTTTTCTCTCTTAAAATTACCATGTAAATGTTTTTGATTTTTGAAGCTTATGGAAATCAAAATTTAGATGTTAAATTTAGATGGAAACTTGTTTTGTTCTTAGGTCATATATTTTTCAAGATTTCATTGCAATTTTGGAGAATATAAACTACAACGATTTGTCTAATGTAGAAATTTTTTGAAGACCATTATTATGCCCATTTTCTATCAAACCTATAGGCTTAATATTTTGTTAGCTTGTTCAAATGTTTGAACATGTCAAATGAAAAAAGGAAAGACTATATTGAGATTAAATAATAATCCATTATTTGAAAATGATGGTTGAGTTTGAACTTTTATTGCACAAGTTTTTATAGTTGTATAATTAAATAAGACTTAAGAATGTGTACCTTGCCAACCCTAGTTTGGAATAATGTTCATGCAAGTAAAATGATCCCTAATAAACTATCTTAAAATAATTTAATATTGCATAAGAATGTTTGGAGAAATTTTTTTGCAACTTCATTCCTTTCTAATGTTAGATTCTAAATTTTGATCATTATGTCCATATGCCTAAAGAATAATTTATGTCTCATGTGGATGATTTAAGGCTTCAAATTCCAAGTCACCATCATTACATGGATTACACAAGGAACATTTATTTCATCACACAACAGGATGCCCTTGTATAGATGATGTCGAATCTAACTACTACCATATGGAAGTATGTTATCTATGAGTATTTTCTTGATTATGTATATCTAAACTTTATTATCTTACCTTTCATATAACTTATAAGATTTCTGTATAGGAGAGAGATATAAATAAATCATGATATTATTTTTACCACAATTAGAAGAGCTAAAGAAAAATGAGGAAAAGGAGTTGGATGCATAATTTTGTAGACTAAGAATATTTTTCAATGATGCGACATGAAATTGTTTAAGGTTTTAAATGTGGTAATTGTTGCACTTGAGAATAAATGGAGAGGAAATTTCCATGACTATAATGAAGGACAAGAGGAATATTTTATCCAATATTTTTTCTCCTTGCATTTTGAATGTGCTTTTAACTAGTGCATTTCATTGAGGAATTTTCTCAAATAGTAAATATGAAGGGTTCATAGGCATTTGCCAAATGATTTCATACTTCTTATATATGTGTACATGATTGATTCCAACTACAGTTTTACATTACCATTTGTTGCTCAAAGATTCTGATGACTATTGGGAAGCTTTTGCCAATGTTTTTAGAGTTTATCCTCCACATGATATTAGATATTTAACAAAAAAAGCCATTTTAGGTTTATTATGTACAAACATAACTCATTAAAGATCTATGCATGTACAATTTTTTGTTACTTTAAGAAAACTACTAAAATTGTTAAGTTATGAAGTGGTGTTTTTTTCAACCATTTTGTTAGATAATCCAACTCCCTTGGCTATGATTTTACATGCCTATAAGAGCTCTGCCATCTAATAATACACCTTCAATGTATTTACAATACTAGTAATTAGGGTACGATAGATGTTGGCAAGGTCTCTATTCCTATTGACTGTGTCTATTTGAATTTTCTAAGCCTCTTCAAAACAAAAATGCATGTAGCAACCTTTCCTGTGCCATGATTCATGGCTTGATTTCAAGTACACTCCTATAATGCACACGCACCTCCAAATCTCCTCGTGAACATTACAAGAAAAATACATGGTATTAGAATAAAAGTCCAAGTGTTGTCGCCAAACCTATAAGTCCAACACTAATAGTGCACATACTTAACTATGGAAAAACATGATGAGTCCATTTTTGCTTTTAAAATAGAGACTCTTCACCATGCAACTCAAGATCGACAGGGCTTGAATAATTTATCCTCAATTTATTATATTTTAATTTTAAGAATTATTGTTAGCTCGAGACCTCTATTTTTCCTTCACTTTCTATTTTTTTAAAATAGTAGTTTTCAATGTACAATTATGCACTTTAATTCTAAACTTTTATTGTAAGATTAATGTTAGATAGGGTATGTAATGTTTCTTTATTTCAATTCATCTTCTTTCCTTTGTAGGTTACAATTTAGAGACAAGACTAGAATATTTTATTTAACTATTTATTGATAGAGTAGTCTTTTGTAGTTTTTTGGCATTGTTATTGAATCCCAACATAGGTCTTTAATCTCTACTTTTTATTTTTATTTTTTAAGTTTTTAAATTCAAATAGTATTTTTTATTCTAAAATATCCAACATACATTTTCTTTCTCATGTCATTCTTCTTTGTTTTATGTAGCACTCAAAATTGATAATGGTCATCTTTAAAGCCTTCTAAGGCCATGATTGGCTTCAATACATGTCAATTGTTTGGATTAAAATCCTCCTTGCATTTGATCAATCTTCTTTTATCTTCTTTAGAGATCCTTGCATGACTTGATGCTCCTACATCACATACATTGGCCCAATAATGGAAGCCAAGGATTTAACCATGCACACATTAGCACAGTCCCTATCTGTGAAGCCCAAAATCTACTTTTTTTGTTATTTTGGGTATCACTATATGATCCATAATATTATTAAGTACTAAAGCCAATATTAACTTCTCCCATGTCTCCAAAAAATGTAGCATGGGTTCAGGGGATTACTTGGCTCCCAAGAATTTTTAGTAGCTATTCTCACTACTGGAAGAATAAATTTAGTGAAGGGTTGACTATAAGGAGTTAAAGAGGAAAGTTATGCTTCTATTTAAATACCATAATCATGAGGGTCATTCTCTCATAGAAGCCTTTTCCACAATTGCATTATCTCTAAACCATGCAAAGGATGTTGAAGTGGTTCAAAATCTTGAAACACTCTTATAATAAATAGAAAAGAAAATGCAGATGCAATACATATATTACTATTATTTATGTATATGTATGTATGTATATATGTATGTATGTATGTATGCATATATGTATGTATAGATGTATGTAGACACATATATGTGTGTGTGTGTGTGTGTGTGTGTGTGTGTGTGTGTGTGTGTGTGTGTGTGTGTAAATATATATACATATGTATATATATACATAAATACACATATATATGCCTATGTATGCATGTATATATGTATATATACAAAAAGATCTTGGCACAACATAAAAATTGATCCAACTGCATACATATTCTAGAATCCAATTAAAACAATAAAACTCACTCAACCCATGCTAAGTGACTTACCTCAAAATCCTGCACAAAAATAATGTAGACTAGGAAAAATGGGTAGAGTACACATAATATTTTACAAAAAAATATCATAGTAGATATTTTTTGAAAGAAATAAGCCATAACCTAGTGAAATGGGTCTAGTTGCTGATTAGCTCAGTTGATTACAAATTCATTTATACTTGTCATCAAATTAGGTACAATAAAATGAACAATCAGATGTTCCCAGCTAGCAAGATCAAAGATAGTTTACCAAGGTGATAAAATTACATATGTAGATGCATGACTTGCATGTAAGTCATGAAGTGCATTCTCGAATTTATAATGAATGGTTGAATATAAAGGCTCCATATGCTGGCCCAAAAAAGGAAGCCAAGGATGTAACCATGCATGTATTAGCATAGTCTCCCTATGAGGATCCCAAGTATCTACAATTGCTATTGATTTGGACATCACTATATGATCCAAAATGTTATTAAGTATTGAAGTTGGTGGTAACTTCTCCTAGTGTCTCTAGAAAATGTAGCATAGGTTTTTTGATGTATGTATATATGTAAGTATGTATATATATATGTATACATGCATGTATATATGTATGTGCATATGTATGTATATATGTGTATGTATGTATGTATGTATGTATGTATGTATGTATGTATGTATAGACATATGTGTGTGTGTGTGCATGTGTATACATACATATGCAAACATATCTTTGTGTCTATATATGCATGTATGTATATATATATACAGAGAGAACTTGTGGATTGTGGATTATGGATTATAAACAAAACAAAAAAAGGACATTAATCATTCCCCATTTGTTTTGGTCAATTGTGTAGAGTTGCACGCGAAAGAGGGTGGAGAGCTCTTAACATTGGTGAAGATCAATGGAGATCTAGGATTTTGTTGTGATGCCCTTGAGATTGTTGCATCTTGTTGTCGTTCCCTTATGATTGCTGGATTTTATTGTCATGCCCTTTTGATATCTACATCTTGTTGTCATGCCCTTGTGATCTCTATATATGTATGTATATCAAGAGATCTTGTGAATTGTTGATTATATATTATAAACAAAAAATAACCATGACATTAATCATTCCCCATTTGTTTTGATCAATTTTGGAAAGCTACATGTGAAAGAGGATGGAGAGCTTTAAATGTTGGTGGAGATCAGTGAAGATCTTAAATTTTGTTGTCGTGGTCTTGTGATCTCTATATACATATGTATGTATGTATATATATACATGTGTGTGTGTGTGTGTGTGTGTGTGTGTGTGTGTGTGTGTGTGTGTGTGTGTGTGTGTGTGTGTGTGTACATACACACACATATGTGTGTATCTATTTATGTATGTATATAAACAAAGAGATCTCAACACAACAAAAAATAATAAAACTCAGTCAACACATAGCTTGGCCATAGATATGAAATCCCTATTGGTAAGTAGACTTCTCTTTTTTCTCACTTTTTTTTTAAAAATTATTTAACTTGAACTATTATTTCTTAGGGGGCATTTTGTGATATTAGATTCATTTTATGCAGGAGGTGATGAGGACTTTCCTAGATGTACCCATGTTAGATGTATGGGAACACTAAAGAATTGTGATTAATTGCTCATGAGCAATGAAAATGGACTTTCCTTGAGAGTAGCCCAACTTCTAGGCACTTTAAAGATTGATCCTTTCTTAAAGATTTTATATTGTAACAGTGAATTTAGATGTTTGGGGGGGGATGGGGAGAATGAGCTTCTACCTTCACATGGTTGACCCTAATTAGTAGAGAATATTAAACTATTCTCAAAACCAAGTGAAGCTCATTATTAACCTATAATTCCAAGACAACTAAATGTGTGAATCTCTTGGTTTTAGGCAATGCAAAAGGAGGCCATAGTTCAATATGAGATCTCAATTCATATCCATACAACATTAGGTGAAGCTAAAAAATGCAATATGTGTGCATTTTTTTAAAATATCTTTAATTAGGTATTTTAAGTTATAGACCATCATGAACATTGTAACTTTGACTGTTGCAACTAGAGTTCTAATGTTCAAAATGGTCTATACTTTTAAAAACTTAATAGACCTATTAAATAAATGTAATCATGATGTATTTTTTTAGCTCCACCTATTATCCATGCATATAGAACACAACTACACATGCATTCTCAAATTAAAGTGGCAAATCTTATTTTGGATGTGATCAAAAAATGACATGCACCAGAAGATGAGGAAATGATGTCACTTTTGTAGGTCTAGAACCTTTTTTTTGTACTTTAAAGATTGATCCTTTCTTAAAGATTTTAAATGTTAATGTAGAATTTAGAGCTTAGAGGGGTGGGGCCAAATGAGCTTCCACCTTCATGTGGTTGGCCTTGATTAGTAGAGAATATTAAGCTATTCTTGAAACCAATTGAAGCTCAAGATTAACCTATGCTTTTGATTTTTCTTTCGCTATATCTAGATGGGGATAACATCTTACTCAGAGAGAAATTGTTGTTGATTGTCATACCCATAATTCAACAAGGCAAAAACATAACTAATTTTTTTTGAAATGTAGAGAACTGAAGGCAAGAAACTTAATATATCCTTAAACTAGGAGGTGATGAAGCTAGAAGGTGGAATGAAGTTTTCCCAAATTGAAAATTGGATGTGGAGGTCACCTAGTTGCTAGTTACTTAAGACAAAATCCTATTAAGATGATATGGTTATGAATTCCTCATTCTTCTATACTCAAAATGAGACACCTAGATGTGCAAGTGAGGTTCAATTTTTTTATTTGTGGTAAAAGTTCTAAGGTTGTATCGGGAAGGTGCTTATCAATTTACCATTTTATTTCTATTAATATTAGGTTTACCTTTATTTTTTTATTTTTTATTTTCAATATTATTATTATAATTATTATTTTAAAACACCTATACTTCTATTTTAATACACATCTTTTCTTTTGTTGCTAACATTATTATTATTTAATACTAAACTAAAATTACTACATTTGCAGTTAATGCCCAATTAATTATTAATTAAAATCTATCATCAAAATCTATACTACCTTTAACATAATAAAAAAAATCTAATTTTTACATCTCATAACATAATTAATGTTTCTATAATTTCCTAAACTACATTAATCCTAATATACTTAACTCATTAAATATAACTATGTTTATAATTTTATTTTTAAAAAAAACAATGCACATTTTACCTATTCCTACCACCTCCCTATTTCCTAGACATCCCATACTACCCTACCCCCTCATAACTACTTTTCCCCACCATATAAATTTATTACCCCCCTCTCATCATAGTTGACACCCTACTTTTTCTCTCTTCCCAAGTGGGAAGGAGGAGAGGTGGGTGGCTTGTCAACATGGCATCCTCCATATTTATGTATGCCTCCCTTTAATTTAAATTGCCAGGGTAAAGTGGGTTGGGTGGAATTTTCTTCCGCCCACCAATTTGAATCATTTTTAAAATTTATTTATTTTTATTATTTCAAAAAAAAAAACAACTGCACTTGGTGGGAAGGTGGAGTGGTGGGGTCACCTCCCACTCTTCTAATTAATTTTTTTTGTGTTTTAAACATATTTTATTTTAAATGAACTGACACAATATTAATGAGGAGTACATGTAAAAGTCATTTAGCTATCCATTAGCCATCAATTTCATATCCAATCACTAATTAAGAAACATTCTAAACACCAATGTAACTAAATTATTCTTATGAGATTTGAGGAGATAAGAATATCAAAATGATAATATCCTATCCATTCTTACAATTTATGTCATAATAAAAATTTCTTTTCTTCGAGACATTAACTAAGTATGAATACATTAACTATTGCATACACAATCTACCATTATCTATGAATCAAGTTGATCACATAAAACATCTAGTTATTTCTATGAAGATGGAATGCAAAAGAATGGCAAAAGAGAGCTTCATTTTTATCAAGCATGAGCAAGGGTG
Organism: Cupressus sempervirens; assembly: GCA_028749045.1. Lineage (NCBI taxonomy): Eukaryota > Viridiplantae > Streptophyta > Pinopsida > Cupressales > Cupressaceae > Cupressus > Cupressus sempervirens. The sequence goes on from CM053793.1 coordinate 794,303,401, forward strand.
GTGAAATGACCATATGATTCTATATACAATGATAGGACCCTTTTAAAATACATAGACTATTCTAAACTCTCTCTATGGACAATGCATGAGAACAATAACAACACTCTTACAAGAATAAATAGAATCGCATATCAAGATGGAGTTTGGTTCACCATTCCTTTCAAAAATACAATACTATCAACTTTCCCCAAAAAATAGAAGGTCTACATGAACTCCAAGTTTTCCAAGATTCACCTAGTAAAAGCCTACAAAAGGGATAGAGAAATGGGGAACCATGGAGGCTCACCTCCCAACTAAGGCCTTAAGGAAGCCACCCACCCAGCTTGGGGAAATAGGGCACAATTGATTGCATACTAAACATTCACATATCATGCATGATTACAAAAATATAACTAGATTGTACACAATACATTACAACAGAATCCCAACTGAAGGCTTGCACAGAGATTCAACAATTGAATCAAGTTATAGGGTGAAGGTGGGCTCTCTCCATGAGGAGGATTTCCAAACCATGATCCACAATATGCACATACTCTTACTATCAACATGCCCTTTCAAGGATTACAATAACTTCCCTCTTCACACACCTCCTTATACCTCCCAAAATGCAAGTAAACAAGAAGTCCCATATTCCATTGAACACATAAAAATTGTCTCCACACATGAGAGAGTTCCTCAACTACATGAGTGAGCCCAAATAACCCCTTCACCCAAGCATCTCTTTCCTCCCAAGGATGAATGATGCTTCACACCCATTACACAACACACGACATGCAACAAACAAGATTCAAGAAGGAAAATTCACATAAACTTCTCACATGCAACACTCAAACAAAAGATCTTTTTTTTTTCACAAACCACATCTACAATACACCAAATCTACCATGAAAAGAAGAATACCATATCAACTCTACATGAAAATAAGAACACCATGGGTCATGGGTACCAACCTCACTCCAAGCAATGACAATGAAAATTTGTAGTAGAGCTCCTTATCCTCTTCCTCCAAATCCTAGTTGTCTCTAAAGATTGAGAGTGGCCAAGTGAGTTTCTAATTTGGTCAAGCCTCTATATATCCCTCTCATTTTCGGATTCAATATAAAATGCATTCATTTTGGGGTCTCCTAGGTCTTCTAAGCACCCTAGTGGTCATTATTAGCCCCCTAACTTAAAGTATTAACATTGGTAGGGCTTATTTTTGTGAGAATTATATCTTAGAACTACTTAATGACCCTCACAATGGTAGGTAAGTTCAAATTTCAAATTTTCTATGATGGTAACCTTGTTCTCTTTACTAATTTAAGGTAATAAGTCAATTTCTCAATTAAGATATTTAACTCGGGATAAGGTGGCCACATGATCCATCATTGAAGAACATTCCATTTTCACATAATGAGTACAAGTGTCAAGTGACACACACAAAATTCACTATACATCACACATGACATGTTCAAAATCTACACATGAAATACATACTCTACACATACATCTCACGTTTGCAAAATAAACACATCACAATGAGGTTTACAAATCTTATAAAGATTCACCGTGGCAATGTCATTTTAACATGTGTTTATACCTTGTTTCCCCATTAAGTTTCCATGGTTCCTTTTCTGCATGCTAAACTCGAGCATCAATAGCCCAATGAAAAATCACATATAAAATACATATGAAATTAAAGGTACATAATAATTTTGTTATTCCATCATTCACATATAACACATTCCATAATGAACTTCTTACTCTCCATCATTTACATATAAAGCATTTAATCATTAATCCTCAAAAACAACTGCATGTTACTAACTTTCCTAACAAGATCAAATTAAGCATTTGAAACACATCATATTTCCATTTCTTATCATAGAAGTGAAATACTAAATAAATATCCATTAAGCTATCAACTAAACCAAATAATTCCTAATGCATACCATAATGAAAGATCACAAGGTAAATATCATCGAATAAGTAGCAAAACTATTGTCCATCAAGTATCAATATATATATAGATGTTGAGATATCCAGTCCTAAGTAACAAAATGAAAATACAATATCTATGCTATGATGGGTTAGGGTGAGGCGTCACATCCTACCCCCATGCATGAACTTCCTCCTAGAGTTCATAAAAAAGATAGGGGTACTATGCTTTCATTTGTGCTGCATCCTCCCATGACACCGTGACCTCATCATAACAGTCTCATTGGACTCTAACTTGGTCTAGCTCTCTACCTTGAAGTGAAAGGGTCCACTAAACCAATATGTGAATGGGCTCCAAGGCTATCTATTTGTCTGACTGCACCTATAATACATTTCAATATATGAGGTGAGACTCATCATAAATATACTTCCATAATATAGAAACATGAAATACATCATGGATATATGATAGGCTAGGTGGTGGGGCTAGATGATAAGTGATTAGTCCTATCCACTCCAAAATCTCAAAGGGTCAAACAAAATGAGGTGGTAACTTAGAGCCCTTTCCATAATAGATTGGACTCTTGTGAGGTTGCATTCTTAGGAATACTCTATCACCCACCATATACTCTCTATCTACCTTTTTGGCATCTACATACTTTTTTTGTCTATCTTGGGCTGCTTTGATTCATTTCCTAATATGTGTCACTTGTTGGTCCATGTCCTTGACCAACTATGGTCCAATGGATACTCTGTCCTCGATCCTATCCCAACTCAAGGGTGTCCTTCAAGGTCTACCATATAAGGCTTGGTAAGGTGGCATACCAATGGAGGAATGATGCCCATTATTGTTGGTAAACTTGGAAAGATGCAAGTATTCCTCCCACTTAACCTGATTATCCATCACATACATCTGTAACATATCCTCTAAAATCTGATTAACTCGCTCTACATGTTCATCTATCTAAGGATGATAAGTGGTGCTGAAGTTGAGCCTAGTGCCCAATGTTGTCCAGAATTCCCTCCAAAAGAATTATGTAAACAAGGAATCTCTACCTAAGATGATCTTACAAGGAATGTCATTAAGTCTAACAATGTCTTGCAAGAACACCTGTGCAACTATAGGGGCAGTGAAGCTAGTCCAAACTGGTGAAAAATGGGCAACTTTGGTCAAGGTGTTAACCATCACCATGATGGCATCATGGTGACAAGAAGACATCGAAAGACCAACAATGAAATCCATGGAGATAGTTTCCCACTTCCACTACGGTATCTCATGGGGCTACAAGAGACCTCTTGGATGTCCATGTTCTACCTTAATCCTCTGGCACTCAAGGCATCTAGCTATAATGTTAGCAATCTACATCCTCATATGCGGCCAATGATATAGCTATCTTAGGTCGGCATGGAGTTTCTTATCTTTGGGATGTGCTGCATAAGGTGCTCGATGAGCCTCAAGAATAATGAACTCACACAAGTCACCTATGGAGGGTACATAGATGTGCCCTTTATGTCATAATAATTCCTTAGAATCCAATGAATAATCAACAAACTTACCCTTAAGGGGTCTCTAAGAGTGGACTATCTGGAAAAATTCTAGATAGAATTCATCCTCGAGTAGATGGTGCAAAATACACTCTCTCAAATCTGTGCCTGTAACCATGGAAGTGAGCTCATGACATCATCTAATCAAGGAATATGCTACTACATTCTCCTTACCCTTAATGTAATGCACATCAAAATCATACTCACATATGAACTCCATCCATCTCCTTTGCCTAGCATTAATCAGTTGCATGGAAATATTCTACAAGCTCTAGTGATTTGAATGAAGTTTGAATCATTTCCTTAGAAGGAAATGGTGCCATTGTGCCAATGCATGGACCACTACCCCGAGCTTGAGATCATGAGTAGGGTAATTGATCTCATGCTTGTTGAGTTTCCTAGACTCATAAGCTATGGCTCAACACTCTTTCATAAGAACAACTCCAATTCCATCTAAGGAAGCATCTATGCATACTACAAAATCCTTTGAGGGGTCGGGTATTGCTAAAATGGATGCACTAGTGAGTGCCCTCTTGAACTTTAGAAAGGCCTCCTCACACTTTTCTATCCACTCAAACTTCTGTCCCTTTCTCTGGAGAGAGGTAATAGGGTGCACTACCTTAGAGAAACCTGCCAAAAACCACCTATAGTATCCTACTAATCCCATGAAACTTATGAACTCTGAGACATTGGTAGGTGTTTGCCAATCTATGATGGCTTGGATCTTGGATGGGTCCACTAAGATCCCATTCTCCGATATCACATGACTCAAGTAATGCACTTCCCATTTGAAAAAGCTATATCTTGACAAGCTACCAAAAAGTTGATTCTCCCTTAACCACTGCAATACCTATCATAAGTGCTCTACATGTTCCTTCTCATCACAAGAATAGAACAATATATCATCTAGGAACACCACTACAAACTTGTCTAGGAATGTGCAAAATACCCCATTCATGAGGCTCATAAATACAACTGGGACATTCATGAGACCAAAAGTACTAGTAGATTTTTGGAAAATAAATGACCATGTGACTAAAGCTTTTAGTCACAAGACTAAAAATTTTAGTCACATGACTAAAAGTGATCAAACTCTAGTAACATTTTATAATTTATATGTATAAGTGACTAAATAAATGATCAAATAGATAACTAAATAATTTGTCACTAATAATTAGTCACCCAAATAAATGATAAAAGAAATGATTGATGGATTTTCAATCATATTAATACATTCTAATGAATACTACTTATTTATTATAATTTTCAAGTATAAAATACTTTTTTTTTTGCAAAAGGAGGGGTAAAAAATTATTAAGACAGAAAGGAATACAACAAGGAGAGCTCAACAAGGAGCTTGATCCTGAGCAACAAGATCATCAAATTCTTGCACCATCTCAAAGGACCGTTGCCCCCTATCCCTAATATTCCAACTCGGATCATGACTAGAAGCCCATTTGGCTAAACAATCAGCAGGTCTATTCCATTCTCGCAGAATATACTTGAACCTAATAAACTGAAAAGAGGAAGAGAAGAAAAGAATCTACTTAACAATAGTGGCCAGCTGCCAACTAACATCCTCAAGCTCTTGCAAAGAAAGCATGTTCACCACCACCTGGGAATCAGACGCACAAATAATCTTACTCCATCCCCACAAGCAACATTGTTCCACAACATATAAAATAGCCTGAGCTTCCATGAGATTGTTAGTATAGTCACCCTTATGAATTGAGAAGAAAAATTTAACATTCCCAGAACTACAACGAGCCACTCCGCCAATACCAGCCAGACCAGGATTCCCACGAGAAGAACCATCAGTGTTAATTTTCAGAACTCCATAGGGAGGAGGAGTCCAGTGCCCATCCTGGTTAACCCGACCCTTCCTCTAATGGTGAAGCTGCCTGGACATAGAAGGAAACCTATGAGCCGCAACCCCATCCTGCAGATGAAAATTGAGGCGATTACAAATAGCAAGATCAACCGGATCCATACCCCCATCAAGCTCACACTTCACAAGAATAGTTTCCTGGAGAGAATGTGATATTTTCCACCAAAGATGCACAACACCAAGCCGAACATCTTGGAATATGCGACGATTCCTCTCCAAGCAGATATGCCAAAGCATGAAAGATGGGCCAACAATCCAAGCAACATGGAGAGAAGAAGACTTGGAGGGAGCACTACCCAAGCGAGCCCAGAACTTAGGCAAAGAGGAAGCATGCCAACAAGAGCAACCCCAAGCCCTCCACCAAAGGTGCCATATCTGAGTAGAATAGGAGCAATGGAAGAAAAGATGGGAGATAGACTCCTCTCCATTACCACACAAAACACAATAAGAGGGGCCCTGAAATCCATGTTTACAAAGATTATCCCAGGTAAGACAACGGTTGTGAGCCACTAGCCACATGAAAAAATTGTACTTGGACCAAGAAACTTTATTCCAGACTTGCTTCCACCAAGGGACCTTAGCATCCCCAAATAATTGTCTAGTTATCTCCTGATACCCAGCAAAGACATGATATTTACCAGACAAGGTATCGCCCCAAGCCAATACATCTGGACCAAGCAAAGAGGAACACTCTCTAGAGGCCAAAATTTGAGAAAGCTCCTGATGAATCATGTCTATACCTCCAGGAGGCCAATCAGAGGAATGCTTCCATCTATAACCAACAACAGGTCCCAATTGATAAGGAGTCTTGTAATGAGCCACTTTATCCCATCCAGCGGCAAGAAAAGAGTCACAAAGAGGCTAAAGATGAAGTGCAGAAACAAAGCAAGGATCAACACCATGAAAATATTTATGAGTGATAATACGAGCCCAAAGCGCACCATCACCAATAAAGTTTAGCAGCCAAAGCTTGTCTACTCAATAGAGCAAAACGAAGACCAAGACCACCCTCCTTTTTAGGCCTACAAATAGTTGCCCAATTAACCAAGCTCCATTTAGTACTACGCAAATTACCACTCCAAAGGAATTATCGAGAAAGAGCATCAAACTCCTTGAGAAAGTAAATAGGTGCAGCATGAACCATGCTTCTATAAGTAGGAAGAACTTAGATAACAGCTTGAAGAAGAGTAACCCAGGCAGTAGTAGAAAGCCATCTATGAGTCCAATGATTTACCTTATCCTGAAGCTTGGTAATCAAATTTTTCCAAAAGAGACGTGGCTGCCTGGAAACAGCAATAGGAATGCCAAGATAAGTCAACGGAAGTGAACATATCTGAAACCATAGGATACCAACAATCCTGTGCTGAATAGAATCAGGAGTGTTAAAAAAGTAAATGAAAGATTTGTGCTCATTAACTTTCTGGCCTGAAGCTGCCAAATAAACATCTAAAGCATGTCGAAAGGCTTCAGCTTCCTTGATCCTAGCAAGACCGGCAAGAGCAGAATCATCAACAAATTGAAGATGGGAAAGAGAAGGTAAGCCATTACCCACCGCCAGCCTTGAATAGAATTCTGGGACACCTGATGCTTAATGAATCTGCCCAAGCCTTCAGCCATGATGATGAATAGATATGGGGAGAGAGGGTCACCCTGGTGGAGGCCTCTAGGAGCACCAAATAGTTGTGAAGGTTGACCATTAATAAGAATAGAAAAAGAGGCAGAAGTAACGCAACTCATAATCCAACTCACCCAGTCAGAGCTAAATCCAAAATAAAGAAGAATACTCCTTAGGAAGCTCCATTTAACTCTATCGTAGGCCTTAGCCATATCCAGCTTAACAAACATGGCTCTCTCCCTTGAAGTAGCCATAGAGTGAATAGCCTCAGTAGCAATAACCACCCCATCCAAAATTTGTCTTCCAGCAACAAAACCACCTTGTTCTTCTGAGATAATAATGGGAAGCCACCTTTTTAGTCTCTCAGCAATCAGCTTAGTAATAACTTTGTAGACCACATTACATAAGGCAATTGGTCTAAAAAACTCCAATTGATTAGCACCCTCTCTCTTAGGAATAAGAGTCAAGAATGTAGAGTTCAAAGCTTGAAGCATCTGCTTGCTAGCATAGGATTCTTTAACCACCTCCAAAAAATCATGATTAATGATGTCCCAAAATTCTTGAAAGAATTCAACTGGAAAACCATCAGGACCAGGAGCCTTCCCCTTAGGCATGCCAAAGACCACCGCCTCCAGCTCTTCCAAAGAGATAGGACGCATGAGATAATCATTCATTTCTTGAGTGATAAGGGAAGGAATACAAGACAAAATAATATTTTCTTCATTATCAGCAGGAGGAGAGTCCTCAGAGAAGAGGGTAGAGAAGTACGAAATAGCCTCCTGGAACAACGCTGGCAAGGAATTCAGTTGGATACCTTGAGAATTAACCAAAGAAGAGATAGTGCTCTGATTCCGGTGAGATTACACTATTTTATGGAAAAAGGTAGTGTTTCGATCACCTTCCTGGAGCCAAACAACTTGAGCCTTTTGCTTCCAAAAAATTTCCTCTTGAAGTTCCCATTCTTCTAGAGTTCTAGAAGCAAGGGATTCAGCCTGGCCAAGATCCTCCGAGAAACCTCGATCTCGAATCTCCCTTGTGATGACATCAAGATTTTCTTGAGCAAGCCTCTTCATAAAGTGAAGATTCCCAAAGCATTCCCTATTCCATATCTTGAGCTTCCTTTTAACATATTGAAGCCTTTTAGAAAATGAGAACATTGCAGTACCATATGCAGGGGCACCATCTTTCCACCAACAAAAAACAAAATCATGAAGAGAGGAGTCACGAAGCCACATCAACTGGAACTTAAAAGGAGGATGCTTCGGAACATAAGCCCCTATAGCGGAAAATTTGATTGGCCAATGATCTGAACCCCTCCAATCAAGGATTTTTGAAGAGATAGTAAGGGTGCCACTAAGCCAGAAGCAAGAAACAAGAAATCTATCCAGGCGTTCTGAGATAGCAGGAACACCAATCCTGCGATTATTCCAGATATAGAGGCCATTAGAAGGCTTAGCATCAGAGAGATGCAAAAGAGATATGTGTTGCTGAAGAAGAGCAGAAGAAGGCCCCAATCTAGCCAAACCACCATGCTTCTCTTCCAGACTTAAAACTGAATTGAAGTCCCCTGCTAACACCCAAGGATGATAAGGATGACAATTTCTAACATATTGAATATGTTCCCAAAGTTCCTCCTTTCCCACAAGATCAATAGGTGCATACACATTAGTAACCATGATTACCTCTCCTGAGTCTAGAGCAGAAGCTACCATAGAGAGAGCTGAGCGAGAAGACATCCAGCCAAGAGGAGAAATTTTTTGAGGATCCCAAAATATAGCTAAACCACCAGCACTGCATGTTGCCCCAACACACTGGCATTGGCCACGAGACCAAATACTAGAGGCATGTTGGACCATAGACTCCACAGAGAGCTTAGTCTCTTGGATACAAAAAACATCACGACTATGATCAACCACCAAGTTATGAATAGCCTTTTGTCTAGGGATGCTATTCAACCCCCTTACATTCTATGAGAGAATAATCATCATTGAGTAGATTTGGGAAAATTAGAATCCAAAGGTTTCACTGAACCAGACTCAATCAATATATCTCCTGTGAGTTTAATCTTCTCTTGGTCTATTTTGTGCCCACTCCTTAGAGGGGGAGAAGAAGAAGCCTGCTTAAAGGGTCGAGGCAGCAACCCCAAGGGGAGAGGATATCCCTTGCCCTTACCTGATGGTAGCACATCCTTAACCAAGTCAGCCAAAACAACATCATCATCTTCCAACACTACAGGAGTCACCAGAGCCACTGTCACAGGAGCTACAGGAACCTCACGATTCTGATATACTACAACTTGAGATGCCCCACAAGCATCATTAGGAACAGATCTCTCATCTGGGCAAGCTAGATTAGAAGAGATAGGAGGAGGAATACCCTACTCTAGAACCATACTATCTAGCACCTCAAAATGGTTAAAACCTGAATCAGATAATCTTTCTTTCAAAGGCCTCTTTTGACCACGTCCCTTAGCTCGAGGACGAATAGGGGTAAATCCATCCTTATCCTGCATTGGAGTCTTACCCTTACCTGTAGCATCTTGTGGATTCATCCCCTTGGTAGTATTAACCATTTGAGATTGTCCTTTCCCTGTAGTATCTGCCAAACCACTAGCATTTCCAGCTGTAGATCGATCCACTCCTTTGAAACTCGAGTTACGAGGGCACTGCCACAGTAAATGACCATACTCATGACAAATTCGGCAACGAAAAGGGAGGGATTCATAATCTAACTGCTGCACCCAAGAAGAATCCCCCAGAAAAATTTCCAAAGAATCTGGTAATGGGTTATTCAAATTAATTTCAACACAAATTCTAGCAAAAGAAATAACCTTTTTATCGAGGGTTTGATGTGCGATCACAGCTGGCTTCCCCAACAAAGCAGCAATTTGTCGAAGGATGTCTTCACGCCAAAATTCCAAGGGAAGATGAGGCAAGCGAACTCAAACTGGCACTATTGAAGGGAGATCCTCAGCAGAATTAAAACCTGAATGCCAAGGTTTGACAAATAACCCCATATTGTTGTAGAAATAAGGGCCTCCTTCAAAAAAATGATCACGATCAGACATGCAAGAGAATACAACAAAAAAATAACTATTCCCTGCCAACATAATCTCCATATCGCCTTCCACCTGCCAAGAGCGACGGATCCATGCCTCAAGAGTGGATAGGGAAATCCGGATTCTAAGAAATTTGCATATCAAAGCATGCTTGGTCCAATAATCAATGTCCTCCATTACAGCCATTGGAGGAATAACCAGAACAGGGCGATCATGGCTACGCGGAAGACAACCATTAACTTTTTTCAGCTTGGAGCTCTCCCCTGAATAAAATGATTCAGATCGCATTGCATGCATAGTTGGAGAAGAACCATCTGTTCTCACCAACAAAGAAGAAATCCCAGGCCCTGCCATGCAAACAATAAAACCCCCAATCGAAAATTGACTACAGAAGATCTCCAAAAACACTAACGCAAATTATGTCTAGTAGCTAACCATGATTATGTTGGTTTCCATTAAACATACCAGTATAAAATACTATTACTCATATATTATTTTTTATTTCAAATTTGATCATAATGCATAGAGCTTAAGCCCCCTCATGGGAAACCAACTTATGTAGGTCATTTGGAAACCTAAGTTTCTTAGCATAGGAAATTACCTATTATACTCAATAATGAACTAAAAATAACACCACCTAAGGATAAACTAAAAAAGATACCAATTGATAGAGCTCAAAAAGGAATCTATTGATGAAAAACTATCTAAAAAATGATCTGTGAACCCCCTCTAGTGTTGCAAAAGAACAAAAATCCTCTCCCTCAATTAAGTACATTAAAAAAAAAATCAACTCCTCTTTTCCATTAATTTCCTCCAATGTGCCTCAATAAATAAAATACATGCCAATTCTCTTTCAAAACATAAAAATACATTTTTTAAATTTCAAAAGTTAAAATTTATTAATTAATCTATAACATATCAATTGCTAAATAACAATTACAACATGATAATGAAAAATATAATTTTATCATATTTTATATTTATTAGATAATCTATAAAAACTAATTAATAAATATATATTTATATTTATATTTACTAAGTAATTAACTAATAATGCCTAATAAATATAAATCATATTATAATATTTTTACCATTTCTAAAATAATAAATAAAAATACTTTTAGCATGTAGAAAAACAAAATAACTCTATCAATGTAAGAGTAGAACTCTAGGTCTAAAATTTAGCTCCTTTTACAAAAATACTTTAACTCCACATGACCCTAAGATGTGGAAGTTTAACTCAAGATTGCTCCACTTCAAAAAAAATTCATCATAAATTTTAACAAGCTAACAATATTAATACTCATTTAATATTTGGCAACACATCTATATATATAATATTTTATAAAAGATAAAATTTATTAATATTGAGAATATTAATATAAGGCTAATATTAACTTATAATATATATTATCATTTTGTTTATAAATTTTTATAAAAAATTCTAATAGATATCATATAATATTTTGATTAAAACTATAATAAATAATATAATTTAGTAGGTTTGTGGGAGCTTTTTCCCTAAAAATGATTTATTTAATGTATTTCTAATTAATATTTTAGAATGTACTATTATGTATCACTTTATTTTGACTATTACCAATTTGCATTCCTAACTTTATGGTCTTTTGATTTTCATGCAATCTTCCTTTTTACTTATAAAATTGTGATCTTGTGTTTTGAAAACATTATTTATGCAATGATCTTGTGTTCTAAAAGAAATCTTTATTCTTTACCAGAATAATAGGCTAGGCTATGCTAGATCACCATTATAGAGGAGTTGAACTCATTATTTACTCTTGTATTAGTAGAATACACAATGCATGATTCATTCATTATGGAGGAGAAATTGTAATTGTCCTAAAAAGTATCGTGTGATCTTTGTCTCTATAATTTAATTACTTTACTTTTACCATACATGTTATTAGTGTTGGGCAGATTTTTGTATTGCATGAATAGTAAAATAGAAATTTAGATTTTTAGAATAAAAAAATTGTAAATGAATCTACCTTTAATTTCTTGCCAAAATTGTTTCATTATTCTTACTTCCAATTTGTTTTTTTAAAATATTCCTTTTGAAAGTATATGGTGAAGCTAAACTTTTTTTTTTTTTTAATTTGTAGAAAAATGGAGATTTTTATTTATTTTTGACATGTTTATTTATTTTATTTTTAATTTGAGAAAATAAAAATCTATTTGTAAAAAAATTAAAATTCTATTATAGATATCTTCATATAAATAATTTAATAGTTAAATATTATACTAAAAAATGTATTTGAGATTATAGACATAATAGATTTGATGATAGTTCTTTTATGATTTCATTTTTCTTCAAAAAGAATATTATTTATGTCATTCATATTATTTCAAACTAAAACTGATAAATATATTAAGATGAGTTGAAAACCTCTTAGAAAGGTTATACATTTATGGATAATGCCATTGAAGTTTCTTAAAATTTTCTTCAATATCATGTCTTTGTTTTGTGGTGGTTGATTTTTATTAAAAAAATTCAAGAATACAACAATGTGTTGTTTTCTATTATTATCCTTTTATTTTGTGGTGTTTCAAAAGATGTCAAAGAAAAAATAATGTGTTGTCTTTTATTTGTTATTTGTTATTTTTTATTTATCTACGTTATGGTAGATATTATTAAAGATTATGTTTTAACTTCTCTTTTAAAATAATAGCTTAAACCTAATTGCCTAGATGAAACATTATTGTACTTGCACTAATATTACATATTTTTATGTTGGTTTAAAAAAAACTTTTGAACATTCTAATTGTAAGATGTTATTTTTGAACATAATAGATTAAATAAATTATTTATTTTCAATAGAATTAGCTAACCACTATTTGTGTTATAGGGACATATAGATTCTATTTGGTACTCTATTGTGATGTTATATTAATAAAATTAATTAATTTTTTTATATTAAATAAAATTACTTTAAAATTTTTTATTATTAATTATTAATTTAATAAATTAAAATATTTTTATTTCTATTATTTAACAAGCACAAAAGTGCACAAGGTTATCAGTTAAAATTTGGAATGAACTTAAAATGTTTTGGGATCTGATCGTGTGAAAGGAAAAATCAGTAACCCTAACCCTAAATATTGACTTTGAAGTTGTAGGGTTTGAAGATCATGAACATAACATTTAGGGACTTTTCTACAAAATTCTTTGCAAAAATTTGGACACTTGTTTGTAGAAGGCACAATTATTATTTTTAACAGGTAAGCATTATTTGGTACATAATGCCGTGATTTTTATGTATACGCATAACTTTTTTATTTTTCTTAATGGTTCATTGCTATTTTCTCTTCGAAATTTTAGATAATCTCTCCATACTTTGAATCCATTGTCTAGAAACTTTAATGATCCTTGAAACTACCTATTGAATGTCATTATTAAATGAGGGTTTTTTTCCATTATATTTTTGTTGTTCTTTCTATTTTATCATTCAAATCTATTTATTCTCTATTTATTGATTCTATGAACAACGGTTAATTGCAACTTTTGGGTTTTTGTGTTATCATTTCATGCTGATCATGTTGCCATACTTGGCATTGTTGGATTTGGAAAAGAGTTTCTCTATTCTTACTATGTTTGCAGCCCTGTGAGAATGTTTTTGTGGATTTTAATCTAGGCATTGTATATAAAACTTTTCCATTTTGTTTAATGAAGGCCTTCCTAGGTATGATTTTACAACAAAGAGGATGATCTTTGTAATAATCAAATTGGGTATTGGTACATCTAAGATTTCTTCCTTGAAATGCATCTATACCGTGCCTTAGTAAAACAAATTTACAAATAGGTTGGAATATCCCAATAAAATTCAACCAGTGCTTGAGTTCAATATATATTTTTTGTTTATTTTAAGCACACAAGATCCCTTCAAATTATTCTCAGTTTGAAAGGTAAAATATCTCACACATCTAAAACCATATTAATTAGGAACCCATAGGCTTGCATACATAGACAACACATGAAAATATATTTAGGTCTCCTCAAGACATCTTAATAGAGTTTTAAATGCAAAAAGTCCTCTATAACTGAACCAATAGGTTATGAAAAATAAATCATGAATAGAAAGGGAGTCTTGGAATAAGGGTTTCATGGTAAGAATGCTAAGCAGTTCCATAAAACAATACTCTTTGAGCTATCTTATCACACAAATTAGATACATGGTTATGATTTCACAATTTTTATGTATGTCCTATACGAATTTTGTTTGATCTTAACTTGGGATTGGAGGATTTTATTTAGTTCTTTCTTTGAATTTGCTAGTTCTATTAAGGTACACCATTAAAAGTTTACAACATACTTGTTAGAATGTTTAATGGTTGGAAAGTGATGTTACAAAATCATTTGGAGTCTTGATTTCATCACGATCATTATAATAAAACACACATTGATAACACTACCATAAGTAAATTGATTTTGATTTTTTTTTAGTTACACATTTGAATAAAAAGATTGAGAGCCTCATCACCATGTTATTTTTGGGCATGTTGGATGAAAACAACTCTAATAATCATGAAACTAAGATTTCCAGTGCAAAGCTTAACTACCTAACAATAGAAATTCTTCAAAAGTGTCTAGAGTTGGTTCAAAAACTAAATAAAAATTGTCAACCAATATGTTACAAATAAAGAATAGATCTTAGTTCCTGTATGCTCATTTGAAGTAAAAAAGCTATTAAATTCATCTCATCAACCACCTTAGATGTTGCAACCCCGTCTGGGTAACGCTACCTTGGCAAGCAAAATGATATGGCATTATACCAAGTAATATCCCAAATGAGAAAATTCTACTTAAACTTAAAAATGTCATACTAGACCAACCTAATTATACTACTAGAAAAATAGATAAGACTATTAAGAACATTAATGAATGAAAATAGGTTGTCAATATTGTCGTAACACTAAGGATTATATCATTATGCTAATGACTACATAGAGATCAAAAGAATCTATGTCAAATGACATATATAAAATGAAAAAACTATGGGCAGAAGTGGAATACTTTATTTCTATTAGTCAGTCAACTAATTCATCTAGTACTCTCTTTATGCCTTTCTGTGTCCTCTCCTTGGAAGTATTTTATTGTCTTCTTTCTTTTCTCAGTTCTAGAACTTTCTACATTTTTGGGCTCTTTCCATTCCTAAGCCATAATAAATTCATTCTTTCCTATAGCTACAGATCAGCAAGGATAATACTATAACAATAATATAACATCATCAATAATATTGCAAGATAAATGTTTTGTTTGTAAGTAAATAAATTTTTTTTTAGAAGAATGTTATTCTGTCATTTTTCAAAGTCAGTTGAAGACTACAAACACTTCAAGCTCCATTACAGTAGGAGATGCAATCCAACTTAAATAAATAATATTGAAAATGTCACTCAGGCAATTGGAATGAACAAAGAAAAAATATTGGGGCTCTTGTAATGGGTGATTCTAGGTATGATGTAAAACTCACATGTAGATATTGGAATATCAAGAAAATTTTAATAGGATTATCTTAAAATGAAGCTCTCATTAGGAGATCAAGGAAAAAAAAGTAAATCAAAAAATTTGAAGAAATCAATGGTAACCAAAATTAGCCACTTCACCAATTAGAGCATTCTCCAATGTTTCAAGGTAATTTTGAAGCATTATCGAGTATGAGTGTTTACAAATATCCACTCTATACTTGAACATGAGACTCCTAGGGCTACATGGATATGGAAAATCCATTTTCTATCAAGATGTTTCCATAGTGTGGAGTACAAATTCAAAATCTATCACCACACTTCCATGTTTCCTATTTCTTTCAACATTATAGTTTATTATGAATCAAGGATCAAATTTTTAAATTTATCAGTACTAATCACAGAGTATTCAGACTATAGACAACCAATTTTTGTATTTTTTTTCTTTATACATTTATCATGTTGTGGAAATTCATTTGATTATTGGCTTTCATTTAACAATGATGTTATGGCATTGGATGATTAGTAGATTTTTTTCTATTTAGGGCAATTTATCATCAATTAATGATAGTGTAAAAATTTACATGTGCACATAGTTCTTAAAGTATATTCGTTCATGCCAAATTTGTTTATCCTGGCAAAACAATGAGTACTAAGGGTATAATTTTAAAATATATTTTTAAAAATATATAAAAGAGTGGTATAAGTGCTAATGAACAAGTTATTCAAATGCTTCATAATCTGCAAAATTAAATGTTCATAAATTCATACTCTAGTGATTTGTCTAGTACCAATACACAATGAAAATTTCAATTTCAATTGCATTTGAACATTTTTCTAGGAATATGCAGTCTTGATTTTACTATAGAAATGAAGGCAAAAAAATACATTCTCAACTAATGCTTCTAAATAAGAAAATTTGGGCTTACATTTTTTAAATTTTTAATTGTGGTGCTCCTTAGCTTAAGTTAGTATGTTGATGCAAATAAGGGACTACTGATGATTAAATAGATAATATAAATTTTATATACTTTATGGAAAAAGAATCATTTTGAACTTCAATTTATTTTTCTTTATTATGATTCCACTTTCATTTCATGTAGTTGAAACACCAAATGACTTTACAAAGCCACATGGATTTTATTTTATGTAGTTGAGACAATAGACAAGGTTACAAAATTATCTTCCATGTTATGATAATACATCACTTTCTTTACTTTCATAAATATAGAAATTTTGAGCTTTCTTGATTTGAAGTTTATTTTAAGGAGATCAACTTGGAAAGATCATTTTAGGGAGATCAACCTGGAAGATCATTATGAAAAATTCCTACAAGATCTTACTCTCTTGACATGTTAAAAGAACTTGTTCCTTTATTGTAAGACAAGAAATAATTAAAGTTTCTCTTTAAAAATAAATGTTTTTTGTACTTCACTTAACATAAGAGCTCACAAAATTCTTTTATGTAAAAGAGAAATAGGAATGTAAGATTTTTCTTTTGCATATTAAAGTTATAGTACACATATTATTCACTTATATTGCATTTCCTGAACCTTTTTTTCATTTTGTTTTTAAATGAACCCTATTTACACCTTCTGAGAGTGTGTAAATATTTGATTCTAAGGAAGAGGAAATATTTGATCCTAATGAACACTTTTAGCACATCCTAATGAACACTTTTAGTACCCACCTGAGCATAAGGAAGAGGAAATATTTGATTGACACCTCCATATGTTCAAAAGTGAGTATTTCAATTAATTGTGTTTCATAGTTCTTAATAGATGTGATTTTTTAATGGTGTTTGATATATTTATTTAATGAAATGGTCTATTTTATTGACATAAATTGCATAATCATTTGTATCTTTTTTTAAAAATTTAGCACAAGATACAATACTTGTGTGTGGCCAAAGTACTCCAAATTATATTTTATAAAAGTCTATCACTACAATAATTTAGAGAAGTGTAATTGACATAAAATATAATTTTAAAATGCTTGAACAAAGGAATTTAAAATTGTTGAATTATTATTGATACAGATTTAGATTATTCTTTTTCATAATAATTAAAATAATTTTTGTTCCTTGAGAAGATTATATCATGTTACAATGACTGTGATCATGGTAGATCTAATGCTGGGAGGACAACTTTGTCAATTTTTTGCATTATTCTTTAAAGGGTACTAGCTTAATGGAAGAGCACCTACTTTATAAGTAGGAGGATGGTGGTTCAATTCCATCGTGCCCTAATATGACTAAATTAATGATTAAATAAACTACCAAATAAACTAACAAATATAGTACCAAATATACTACCAAATATACTACCATATATACTACGAAATAAACTACCAAAATTACCAAATAAACTACCAAAATTACTAAATAAACTACCAAAATTACTAAATAAACTATGATATAAACTACCAAGTAACAACAATAAATGACTAAATCAATGACCTAATCAATGATTAAAATAGTTTAGTCATATATTTGGTTGGGAGATAAATGTCTGGCAATAAACTACCACTGGTCATGTGATCAAAATTAGTCACATATCTACAATTTTTAGTAGTTTATTTAGTAATATATTGTTGTTTTTGTACTAGTGAAAGTACCACCATGAACTCGTAGTGACCATATCCTATACGAAATGTAGTCTTATGGATGTCACTTTCCAGGATGTGTAATTGATGGTACCATGACTTCAAATCAATCATGGAGAAAACTCTAACACCCTGTAATTGATACAATAAGTCATCAATCTTGGGTAACAAATATCAGTTCCTAATAGTTCCCTTATTCAGCTACTGGTAATCAATGCACAATCTAAGTGACACATCCTTCTTCTTAACAAATATCACCGATGCTCCCCAAGGTGACACATTGGGTCATATATTTCCTTTCTACAAAAATTCGTCTAGCTGAATCTTAAGCTCATTAAGATCATGTGTGGTCATCATATAGGGTGCTCTAGAAATGGGTTCCATCCCTAGCATGAGATCAATATGGAAATTAACTACCCTCGGTGGAGGTATACTAGGAAGCTCTAATGGAAACACATCTACAAAATCTTGTAATATCAGATAGTCTTTGAGAGAAGGTTCCTCCACTACATCCTCCTCTTTATCATTGATAGTGATAGCAAATAACTGACATCACTTGTGCATGCATCATTTAAGCTATATGGAAAAAATCATATGAAGGGATACTTGCCTTTGAACTCCTGAAATCACCCTAGGTACATCATGATCATCTACACACTCAACCCTCTTCTGTCTATAATTCACCTTGGTGATGTGGGTGCAAAGCCAATCCATGCCAAGGAATACATCATAGGAACCCAATGGAGTAATACACAAGTCTAATATGGTGAACATGTCTCCAATCTAAATCAAACACTCATGGATCAAGGAATCAACTGACACCCTAGCCCCTAAAGCTAACTCAACCTCCTAGTCAACATCTAATCTAGCTACCACTAACTAGCAATGCTCCACCACAAATGGGGATATAAAAGAGTCTATAGCTCTATAGTCAAATAGTATAGTAACCTCATATCCTCTAATCATACTTGTAGCCTCAATCACTATGGCCTAGTGCTTGGCCTTGTGGTTTTCAACCACTGCAAACACCTTATGGGATCTGCCCATATCACCTACTGTAGGCTTTGAGGTGGCTCCTCGTTGACTACCTACTATGGGACCCTGTGAATACTCTCTCATAATATGACCCATACTACCACAAGAATAAAATTCCCCATGGTTCTAAATCTATACTCCCTGTGGCCTAGACTACTGTTGACCCCTAGTCCTGCTAGACCCACTAAAAACCCCCCTAGAGGATTGTTGAGTTTTGGCTAGCTATGTATACTGGTTCTGTGGCCTCTAATCATGTTTGGGGCTCTATAATTGCCACTATTTGGGCTTAGAGCCCTGGTAACTCTGTGATGACCTCTTTCTAGGGTCCCGCTACCCTCTTTGCTATGTCTATGGGGCCTTTGAAGACCCTATCAAGTGACTCTAATTACCCTTCCAAGAGGGTTTCTGATGTGCTAGCTATTGGGAGGGGTTTCGATTATGGGATCTGTCCTAAGATTCATGTCTAGTATGAATGTCTTTGACAACCAATGTTGTTTGAAATGCAAAGCACACTGATCCCTAAAGAGATAAATTAAGGCCCTTAATGAATTGATGGATGTGTAGCTTCTCATCTCTCATGTAATCCACATATGGAAGTAGCTTTAAGAACTTACTCTCATACTAGGCCACTATGAGACCCCTCTCCTGAAGATCATGGAACTCCTCAACCTACCTCTATCTAAAGTGCTCTAACAAATATCTATCTCTAAAATAGTCCGCAAAGGACTCCCAAGTGAGTGTCTCTATGTCTACTCTCCCTATGGTCTGCTCCTATTGCCACCAATTGGAGGCATCCTCTCATAATAGGTGTATGGCCAGTCATGCCTTCAGATTGCTCCCATGGGTACACAATCCAAAGCACCTTTATAAAATCAATAGTCATACCTCTACATGTGTGCCATCTATGGTACCAGTGAATAGGGTGTCTTGAGTCATAGTAGGTCACTAATCTCATCCCCAATATCTTAGGGTACTCTCACTAGTGCTCACTCTAATGCAGGGGGTGGCTTGACCTGGTGTTCTGATGCTTCCCCTTGATCCTCTACAAGTCTAGGTGGGGGACTTCTACTCCCTTCCCTAATATTGGCCCCATGGCCCTCTACATCTTGCTACCCAAGCTATGAAATGATAGGTGGTAACCTCTAGTGTACTACTCTAATTAGATTATTGATAGCATTGAAAACCTAATCAAGATTTGGAGGTTGCCCTGGTGGGGGTCCTCTCACATATTTTCCTACCCCCTATTGGCTTGTTGGGTTTTCTCTAGGACCCCTAGCCCTTTGACGACCATTGCAAGTGACTGTAGGCATCCTACACAAAATTGTAGTTCATAGGTTAGATGTAATGGGTTAGGCTCCTAGTGTTGAAACCAAATGGTCTGATACAAGAATTTCATGCCCATAATTCAACAAGTCAAAAACATAACTAATTTTTTTTGAAATGTACACAACTGAAGGTAAGAAACTTAATCTATCCTTAAACTAGGAGGTGATGAAGTTAGAAGGTGGAATGAAGTTTGCCCAAATTGAAAACTGGATCTCGAGTTCACTATGAGGAGGTCACCTAGTTGCTAGTTACTTAAGACAAAATCCTGTTAAGATGATATTGTTATGAATTCCTCATTCTTCTATACTCAAAATGAGACACTTAGATGTGCAAGTGAGTTTCAATTTGTTTATTTGTGGTAAAAGTTCTAAGGTTGTATCATGAAGGTGCTTGTCAATTTACCATTTTATTTCTATTAATATTAGGTTTACCTTTATTTTTCTACTTTATATTTTCAATATTATTATTATTCAATTATTATTTGAAAACACCTGTACTTCTATTTTAATAAACATCTTTTCTTTTGTTTCTAACATCATTATTATTTAATACTAAACTAAAATTACTAAATTCGCAATTAATGCCCGATTAATTATTAATTGAAATCTTTCATTAATACCTATACTACCTTAAAAAAATAATATAAATAATATTCATATATATCTATTAAACTTCTAAAATATCTATAATCAAAATGTAATAAAATAAAATATCTTAAAATAAAATATATATATTCTCCTTAAATTCATCTAATATACTAAAATCAAGATACAATCATATAAAATATAATTCTAATTATACAAATCCTTAAATTCAAATTATAATGAAAATAAACTAAAATCTAAAAAATATAAAATCCCCTTAATATATTTTATATATATTTTTAAAAACTAAATAAAAAAATCTAATTTTGACATCCAATAACATAATTAATGTGAGTGTAATTTCCTAAACTACATTAATCCTAATATACTTAACTCATTAAATATAACTATATTTATAATATTAAAAAAAAAAATGATAAACAATGCACATTTTACCTATTCCCACCACCTCCCTATTTCCTAGGTGTCCCATACTACCCTACCTCCTCATAACTACTTTTCCCCACCATATAAATTTGTTACCCCCTCTCATCATAGTTGCCACCCCCCTTTTCTCTCTCTTCCCACGTGGGAAGGAGGAGAGGTGGGCACCCTGTCAACAATGTATCTTCCATATTTATGTATGCCTCCCTTTAATTTAAATTGCCAGGGTAAAGTGGGCTGGGTGGAATTTTCTTCCCCTCCCCCCAACTTGCATCATTATATATATATATATATATATATATATATATATATATATATAATTATTATTTTTAAACAAACAACTATGCTTGGTGGGAAGGTGGAGTGGTGGGGTCACCTCCCACTCTTCTAATTAATTTTTTCTTTGTTTTAAATATATTTTATTTTAAATGAACTGACACAATATTAATGAGGAGTAGATGTAAAAATCATTTACCTCTAACATATATATTTTTCAGATAACAATATTTTATTTCAGCTCTATTATTTTATTTGACAGTATTGGTATGAGACAATTTTTATTTTGCCCATACATTTTCCAGAGAAGATTTATGCATCTCTAGGTCTTTTTTTTTTAGCTTATCTTATTTGCCTAGATCTTCTCATGTAAACTCTATAATTTCTTAGATTTGAGTTGATGATTTTTAAACATTGCATCATACATTGAAATCTCTTTTTTATTTAGCAAATTAGATGTAAAAATAATTATCATATAACAAACAAATCTACTTGCAAGATTTACTAATATGGAATTTAAATGTAATCCTTTGATTATAATTTCATGAAACATCAAATATTCATTATACATTATTTAAATTCAATTTTAAAATTTTAAACTATCTATGAATCCATTACCTATCAATTTCATATCCAATCACTAATTAAGAAACATTCTGAACACCAATGCAACTAAATTATTCTTATGAGATTTGAGGAGATAAGAATATCAAAATGATAATATCTTATCCATTCTTACAATGTATGTCATAATAAAAAATTCTTTTCTTAAAGACATTAACTAAGTATGAATACATTAAGTATTGCATACACATTCTACCATTATATATTAATCAAGTTGATCACATAAAATATATATTTATTTCTATGATGATGGAGTGCAAAAGAATGGAAAAAGAGAGCTTCATTTTTATCAAGCATGAACAAGGGTGGTGAAATGACCATATGAAGCTATATACAATGATTGGACCCTTTTAAAATATATAGGCTATTCTGAACTCTCTCTATGGACAATGAATGAGAACAATAACAACACTCTTACAAGAATAAATAGAATCACATATCAAAATGGAGTTTGGTTCACCATTTCCTTCACAAATACAATAGTGCCAGCTTTCTCCAAACAATAAAAGGTCTACATGAACTCCAAGTTTTCCAAGATTCTCCCAGTAAAAGCCTACAAAAGAGATAGAGAAATGGGGAACCATGGAGGCTCACCTCCCAATTGAGGCCTTGAGGAGGCCACCCACCTAGCTTGCGGAAACAAGGCACAAATGGTTACATACTACACATTCACATATCATGCATGATCACAACAATATAACTAGATTCTACACAATACATTACAAGACAATCCCAACCTAAGGTTTGCACAAAGATTCAACAATTGAATCAAGTTATAGGGTGAAGGTGGGCTCTCTCCATGAGGAGGATTTGCAAATGATGATCCACAATATGCATGTACTCTTACTATCAACATACCCTTTCAAGGTTTAGAATATCTTCCCTCTTCACACACCTCCTTATAACTCCTAAAATGTAAGTAAACAAGAAGTCCCATATTCTATTGAACAAATAAAGATCATCTCCACACATGCAAGAGTTCCACAACTACTTGAGTGAGCCCATCTAACCCCTTCAGCCAGGCATCTCTTCACTCCCAAGGGTGAGTGATGCTTCCCACCCATTACACAACACACAACATGCAACAAACAAGATTCAAGAAGGAAAATTCACATAAAATTCTCAGATGCAACACTCAAACAAAAGATCTTATTTTTTCACAAACCACACCTATATTACACCAAATCTACCATGAAAAGAAGAATACCGTTGTTAAAATTTCTTTATAATAATTGAGCATGGGGGGGGGGGGGGGGGGTGGAATTAGTTATTCAAGGTCCAAATATCCTATTCAAACTTTTCATTAAGGGTAGCAAGCATTCATTCATCCAAGCTTTAACTTTTCTAATTAACAAGTTACTATAAATCAACATGCAAGCATTAACACATAAGAAATCAACACATGACATAGTGATTTATGTGGAAACCCAATTTGGGAAAAACCACCAGTAACATGCTACTCAATTCATACTCTTTTGAAGTGATGCCCTATGAAAGGCCTACCCTATTAAAGGCTTACAACACACTATTAAATGTGACCTTTTTAGAGGATTTAACCACCCTATTAGAAGTGGGCCTAGCTAGAGGACTTTAGTACATTCACTTGGAATGCCACTATGTTAAAGGATTTACAAATGGCTATTAGGCCAACCTAAGTCCATAAGATTTTTTATATCTAATACAATTGCTAAAGAGTATTAGAAGATCTTGACCTGACTACAACATACAACTTATCCTGTAGATCTTAGATCACTTCTCAACTCATACCCTTGCTTGGCCTTCAATCTTTGCAACTCTTGATAGCTTGCCCTTCTTTCAAGCTTTGTCTTCTTGAGTCTCCACACTCAATGTACTAGTGTAATCATCTCTTCATGACCACTCATAGAAGTAGAGCCTCTGCGCTCTTCCTTCTCCTAGATGTCTCCTCCTTGACACCCTTCTAACCACTTCATAGATTTAGCTCTTTAGCAACAACAATATCAGAAACTCTTTACTTCTTAGTCTATGACTTCTTAAATAGAAGTCTTGGAGTATATTTTCCTTCTCTATTCTTCCATTTTTCAATTTCAATTCACATGGATTAGGTAGGATTCATTGCATCTAACCCATATTTCATTTCCTTTAGAATTTTCCCAAAAATGGTTTACATAGGATTCTATGCCACCAACTCATCATCCTTATCTTCCAGCTCATTCACAAAATTCATCCACTTTACATTTTTTTCTCTATTCTCTTGCACTCCTCATCCTGATGATGGATCACTATGTGTGATCCGAAACGTTGATGCTTAAAAATTACGACACAATCAAACTCCAAAAATTCTCATGATATTACTAATGGATTGTGGAAATCAAATGACATTAACCATTATGTTGGTTTAGAATTGGAAAATATTCATCATTTGAAATAATGCAGCAGCTCGTCACTATTGAAATACTAGTGCTCAACACATAATATGTTACTCGGCATCAGCTGTGTTTTTCTTGGTGCTTGGCACCTAAAGATCACTCGTCACCAACTAAAAATTTTCTAATGCTTGACACCTGATCTTCACTTGGCACACACTAGAAATTTCTAGTACTTGACTTCTATTGAAAATTTTCTTGACTTCAACTAACTTTATCGGCACCCACTTATGATCTTAGTTTAAGCTTTGCAGTCAACCTTGTTACAAATTCTTCCTCCAATAATTCTAAGTGTGACCAACCTCTTTATCTTTGAGTATGTCATCAATACATTACTTAACCATTGTCTTAACTAATCTTTGCACTTCATTACAACATCATAACTCAACCTTTCCCTTAGGTGCTCTTGTTCCATCTTGTTGATCAAATCCTCTTCATAAATCAACTAAGTGATAGTACTTGGATCTTATAAGAAAATATCATCCTTACAAATAGTAGGTTTGACATCAATGAAAAAACAATGATTGAAAATATTCTTTTACAATAATCTCCCTCTTTGATCTTCAACAACAATAAGCTTTTCAATCAAATTTCCAACAATCTCCTTCTTTGGCATTGATGGTAAACCAAACTGATGAACCATCAGACTAAACTATTCAACCACAAAACTACTAGGTTGGAACAGTAAGTCAAATGCCAAAAATTAAATTGTAACATCACATCTCCTTCTACTATTCTGATTGCTTCATTTTAGCTTCTCCCTCTTTGATATTTTATCCTTTTTCTTTGTCTTTCTCCCTTTATATTTCTCATCTTCTGTTGTTCTGATCAACATCTTACAACTTCTCCTTCTATCTTCTTTGATTAGTTTTAAATATCTTCTCCCTCTTTTCTAATTTTTTATCTTCAATAGTTGTTGATCAGTTATCTACTTCTCCCTCAATGACAACAATGTGAAAGGCATATTAGCATCTTTAATATGCAAGTGTAGATTTTACAGGTTTATTCAATGTCCCCCTCTATCACCTTTCTTGTGACTAATTTGAAATTTCAGCACTTTTACTATTTTAGGCAAGGATCCCAAAGTAAACACCCTCTACATCAATGTATAAAATCTTCAACATTTAGCTCATTTGATATAGGGCATACTTGTTTTTAGGTTCAAGTATCCTTAGCTAGGGGTATCACCCCTAACTTACCTCTAAGATACTCAAAAGCATCTTTAGGTAGTGCTTTTGTAAAGATATCAACAATATGTTCCTTTGAGCTAACATATTCCATCTTCGCTTGTTTGTCTTCCACTAGCTCTCTTACATAGTGATACTTGATTGCAATATGCTTAGTTTTAGCATGCATTACTGGATTCTTTGATATATTGATGGCACTTGTATTATCACACTAAAGTATCATAGGCTCAATTACCTCTTCTTGTGTACTTGCAGCAAATGTTTGATCCATACAATATCGGTGTAGTTTATAGCAGCTACCACATATTCAGCTTCAACAATGGATTGTGAAGTGTAGCTTTTCTTTTTGCTGATCCAAGTAATCAACCTTTTTCCTAAGAAAAGTGCTCCTCCACTAGTGTTTTTTCTATCATCAATGTTTCCTCCCTAATCTACATCAGTTTAGGCTTTCAGTTCAAACTTCTCATTCCTCTTGTAGTATAAACCAAAGCTATCAGTTCCTTTCAGGTATCTTAATATTCTCCTCATTGCCATTAATTGATTTTATCTTGGGTTTGTAAAAAATCTTGCTACTATTCCAACAACTAATGCAATGTTTGGTCTACTATGTACAACATATTGCATCTTTCCAATTGTTAGGATTAAACCATAGACAAAAATAACAATTACATGCAAATATAACTAATAATAGAAAAATAATAGTTCACACAAATATAGATCACACAGAAAAGAACACAAGGCACCAAGATTTAAACTAGTTCATCCAATCCCTAGGCTACATCCACCAAACAGCAAGTCTAATATTTTTATGATCTAGTGATTACAACCTGATTACAATCCATAATCCCTTACAACTCAATACCACTGCAAGAAAAAATTTTGCATCACACCTTATGAAACAATCCCTAACCCTAAGCCCTTTTATATAATTATTTTAAATACTTTAGGGTTATAATTAATAATTACATGTCGGCCCAAAATCTCGATAAAGTAGGGCCCCAAATTTTATTTTTTCAAGGCAATGCCTTGAACCCCAAAGAATTTATGAAGTATGTACAATACTTTCCTAATTAGTCACCACAACCTAATAATCTCTCACTTGGGGACTAATCAGGCTCCACTCTAAACAACAATCTCCCTCATGGAGACTAATCCTGTAGCAATATCGCTAACACATGGCGCTCCCACTAGATCAAACCACCCTGGACTCTATTGTTCTTTTATTCATATTCAGTATAGAAGACCAACTGAAGCTGAAGAGGAGTTTAGCTTCTCTTTTGTTACTACCTTTGTCAATATATCCACTAGATTGTCATCAGTATGTATCTTCTCCAACTTTAACTATCCATCCTCCAAAACTAATCGAATGAAATGGTAATGCAATTATATGTCTTTGGTCTTTGAATTCAGAGCTAAATTCTTTGCAAGATGAATGGTACTCTAGCTATCTATGAATAAATAATTATCCTTCTAAGGATGTCCCAATTCTTGCAAGAAGAACTGAAGCCATATCATCTCTTTGCCTACCTTTGTAGCAACTACATACTCTGCCTCTGTAGTGGATAAAGCATTAACCTTTTGTAACCTAGAAACCCAGCTCATGGCTACCCCACCAATAATAAAGATGTAGCTTGTAATACTCTACCTAGTATCAATATCCCTTGCCAAATTTGAGTCAACATAGCCCTATAAATTAGTAGTAGAGCCCCCAAAGTGTAAACACTTATTGGATGTTCCTCTCAAATATCTGAGAATCTATTTAACTGCATTCTAAAGCTCAATTCTTGGATGACTCATATACCTACTAACAACTCCCATTGCATGTGCAATATCTAGCCTAGTACATACCATAACATAGATCAAGCTTCCTATAGCTAAAGAATAGGGTACATTAGACATCTTATCCTCCTCTTCCCGTGTCTCGGAACACATCTCCTTAGTCAACTTCAAATGACTAGGCAAAGGTGTGCTGACAACTTTAGCATTCTTCATAGAAAAAAATTGCAACACCTTGTCAACATAATTAGCCTGAGATAGCATCAATTTTCTATTTTTCCTATCTTTGCAAATCTTCATACGAACAATTCTTTTTGTTGCCCCCAAATCCTTCATAGAAAATGCATGTGCTAATTGGCTTTTCAACCCCTTAATGTGATCCATGTTAGACCCAACTACAAGCATATCTCAACATATAAACATAAAATAATGTAACTATCATCATCTAACCTCTTAAAGTAGACACAATGATCTGAATGACACCTACTATAACCATGCTCATGCATAAAACTGTCAAATTTTAGATACCATTGCTGAGGTGCTTGCTTGAAGCCATATAAACTTTTCTTCAATTTGCACACTAAGTTCTCCTTACCTTTGACCGCAAATCCCTATGGTTGAGCCATATATATCTCTTCATCCAAAGCACCATGAAGGAAGGCTATTTTAACGTCCAACTACTCTAAATGCAAATCTTTAGTAGCCACTAGACTTAAAACAGTACAGATAGAAGTCATTTTAACAATAGGAGAAAATATTTGATCAAAATTAATTCCCTTTTTCTATGCTTTAAATATTTTCTTACCTCCATTCTATTATTTTAACCTATAAAGCCACTTATTCTATATAGCCTTTTTATGTGCAGACAACATGCACAAATTCTATGTCTTATTCTTTAGCAAAGAGTCCATTTCATCTTTCATTGAAGACTCCCACTGAATCATAGTATCCACCTGCATAGCTTCATAATAACTTTCAGTTTCACCAGCATTAGTAAGTAAAATAGAATACAAAGAGGGAGACAATCTTTGTGGAGGTCTAATTTGCCTTGTTGACCATCTAACATTCACTAGTGTGTGTTTTATTTGTTGTTGTGGTTGTTGCACATCATGAGGAATGGCTAGAACATCAACTTTTGGAGTATCATCCAGCAATACATAATCATCTTCTTTCTTCTCATGTTGTTGCAACAAATGTTTGTACAACACTTTCTCATTGAATATGACATCCCTACTTCTTACAATTTTATGATTTTCAAAATCCCAAAGCCTATAACCAAATTCATTAATGCCATATCCAACAAATACATATTTCTTTGACTTAGCTTCTAGCTTGGTTCTATTTTCAGAATCTATATGAGCAAATGGTTCATAACTGAAGGTTTTGAGAAAAGAATAACTCACCTTCTTACCAGTCCATGCCTCCTCTAGAATACCATAGCCCAAAGGAGTAGAGGAACCTCTATTAATCAAATATATAGCAGTATTGATAGCCTCCACCCACATGTGTAAGGGCAACCCAACATGGAACCTCATGCTCCTTGTACACTCCATTATAGTCTTGTTCATGCATTCAACCACTCCATTTTCCTATGGAGTCCTTGGAATAGTTTTTTGTCTATGAATACCATTAGTGGAGCAATAATCTTCAAATTCATGATTGCAATACTCACCACCATTATTAGATCCGAGACACTTTAATTTTTAACTTGTCTCATTTTCAACCAAGCATTTCCATTTCTTAAAAGTTTGAAATACATCAAATTTACATGTAAGAAAATAAACCTGTACTTTTCTAGTTGTGTCATCAATAAATGTAACATAGTAATGAGAGCCACCAAGGGAAGATACCTGAGCTGGTCCCCATACATCGGTATGCACAAGCTCTAATTTCTCCCTTTTATTTTCCTTCCCAATCTTTGCAAAACTCACTCTCTTTTGTTTTTCATACACACAACTTTCACAAAAATCCATATTAACACATTTTAGACTTGGTAAAACTTTCTTTGAATGAAGTACTTTCATACCTTTCTCACTCGTGTGCCCAAGTCTATTGTGTCACAACACTATATCAGAATCTACATCAGCTATTTGTTCTCCCTACTCAACTATAACAATTGTTCTTGAACATTTATTTTTCTCTCCCTACTCAACTATAGCAGTTGTTCTTGAACATTCATTTTTCTCTTAAACAATTAAAGTAGAAGGAACAATATGACCTGTACAAAGATATAAGGTGCCTACTTTCACACCTTTTGCTACTACAAGGGAACCTTTTGAAACCTTCCAATTTTTATCATTAAAAGTAACTATACAACCCTCATCACTAAATTGCCCCGCTGAAATTAAATTCCTACTAAGCCTTGGAACATGTCTTACCTCATGTAGTAGCCAATGATTCCCATTTTACAACTTAATCTTATTTTTTCCCTTTCCAACAATCTGACAGGGTTCATTATCCCCCAAATAAACAAGCCCAAAATTCCCTTGGACATAATTAATGAAATAACATCTATGAGGTGTAGCATGAAATGAAGCATTAGAATCTAAAACCCATGAATCATCAACACTTTCTAATGATAGAAGCAAAGCATCCTCTTTAGATTTGTTACTTATCACATTTGCCTCCTTGTCTCCATTTGATTTATCTCCTTCATTTTTTTTTCAATTCCAACAATCTTTTTTTCTGCCTTAGTTTCCCATAGTACCAACAAACATTTGGTCCTCTTGATTGAGACCTTCTCCCTTTTGACTTTCCTTTTGATTTTCCACAATTTTCAGAATTACTTCCTCTCTCAGTCATTCTGCTCCTACTTTGTGCATTCAAAGGATTTCCTGATGTAGATCCACCTAAGGTTTTCCTACAAGTTTCCTCACTCAAAATAGCACCAATCACATCATCAGATTTTTGGGTACTAGATCCAGGAACAAAATTACTCACATCCATTACCAAGCCATTCCAGCTTTTAGTTAAAGAACACAAAATCAAGAGAGCCCTTATTTCTTCTTCAAAATTGATACCCACAAAAGATAACTAACTAGTAATAGTATTAAACTCATTTAAATGATCTATAATAGATTCACCTTCTGCCATTTTCATATTAAATAAATGCTTCATGAGAAATACCTTGTTTGAAGTGGAGGGTTTTTCATACAGTGTCACTAGGGTTTTCATTAATTCTTTTTTCATCTTTTTTTTTGTAATATTAAATGCCACCGATGGTGCCAAGCATAATCAAATGCTTCCAAGTGCCTTTCTATCCAAAAGATCCCATTCCTCATTTGACATAGATCCTTGATTCTTGGCTTTTCCTTGAAATGGCTTCCATAAATCCTTCTAATATAGATAGTCTTCCATTTTCATATTCCATAATTGGAATTTCTTCCCATTAAACCGATCAACCCTTATCTTACCCTCATCTGCCATTGCTCCCACTCAACTATGAGACTCCCACTCAACCATGTAACTTTCCTGCAGAGGATAACTGAAAAACAACTAGGCTCTGATACCACTTGTTAGGATTAAACCATAGATAGAAATAAAAATTACATGCAAATATAACCAATAACAAAAAAATAATAGATCACATAGAAAATAACACAAGGCATGAAGATTTAACATGGTTCACCCAATCCCTGGGCTATATCCACCAAATAGCAAGTCCAATATTTTTATGATCTAGTGATTACAACCTGATTATAATTTGTAATCCCTTACAACTCAATACCACCACAAAAACCAATTTCGCATCACACCTTATGAAACAATCCATAACCCTAAGCCCTTTTATACAAGTATTTTAACCACTTTAAGGTTATAATTAATAATTACATGTTGGCCCAAAATCTCGATAAAATAGGGCCCAAAATTATTTGTTTTGAGGCGATGCCACAAATCTCAAAGAATTTATGAAGTATGTATAGTAAATTTCTAATCAGTCACCACAATCTAACAATCTCCCACTTGGGACTGATCATGCTCCACACTAAACAACACCAATCATTGAACCATACAATGTCTGATTTACTTCAACAAACTCATCATTCTTGGATAGTTTATGGCCTATTGCCATTAGTGTGCTGACTAGTTTTGAGTCTTCTAGCCCAAATGTTTTGAGTACTTCCTTGATGTATTTGGATTGGGTCAAAAATATGCCATGCTCCAACTAATGTAAATTTGATTTCTCCAAACATTGAAATCTCAAATTCATGCTTTATTTGATTAGTGAAATATTTGCAAAGAACATCGTTTCCTCCAAATATTATATCATCAATAAAGATTTCTAATATCAAAATGTCTTTACCTTCCTCAGCTTTGATGTATCAGTTGCCATTGTGATCTATTCTTTCAAATCCTATCTTCACAAGATATTTGTACAACCTCTCATACCATGCTCTAGATGTTGCTTCAATCCATAAAGTGCTTTGAGTAGCTTGTAGACCATGTCCTTGGTCTTCTCATCAACAAATCCCTCTAGTTGTTCTATGTAAAATTTCTCTTCTAGTATTCCATTCGGGAAAGTAGACTTAACATCCATCTGGTAGACTTTAAAACCTTTATATGTAGCATAAGAAAGTAAAGTTCTTACTCCTTCCATTCTTGCAATAGGAGAAAATGTCTCTCCATAATCCAGTCCTTCTTCTTGTGCATAGCCTTTGCAAAGTAGTCAGGCTTTGTTTCTTTGTATCTCACCATTCTCATCAAGTTTGTTTCTAAACACCCATTTTGTACCAATCACATTCTTATTAGCTGGTCTAGGAACTAGAGACCATGTTTTGTTTTTCTCAATCTAATCTATCTCTTCTTCCATGGATTTATACTAGTCATCATATTGTAGTGCATCTTTCACTATTTTGGGTTCAACCGTGCTTAGCAGACATGATTTACTTCTGAACCTATTCCTTCTCATTGGTCTAGCATTCTTGTCACCAATTATTTGATCTATAGAGTGATGTTTTCTCACATACTTGGCTAATCTAGTTTCAGTCCTCCTTTCCATGTTTGATCCTTCAACTTTAGAGTCATTTCATTCTTCTTCATCTAGCATTTCATCATTCCTTTGTTGCATACTATTGTTAGAATTAGAATGTGCATTTTCTACATTCTACAGCTCAATTTTTTAATGTAGCTCAACATTCACAGGCTAAGACTTGGTAGATACTAAAGTTTGTTGTTGATTCCCAACTTGATTTGTAGCATTGTCTTCAACTATCATTCCTTCATAGAAGTATACAAAGGATCTATAATTTTCTATTTTCTTTGACTCATCAAAATTTACATTTACACTCTCCACAACTTTTTTTTTTATTAGCATTCAAACCCTTATATGACTTTCTTCTAGTGGAGTATCCAAGGAATATGCCTTCATCACCTTTTGCATCAAACTTTTCATTTCTTATATCTTTTAGAATATAGTATTTACAACCAAATACTTTGAAATGTTTAACATTAGGTGAATGACTATACCATAATTCAAAAGATGTTGCATTACTCTATTTAGTGTGTAGACCACAATACTTACAACTTCTCTCCAATACTTAAGTGCAACATTTTTCTCCATCATCAAGGTTATAGCACAATCAATCACTGACCTTTTCCTCCTTTTAGTAATACTATTCTATGGTGGAGTTCTTGCTACTGATATTTTTCTTTTAATACCTTTGTCATTGTAGAATATTTTAAACTCTCTTGATGTGAACTCACCTCCTCTATCTGACTTTAGCCATTTCAGGTTCTTTCTTATTTCCTTCTCAACTCTAGCCAAATACCACTCAAACATTTGAAATGCATCAAATTTTTTCTTTAAGAATATAGTAGTCATCATCCTAGAATAATAATCTACAAATAGCATTATGTATCTATCTCTTGGGTAGCTTTTCACTTCTATTGGGCCACATAAGTTTTTATGGACTAGCTCTAGTACTTCTTTGGAAGTGTATGTTATGCTTTTGAAACTAGACTTAGTCATTTTCCCAGTTGACATTGTTTGCACATTGTATTTTCAAGTTTCTTCAACTTGGGCAACCCTCTAACATTCTCTTTCTTGCTAATATTAATCATATTATCAAAGTTAACATGACACAGCCTGTTATGCCACAACCACACATCATCAAGTCTAACAACAAGACATGTTGCATCTTCCATATCTAGGTAAAATAGATTACTCCTAGTTTTTTCACCTTTTCCTATCAAATTTTCATCAGTGTCATAGATCTTGGTAGTTTTGTTTCCAAATTCAACTTTGCAACCTACATTGCCTAACTATGATACACTCATCAAGTTGTAGTTTAATCCTTCAACATAGTATGCATTATCACATGAATTTTTTTTTGTAAGTTTGATAGAGCCCTTTCCTTTGATTTGACATGGGGCATCATTACCAAATCTAACACTATTTCCATCATATTGAGTAAAGGTAATGAACTTACTTTTATCTCTTGTCATGTGATTTGAGCATCCACTATCTATGATCCACTTTTCATTCTTGTTTAAAAAAGTAACCAATGTTGTTGCTTCATCTTCATCTTTGTCCGATTTATCCTTCATGGCTACATAGACTACTTCATCATCATTCTCAGCAAAGTCTTCTTCAACAATGTAGAATCTCTTGCCTTTCTCTTTGTTGTCATCTTCTCTTTTATTATTGAACTTGTTTCTTTCTTTGTAGTTCTTCTTCTGTGGACATCTTGTAGCTATATGACCTACTTCATTGCAATTGAAACATATGATAGGGAGCTTACCTTTGAATTTTCCTTTACCTCTATGGAATATCCTAGCCAGTAGTGCTTCTAACTGTTCCACATCTTCCTCATCTGTGCTACTATCACTAGATGCATATTTTCCTTTTTTTTTTTTCTTGCTTTATGTGGCCTCCTTAGTATCTTTTATTTTCATCTTGGCTTTGAAAGTAGATTCAAGGTTCTTAGGTCCATAGTTGTCAAAATTGGATAGCTCAAATGTAGTAAGTCTTCCAACTATTCCTTCAAAAGTTAGTGTGTTCCCTTGTACACACCTTAGCTCTTGGATGGATGAAACTCTTATAGCATAGATAGGGAGCAAAGTTCTTAAGTATTTTCTGATTTTTGTTTCTTCTTCCAATTGTCCACCTAGACTTCTTATTGCACTCACCACTTCTTTCATTCTTGCAACATACTAAGTGGTATTTTCACCTTCTTCCATCTTCATGTCATCAAACTTTCCTCTTAGACTTTCTCTCTTTTCTCTTTGGACATTTTGATCTCCTCCATAAATTTTTGATAAGGTTTTCCACATCTTGAATGCAATGTGATAGTCTTTGATGTCATCATATTCTATATAGTTGAGTTTAGAAGAAATCTTCAACATTTCTTAGTTATGCTCCTTTTTATTCAAATCATCTACAGTAAGAGGTCCTGTTGGAGTTACATGTTCTATTCCAATTGAGGTTTCTGCATAGTCACCTATTGATCCACCATGCAACTTCATCAGACTCTACCACGCACAAAAGTTGTCTTTGTTGAGCTTGGAAGCTTCTCTCTTTGACATATTGATCTTTCTATTTCTAGTACCTTGAAACTAAATTAGCAGATGGCTCTGATACCAATTTTTAAAATTTCTTTAGAATAACTGAGAGGGGGGGTGAATCAGTTATTCAAGGTCCAAATGTCCTATTCAAATTTTTCAATAAGTATAGGGAACCCATTCAAGCATTCATTCATCCAAGCTTTAACTTTTCTAATCAACAAGTTACTATAAATCAACATGCAAGCATTAACACATAAGAAATCAACACATGACATAGTGATTTATGTGGAATCCAATTTGAAAAAAACCACCAGTAACATGCTACTCAATTCCCACTCTTCTGAAGTGATGCCTTGTGAAAGGTCTTCCCTATTAAAGGCTTACAACACACTATTAAATGTGACCTTGTTAGAGGATTTAACCACCCTGTTAGAAGTGGGCCTAGTTAGGGGACTTTACAACATTCACTTGAAATGCCACCTGGTTACAACTTCTTCCTCAAATAATTCTAAGTGTAACCAACCTCAGTATGTTTGAGTATGTCATCAATACATTACTTAACCATTGTCTTAACTAATCTTTGCACTTCATTACAACATCATAACTCAACCTTTCCCTTAGGTGCTCTTGTTACATCTTTTTGATAAAATCCTCTTCATCAATCAACTAAGTGATAGTACTTTGATCTTATAAGAAAATATCATTCTTACAAATAGCAGGTTTGACATTAATGAAAAAACAATGATTGAAAACATTCGTTTACAACAATCTCCCTCTTTGATCTTCAACAACAATAAGCTTTTAAATCATATTTCCAACAACCATATCAACTCTACATGCAAAATAAGAACACCATGGATCATGGATACCAACCTCACTCCAAGTAATGACAATGAAAAGTTGTAGTAGAGGTCCTTATCCTCTTCCTCCAAACCCTAGTTGTCTCTAAAAATAGAGAATGGCCAAGTGAGTTTCTAATTTGGTCAAGCCTCTATATATCCCTCTAATTTTCGGATTCAATATAAAATGCATTCTTTTTGGGGTCTCCTAGGTCTTCTAGGCACCCTAGTAGTCATTATTAGCCCCCGAACTTAAAGTATCAACATGGGTAGGGCTGATTTTTCTCACAATTACACCTTAGAACTACTTAATGGCCCTCACTATAGACGCATAAATATGATTACATCACTTACATAATCCTACTTTGTCATCTCCTAAGGCATCATTAATTAAGTATTTAATATTTAATTAATATATTGTCATCCCCTATTTAATTAGTTAATTTAATTAACTATAGTCTAATTGATAAAATCAAATGATCACCTGAAATCAATTTATCAATCAAATCTCTATTCCTCTATTAAACTGAATAAATCCTCGAATCTATTCAATTTAATTCCATACCCCCATTTTATTAAATAAATGATTTAATAAAATATATAAAAGCCTAAAAGCCTCCCTAAACCCTATCCTAACCTATAATCCAACTCATCCACACATACTAACCTCACTTAGCCACCTAACTAACCCATCCCATCAAATCTAGGCCACTTGCCCCTTAATCCCCCCTCTAATCCAAGCCTAATCCTCACTCTAACCATGTGCACAACCTTAATCCTAGATTAAGAATTCCTAACCCAAGCCAAAGTCAAGACTTCCACGCACCTCCCATTTTAATATTCAAGAAAAGACTTCATCCTCCATATTAAAGTCAAAAATTCCACCCACCAACCATTTTAATATTCAAACAAAGACTTTATCCTCCATTTTAATATATTCAAATAAATACTTAACCTACCTCATTAAATCCCAAACCACTTGCCTCTTAATCTCTTCCTAAGCTAAGCTGAATCCCTTCCTTAAGCATGTGCACAACTTTAACCGAGGGTTAAGAAAGTCTTAAACTAAACCAAAGTCAAAGTTCCATCTTTAAAGTCTTGAATTCCTATCCAAGAGCCTTAAAGGCTCTTATATGACTTAAAATCTCTTTAAAGACTTTTTACACCTATTTTCCACACCCATCCTCTCTTTTCTTCCCTCATAACTCCCTCTAACCACCTATCTTGACCATCTTCCCTATCCTATCCCCTTGTGACACTTTTTACAAGACTAGAGCTTTT
Organism: Cupressus sempervirens; assembly: GCA_028749045.1. Taxonomy (NCBI): domain Eukaryota; kingdom Viridiplantae; phylum Streptophyta; class Pinopsida; order Cupressales; family Cupressaceae; genus Cupressus; species Cupressus sempervirens. Next base: position 794,340,789 of record CM053793.1, read on the forward strand.
GAAGAAGCAAAATCCATGTGCTCTCTTCTCCTTGCATCCTAACCCTCCTTAACCAATTCCCCTTCCTTGCATCCTAACCATCCATCTCACTACCCCTTGGCCTATAAATGAAACCCTCTCCCTTCACAAATATCATCCACTTCTATGGTAATGTTATGATGCTATTTTGGGAGCCTAAGGACTAACAAAATACCATCATAATGGAAAAATCCATCCATAAGTCCATTTTGAATCATATCCTCTATTGAAGATTGAGCAACATCATTAAGCACACATCCACTTTAATTCTCTTTCATCTAATCACATATGTGAGTTAAATACATTGTTTTGAATATTTTGGTTATCCATTGTATTCTTTTAAGTACTAGTTTTATAGTTCTACAATCACAATGCTAGGTAAGTTAAAATTTCAAATTTCCTATGGTCATAACCTTGTTCTCTTTACTAATTTAAGGCAACAATTCAAATTCTAAATTAAGGTATTTTACTTAGGATAAGCTGGCCACATGATCCATCATCGAAGAACATATCATTTTCACATAACGAGTATGTTGGTAAACAGATTTTTTCTTTTTATCTTTCATGAAATTATGAATCTTAATGCCCGTATTATGAACAATATCTATTCACAACAATTGAAAAGCCATTTTATGGTTACCGACTTTTCTTTGAATTGGTAGGTACAGCTCCCTATATGAATGATATTCAAAGAATTCTGTTTGTTCCTCCTATCTAGTTTAGGGTATGTTCTTGACCTGAGAACATCAGAGGTATAACCAAGTTAGACTTAGACAAGACCTAACTCAGGCGAGTTTGAGTTTTAAGCATCTAATTATTTTTGTGTATTCACAATCTTATGAATTCACCAAAATATTCAAATATCTAACTACAAAAACTTAAAGCTAAACTACTACTATTAATTAATTATACTAAAGTTTCCTCTTTGAATGAACAATAACAATGCTTATTACATTCACTCACTATATTATGAACAAGAGAAGTAAAACTCTGTTTATTCCTTGTTCCAATTCCAAACATTTGAGGAAAACACTAATTTCAACAATTCTACGGAATAGAAAATAATTGATATTGAGTACTCTCAATTGTCTTTGCAACAAAAAGCATCTCACACCAAAAATTTGCCAACCTTTGATTCACCATTAAATTTCATACATATAGGATTTGAGAGATGACCATTACAATAGGAATATCAATCGGTTCATCTTCTCAGATGACAAATGGCAAGATGCCAGTTTGTAAGATTTCAAAATCTACAAAAATTTGTAACATTTACATTAGAAAATAGAAAAGGAGTATTGAATAAGTCATTTAGACTTCTTTCCCTTTTTAGTTTTTTCCCTATATGTTCTAGCAGCCACTATAATTGGGATAATCTCGTCGTGACTAGGCACATGTACATTGGTGAATCTTAAGAGCCACTTTGAATGCTCTCGAGCCAACTCCTTTACTACACTTAGCTAACTTGTCAACTCTCTAGCTACCACATGTATGCATCCACCGAGTGTTTGCAACTCTACCACTCTATTTTGACTGCTTGAAGTCATCCCAGATAGATTATTCAAGTATGTGGAGAAGTTATTCTTCATTGATTCTATCCTAATGAGAGCCTTTCCTTGCCCACTGCTTCATGGATCTGTGTGTAACCCTTGCATGAGCTCAAATTCTCTATCTTGGATCTTCTTCACCTTTTCCTTTGTTTCTTTGAGTCCTTCCTCTGCCTCTTGAATCATTTCTTGCTTGAATTGCATGTTCTGAAGCCATTCAAATAGAGGCTCAGTCCCCTTCTTCAAAATATTCGCTTCGATTGCCTCTTTTTCCTTCATTTGAATGACCATATTTAGGAGAGAAACACATTCATCGCACCTTGCCTTTTCTGCAGCCAAAGTGTTGTGATTAGAAGTAATATTATCCTTCTCAATTTCTAATCGAAGGATAACATTTCCAATCTGATCAATTAGAATAGCTCCATCTATATTGAGCTTCTCAATCCATTCTTTTCTGATCTGGCCAAAATGTCTATCCTTTTGGAGTTGTGAGATGAAGGCTTGCACTTCTTCTACAGTAGGGTTCTTAGTAGAAAGCACACCAGTAATGGTTACCAAAGGAACAACTACTTGCCTGATGAATCTTTTCAAATCCTCAATCTCTGCTTTCATTCTAATTTTTGACAGTTTGAGATCCTCTAGTTGTTCCTCTATCACCTCGTTACTCGATCTCCATAGGCCCACTTTTGTATCATGCCTAGCTTCCCTGAGATCAATTGAATGCAGAGTGAAGTCTTCTCGCATCATATCTTCAATTCACCTAGCCTTATTTGGTTTTGCTACCTCCAGAGTTAAGTGTCCTATTTCTGGATCTTGTCCTAAAATTGACAAGGTCTTCTACTTTTTAGCTTTCACCATGGAAGATCCTGAGCGAACCGCTTGGGATACAACATATTTCGAAGGAACACCTTCATCTTTCCTTTTTCTCTTCTTTTCCAAAGTATCCTTGAGCCAAGATTATGTACTAATCACTTTGGAGGCAGTTCCAAGTGACTCAATGATGAACATCTTCTTCTTCACTGGAGTCATTGTTACTGTAGTTGCAAAAAAGGGGGTCTTGGGATTTTGAGAAAGAAGACGAGATGAACCTAGAGCTTTCTCTTCTTTTTGGGCTTTCTTTGCAACTTCATCAGAATTAGAAGATTTGCTACTACTACTTTTATCATCTCTAATCTCTACTATTTGAATAAGAGGACCAGTGGGCTTTAGAAGAGGAGCACTTACAGATGGTGTAGGGCTACGATGAGGGGATAACATAGGGGCGACATGAGGAGATGGAGTTGGAGAAGCTTGAGGAGATGGGGGTAAAGTGGCATGTGGAGGTGAGACTAGAGTATGGGATCCATCTTTCTGCTCTTCCATTCCCTTCTTAGCTCCAAGTTGGGCTCCAATGACTGGTAGCAATCCACCATGACAAGTTGGGGCTATTAGAACATGCTTCTCTAGGGGCTAGTCACCTCCTTCCACATATTGGGTTGGTCTTTGAGCTACTATGGTAGTAGCACTAGGAGTGGCACTTTGAGATGAAGTAGGAGTAGCTACAGTTGGAGAAGCCTGAGTAGCTTTACTCTTGCTTCAGCTTTTCTTAGCTGTCCATTCAACCCACTTCCCAATTCTTTTGATAATTCTTGCCATCATGACATCATAATTTTCTTCTATGTCAACATATGGTTCAGAGCTAACGAGAGTATTCCTCATTTTTGTCAAATATGTATTACTATACATATTTTGACCATCATCCTCTAGCCCTTCCACATCTAAATTTATCCCATATGTCTTTATCTGATCAATTGTAAATCTAACAAAGGCATGATCTTGGCTCTCCAGCTCATCTTTACAATCTGCCCAATAATCCTCCATGGTTATTACATGTTTGATCACACTTCCAATCTAGAGCACATCCCTAGCATATCCATTAGGATCAAATAGGGGCCTTACTGCTTCATACTCTTCCAATTTGTATTTACTCTCAAATGCTTTGAGTATATTCTTTGCATCTGATCTGGTTTCGCAACTGTATGCTCCAACTTTTATAGGGAATTATACCCTTTCTTCTTCAAGCTGGTGGTCAACATGTTCACTTGTATTTCTTGCCTCACGATCTCCATGAGCATGATCATATCATTTAGATACCTTGGCAGCTTCAGTGGGAATCTGTCGAACGCTGCAAGATGCAAATAAGAAAATGATGAGAACTAGATGAAGTAATTGCCAAATTGGCTGATGATCGCCATCACTTCTGGATTGAATCTCCACTCTGGGCACCCCTATAATTCCCTGCAAATCCTCATGGTGAATGCATCATTTCTTAGGATGTATTTTGCATAACTATTCTATAATTGCAAGCATGGATAAAACTCATAACTTTTTACATTATCAGGGAAATCTTCAATCCTAGGGAGTCCTAGCAACAATTGAAGAGAAGCCAACATGTATATCAAGAATGAGGACATATAAAAAGAATTATAAAACTTAGCTGCACTGAGAGCCCTAGAAATTTGTTCACTAACCTCATGTGCCCAGTCAATATACTGTGTGTCTACGCAAATAACTTGCACCAAAAAGAAGTATTGCTCTACAAAATTAAAAGCTTCTACCTCACCTTTGAGTTGATGCAATATAACCAAAATATCAACAATTTCTGGTTTGAGGTCTATGTCGAAGAGAGTTTTAGGGACTTTACTCTTGGCCCCCCTTGGCTTCTGAAACCAAGACTGCATGATCTCCTTTGTCCAAACCATCTTTTTCAATGAGTACTCGGACATGGCTCCACTCATTGTCAAATTAGAGAACACATCCTGTTATGGAATTTGCAAGCAATTCACCACTGATTGTCGATCAATTGAAATCAACATTGTCTGATCAGGCAATAGAATCTGCCTTGTATCTGGGTTGTAATGATTGATGCATTCTAAAATCAACTCTAGGGCTTGTACTGCTATAGGGAACCCACCTGCTTCTACTAATCTGCTTCCTTGAAGTTTCTCTGTTATGGGGTGGATTGGTTCTACTCTCAATCTCCTTTGAAAATCATGCATATCATAGAAATGAAGTGAAGTATCCATGAAAGTTGACCATTCCGACCTAATTCCACCCAATCCATCGAACCCTAAGAATCTTGTTACCATTTTATTTGATGTATTATAGCGAAAAATCAAATAGTTATAGCTGACACAAGATGCCAATTCTATATTTGAAAAATACTTGAAAACACTATCCAATACAACAGTATAATAGTAAGATGGTAGTTTGAAAGTCTGTTACTTCACTCTTTATAGAATAAACCCAGATTTGCCCATTGAATTTCATAAATCATGCCACACGAGTGGAATTAAGAGTAAATCCATTGGATTGGTAAATATAAAGGTTATAATGGATTTATCTTTGTCTTTTGACTCTTTCTGTTGGCTTCAATGGTAACTTTCATTAATTATTGGTTTACTTTCTGTTTCACCTATCTTTCGGGAAAAATAAGAATAGAGTACTTACTAGGGAAAAATTTTCTTACCTCAATTATGCTTGCAAACACCCCATCAATTCACTAATTTTCTTCTATTTACTTGTCCAAAACAATCTGCAATCAATTCATGTGCTTACCATGCTCCTAGGAATGATTTTTCCTCAAATGCAGAAAATGGCCCTCGAGGATAGAAAACCTGCAGTGGAGAAACAGATTTCCGATTTTCCCTTTTAACTTTAGCTTTTACCTTTCAATCCAAAGCACTTTAATAAAAAAACTCTGGGAAATATAAAAGAGGCTTCATGGGTGAAAAATGGGGTCCACTTAGTAACTCTATTTTTCCATTTGGGCCTTTGCAAAAATTTCAACTCTTGGTTCAGAATCCGTCAGAGGAGAAGCCACTTCTGAATTTTTCGCCAATACTTATCCCGCTCATCTTAATGAGCTCTGAGTAATTTTTTCTATGTAAACTTGATGATATTTAAATTATCTAACCATTAGGCAACTTACATACCCTTGTTTTAGTCTACCAGTAGCAGCTATGGATCTCTGTGGAGTTTTACCTTCTAGGTGCGAAAACTTGCAATGGAGAAGAAGAAACCTGTTTTTCTACCACTACTCTTTATTTTAAGCATCTGGAAAACACAAATCTGACTTTGAAAGTGAGGGGTGGGGCCCATTAGCTTTCTCAATTCCTTTACATAGGCCTTTTTAAAAAATTGATTACTGACTTCAAAGTCCACCACGGAGAAGCTCTTTTCTAGTTTTCGGTTGATGCTTATCTCGATCATTTTCCAAGCTTTAAAATTGTTCTCACCATGAGATCATGATGTCACTTGAATGATCTTTTCTTATCATGATCCAATTTATTTGAAGGAGGCTTACAAATAGCTTTTGCCAGTCTTTGTAGAAATTTTCCTTTGGGGTGTGAAAACCTGCCAAGGAGAAGTCAGAACTTGATTTTCTGCCAATTCAATTTTCTCTAATTCTAGATCAAACGAGCTACATGGAAATCAAAAGATGTAGCACAAATTGAGAATCTCCATAGAGGATGGCTCTAAACTACCCCTAAGACTCATGACAACCAAGAAATACCCACCCAGGCTAACTGTGATTTGGGAGAAAGGAAAAGATGAAAGTCTGATGGAGAAACTCAGCACCATAAGAAGAAAGACCTAGTGACCCAACTTGACAGAATGTGACATTAGTTTACTCTCCACTTTGCAAAAATTTGTATATGGTGGAAAAGTGGGGCAACAGAGTACAATGGTTATTCACTATACATCACATGTGACACATTCAAAATCTAAACATGAAATACATACTACACAGATACATCTTACATTTACAAAATAAATGCACGATGAGGTTTATGAATCTTATAAAGATTCACCTTGGCAATGTAATTTTAACATGTGTTTATACCTTGTTTCCCCATTAAGTTCCATGGTTCCTTTCCTGCACACTAAACTCGAGCATCAGTAGTCCAATGAAAAATCACATATAAAATACATATAAAAGTAAAGTATATAATAATTTCATTATTCCATCACTCATATATAACACATTCCATAATCAACTTCCTACTCACTAATACATTTGGTACCAAATTGCAATGATAGCGTTGTTGCAGTTATTCTATCACAACCTTTGTTGGCATTATGATACATTTTTGTCATTAGTTACAACACTTATTGGATTTTGAATGCTTACCGAGCTCTCACCGGAAGCCAAGCTTTACCTAGTTCTCAGTGTTTACCGAGTAATCAAGGTGAACAAAGAAGTCAGTGTTTACTGAGTAATCAAGGTGAACAAAGAATTCAGTGTTTACCGAGTAATCAAGGTGAACAAAAAAGTCAGTGTTTACCGAGTGATCAAGGTGAACAAAGTAGCCAGTGTTTACCGAGTGTTCAAGGTAAAGAAAGGAATCAGTTTTGACCGAGTGAAGATGTACTAAGATGTAACCGAGAACTTCATGATAACCGAGCTCCTGAGGTTATCAAGGAAATTAATTTTTACCGAGCTCATACGGTTATCAAGGAAACTAACTATCACCGAGTCACAAGGTTCTATCAAGTGTTTCCTTTGATCACCGAGCTACAGTTCAGATAGAAGTATTCACCGAGTGACATCTCTTCTACCAAGTCTCCAGTGGTTACCGAGTTCAGAACTACTCGAAGTGTTTAGTATGAACTGTGCCTTCACTTCTACCGAGTGCATGACGATGCCGAGTAACGCAGTGGACGCCGAGTATCAGAAGGACACCGAGTTAGTTCAGTAAACCCGAGTTTTTACCTTGGGCCGACTTTGTATAGAGATTTGCACTTGTTGTTTTGGCCGACCTTGCATGCATTGTTTATTTGGATGGTATATATATGTAATGTATTGTATCATTCAGAGTTAAGGAAGTAAGAAATGAGATGAAAAGCAATTTCAATGGCAATAGAAATTGTGATTAATGAAACTGCGAAAGTGTGAAAGAAATACATGCGTGCGAAAGTATGTGGGCTAAATTGTGAAGATATTCAGCAAGGTCGAGTTTTGGAGCAGAAAATTTTTATCTATCACATCAAGGTGAATCAGAGCATAGCGGATCTTATCAGCAATCAGTTGTAATCAGATCCACTATTTCATTCTAACAGGTGAATCAGTTTTTGTAAATCCTTTAACAAGGTAGACTTAATAGTCTTTTGTAAATCTCCTAACAGAGTGCATACTTTATTGTATGTTTGGAAATCCTCTAACAAGGTGGATCTAGCAATCCTTTGTGCTCCTAATAGGGCAGATCACCAAAAGTGGTCATTGTAAGCCTTAACCGGCCAACTTCATACTGCAGTAACGAAGCTTGTGGGTTTCATCCCCACCCCAGTTTTACTTTCTATTTGGAAGGTTTCTGGGTCACCAAATCTGTGTGTTCAAGTGTTGCAAATGATTTTGTTTCATGCTTACAGTAGGTTACTTGGATGAATGGTGAATATATCAGTATACAGTTTTATTGTTTGAAATTTTAGAAGTTACTGATTCACCCCTCCCCTCTCAGTAACTTTTCATATCTTGAATATTTCCAACAATTGGTATCAGAGCTATAAGGTTCTCAAGATAAAATTTTCATAGCTTGAGCAAATATCAAGGACAATGGAGATATTCAGACTTGACAAAACTATTGAGAATGAAAAGCTAGATCTGAAAATGGCCATGGCTCAACTCAATGAAGCAAAAGAGCATCTTTCACAATCCTTGAAAAGAAGAAAAGAACTTGCAAAGCAAATGAATTACCATCAGTATGTTGAAGAAAATATTGAAGATCTCTCACCATCAAATAGTTTAGATGAAGCTGACAAAGCAATCAAAGAACTCTTAGAAAAGAATGGATCTCTGCAGGAAGAAGTAAGAAAACTCAAAAGGGAACAAGGAATCTAGTCCGTCAGGCTATGCAAAATCTTGGAGCAAAGGAACAAGGCAGCTGAAGACTTATAGGTAAGGAATAATCAATCCTCTTAGCTTGAAAATCTTGTAACTCAATTATCTAATGCAAATGAAGAAATTATGAATCTGAGATCTGAGAATGAGAATTTGAGAAATGACTTAATTACTGAAAGACAAATCAATGCAAGCTTACAAAGTGATCTAATCTCTGAAAAACAAGTCAATGAGAGAATGGTAAAATCTCAAAAGGACATGGATCAATTGAATCTGCAAAATGAAGAAAAATTTCATAAACAAAATGGTAAAACAGGCCTTGGATACAAGGAAAAAGGTGAATCCTCCAAACAGGGTACTCAAAAAAATCAAAAACCTACTTGCAGCCACTGTGGTAAGTTAGGTCATACATCTAACGGATGTTGGAGCAATGGAAAAGGAAAATTTAATGGAAAGTGCTACAATTGCAATCAGCATGGACACAAAGCCAATGAATGCAAAAAGAAACCAAAATTTGAAGGTAAATGTCACAAATGCCAAAAGCAAGGTCATAAGGCATCACAATGCAAATTCAAATCATTTAATCTAGCTGAACAACTTGTCAAAGCAATATTTGGTTGGGACTACAACACTTGGTGCAGATGTCATTATTGTGGAGAATATGGTCATACTGGCATAAACTGTGCAAGGCATCACCTAAGAAAAAGGGATACCACTGTAAGATGTTATTAATGTACAGAACTTGGTCATATATCTAAAAACTGCATGAACATAAAGAAAGTTGAGGATGAAAAGAAAATCAAAGTGGAAAATATTTGGAAGCAAATGAAGCAGCAATGGATTTCTAAGTCTACCGAGCCAGATAATTCAAGTGATGGAATGGTCACTCAAGAAGTGAGTGACTCTACCATTTCCAATTAAGACTCATCAGGATAAGATCAGGACTGTATCTACAAAGCAATATCCTAAGCAGTCCTAGAATGAAAATATGATCAAATCAGTATTTCAGATACATTAGGATCATGGTCAGTACATGACCTTACCGAGCTCAGTCGGGTGCAATAAGGCCTCTTTCACCAAGTTGCACTTACCAAGCATGGTTGGTTCTTATCTTACCGAGTTAAGAGCAGTTTAACCTATTTTCTTTTGGTCACCGAGTTGCGAAGTTTAAGCCGAGCTAGTGGATGACAACCTGTCGATCGCAGCTACCTCCATACTAAACATTAATGGCGAATTTTTCATCAAAAGGGCAGATTTCAACCTCATTTTTCACCGATTTACAAAAAGAGGGCTTTCAAGCGAATTCAAGTGAGTTGAAGAGATTTTCCAGTGAAGTATTCTTACAAAATCTTCTTACTCACCGAGCAGCAATGGCTTCCGCAAGCACCAGCAGCAGCAAGGCGAAGAAAGGATCCGAAATGCTTGTGAAGGGAACAAAATGGAAGGCACCGACATTCAAGCTTGTTCCTGCCATCGTTGAATCACTCGACCCGCATGGAGCTCAATCACAGATTCCTCCAAAGGTACTTCTAATCAATGATATTCATACTCATTTCAAGTGTACTGTGCAAGAAATAGGGACACTAGATATGGATAGCACCCTAGCCGAGTTATGCATGGATGGAACCCAAAAACCTAAGTTCAAATATTTGCAAACCAAAGGCTTAACCCATATCCCGCATCTGCCAAGAAGTTTCCAAGTGAAATGGGTGAGGTATATCTTGAGCCGAGTACATAATGGTCAGTTGTGGTTGGAACAACTAGTTTTGATAACCAAGAAGATGATTCACAAAATCACGGGTCTCCCAATGCTCAGCAAAGACAAAACCACCAAAACCCTAGGACGGGATGAGTTACAGAAGAAAACCCAAGCTGAATGGGATGGCAGAGGTTTAAAACTCAACAATGTTTCAGATATAGAACTGAAATTTGGTATTTATGTTATTGCATACAAACTGTATAGTTCCAGCAGGCTGAATAGTGTACCTTGCGAGGCTGTAGATTTGGCATATAAAATTGTAAAGAAAAATATGGAGTTTGACCTAGCTGATGTGCTATTAAAACAATTCAATAAAAACATGGAAAGCATAAGGACTGCAAAGACAAACCCTTGTAAATTTGGTTCTTTGCTAGTTTGTTCATTTTTCTATGTACAGAAATTCTTTCCATCCAAAGGTACAGTTGTATGGAGGAAAGATACTCCAATTTTGTATCAAATAAATGAATTCATAGTAGAAATGGGTATGAATTTTGACAAAGTAATGGATAATTATTTTGAAGATTTCAAGGAAAGGATGAACAATAGATTTAGAATACCTCCAAAACTTTTTGAAGAGTATAAGGATGATGTCTATTTCATGGTTGACTGTGACAAGGTATGCATACAGGCAGTTAGACCCTGAGTTGCTTGGGTGAAACCTCTTCCATATGAGGTAAATATTGATGAAACAAGGGATATCATTGAAGCACTGGTAAATGAGCCAGTAGACCCAAGGCAACGAATTTTTGGTACTTATGATGAAGCAAAGGCTAGAATTGAACTGGAAATCAAAATTCCACAGGCCATCAGCAAAGGTAAGAGGAAAGTGGCCAAACTGAAAACTGAAATGAGTCCTCTTATGGTCACCGAGGGAAAAGGTGAAGATAAAGAAAGTGAAGAAGAAGAAGAAGGAGAAAAAGAATCAGAAAAAGAGCAACTGGCAAAGAAGAAAGGCAAGGTAATCATTACCAAGCCCAAGAAGCAGCCTACTGCAGTATTCACTCGGAGAATGAGAAAAGGTATTCAGGAACCTGTATTGGTCAAACCTGCACCTACATTCAAGCAAAGGCTCAAATCATTGGAAGAAGGAGCTGGAATCGCAAATTTCAAGGCATTAAGATTTGAGACAAGGACTGATACAGAGAAAATGCAAATTGAGGAACTGGTACTTAACAAAATGGGAAAATGGAAATACTCCCCGGACCAGATTGCTCCTCATATCTCTAAAGAACTACTGGAGAGAGTACAACCAAGATGGGAGTTAGCCACCAAGACGGTAAAAGATATATATGAGCAATCCCTGAAGAATCTTCGGCCTAGTCTCACTAGAGCAGAGGTAAAATCTAAATTGAAAACCTATGAAGGTAAAATGATGATCAGATTCCACACTTGTTTGGTTTTGATCAAAGATATAGAGCATGTTGTAAATGATGCTACAAACATGTGGAAAAACATCTATCATCTACATAAGCCCAGTGTAGACCCAGTAGAAATAAAGGATGATGACAGTGGCAGCAACAGTGATGAATCAGATAGCACTCCATCCATCACAGTTACACTAGGAGAGTTGCATGCAATGATGGAAGAGAAAGAGGAAGAAGACAAAGAGGAAGAAGCTGAAGAGGAAGATAAGGAGGATGATACGGTAAAAATTACAGCAGCAGTTATTGCATCCCTTCCTCACTCCCCAGCCAAACCTATGACATCATCAAGGTTGGAGTCAGCTTCAGCAGGTTCATCTATACCAGATTTATCATCTACACCTACCATATCTCAGCTCCAGGTATCATCAGTAGAAGTGACTACCACTTCATCTACCGAGCTGCATCCCTCTTCGACTACCGAGCTGCACCCCTTTTCATCTACCGAGTTAGCCTCCTCGACTCCATCATCATCAGTTGGCATTGCTGTAAGTTCTCAAATTTTGACAACTCAAATTTGTTCTACAATTTTGTCACCATCTACTTCAGGCACAGTGAGCTCAGATACTATATTACCGAGCGTATCACCATTTTTGGCCAGCAATCAAATTTTTGACCCTGTACATACTTCTATTGGCACTCAAACCTCAAGCATCCCAGTTTTTACTGCTAGTCCTTCTATCTCTACTGTTGTGTCTATTCCAAAGGTCAAACCAGTCATCTCAGAAGTCAAGCAAAAGTAACCATTAAGACTTATGATCACTGGAAAGGAAATTCCTGAAGACATTGACTTGGACACAGACATAGTAATTCCAAAGATTGACTTTGATAATGCTACCATTGAAGAAATGAGGTATGCTAGTCAACTTATTGAGAAAAAGGCTACTCAGATGCAGTTAAGATCAGAAAGGGATAAGGAATATAGGATAATTGAGGAAGCCCAGAACATAATTACTGAGGCTATAGGTGTTGATGTTGATACTTCTCAACACATTTTGATTCAACTGGAAGAGGCAGTTAATAAATTCAATGAAGATGCCTCCAGACAAGAAAAGCTAATTGAGCGTGTAGAAAAGAAATTTGATAATAAGGTATTAGGGCACATTTCCCAGAACATTGCAATAAATCAGGTTGCATTAACCTCAGTTTTGGCAGATATGGAAAATTCTTTTAATAATGTAACATCTCTTTTTGCTAAGCTTTGTGATGTTACCGAGTACACTAAAGGAATAAGAGAGAAACTAAATAAAATTGATGAAGATCTGAAGGTAAGCACATAGAACTTGAAGCTTGACCCCAATTCAAGCTCATCTCATCACCTCAAAATCAAATTTTTGTCAGAGAAGCAGGCAGAGCTGTTGAAGGAAGAGGCAAGGATCCGATCTACATTGATAGATATCCAAAACATGATCCTTCCCATCATGGATTCAATGCAGAAGCATATTGCACATTCAAAGACATTAATCCATGATAATAACTTCTCCATTGCAGATCATGTGATTGAACTTTCGGCTGAAGTTCAAATAGCTCTTTCCACCTGCAAAATTTTGCAAGAGAATTGGGATAAGACTCTCCAGCTTATTCTCCAGGTACATTCAGAGTTCATCTCTCATTTTGGTGTTTCTATATAAGTATATATATTCTTTTATTCTTTGGCATTATTGTCAAAAAGGGGGAGATTATTGTTGGATATATATACTATGGGTGAATAAGTGTTTTCAGAAAAATTGTACAAAGGAAGAGATATACAGCTCATGTAAATAATGTATGTACATTCTATGGGGGAGTTGTATATAACAAAGCTTTTCTATGGGGGAGTTGTATATAACGAAGCTATGTATATTCATAATCAGTCATCAGCATGTCAGATAAATTTTGTCTCATAAGTGTTTTTGTCACTAATGCCAAAGGGGGAGATTGTTGGCATTATGATACATTTTTGTCATTAGTTACAACACTTATTGGATTCTGAATGCTTACCGAGCTCTCACCGGAAGCCAAGCTTTACCTAGTTCTCAGTGTTTACCGAGTAATCAAGGTGAACAAAGAAGTCAGTGTTTACCAAGTAATCAAGGTGAACAAAGAAGTCAGTGTTTACCGAGTAATCAAGGTGAACAAAGAAGTCAGTGTTTACCGAGTGATCAAGGTGAACAAAGTAGCCAGTGTTTACCGAGTGTTCAAGGTAAAGAAAGGAATCAGTTTTGACCAAGTGAAGATGTACTAAGATGTAACCGAGAACTTCATGATAACCGAGCTCCTGAGGTTATCAAAGAAATTAATTTTTATCGAGCTCAGACGGTTGTCAAGGAAACTAACTATCACCGAGTCACAAGGTTCTATCAAGTGTTTCCTTTGATCACCGAGCTACAGTTCAAATAGAAGTATTCACCGAGTGACATCTCTTCTACCGAGTCTCCAGTGGTTACCGAGTTTAGAACTACTCGAAGTGTTTAGTATGAACCGTGCCTTCACTTCTACCGAGTGCATGACGATACCGAGTAACGCAGTGGACGCCAAGTATCAGAAGGACACCGAGTCAGTTCAGTGAACCCGAGTTTTTACCTTGGGCCAACTTTGTATAGAGATTTGCACTTGTTGTTTTGGCCGACCTTGCATGCATTGTTTATTTGGATGGTATATATATGTAATGTATTGTATCATTCAGAGGTAAGGAAGTAAGAAATGAGATGAAAAGAAATTGCAATGGCAATAGAAATTGTGATTAATGAAACTGCGAAAGTGTGAAAGAAATACATGCGTGTGAAAGTATGTGGGCTGAATTGTGAAGATATTCGGCAAGGTCGAGTTTTGGAGCAGAAAAGTTTTATCTATCACATCAAGGTGAATCAAAGCATAGCGGATCTTATCAGCAATCAGTTGTAATCAAATCCACTATTTCATTCTAACAGGTGAATCAGTTTTTGTAAATCCTTTAACAAGGTAGACTTAACAGTCTTTTGTAAATCTCCTAACAGAGTGCATACTTTATTGTATGTTTGGAAATCCTCTAACAAGGTGGATCTAGCAATCCTTTGTGCTCCTAACAGGGCAGATCACTAGAAGTGGTCATTGTAAGCCTTAATCAGCCAACTTCATACTGCAGTAACGAAGCTTGTGGGTTTCATCCCCACCCTAGTTTTACTTTCTATTTGGAAGGTTTCTGGGTCACCAAATCTATGTGTTCAAGTGTTGCAAATGATTTTGTTTCATGCTTACAGTAGGTTACTTGGATGAATGGTGAATATATCAGTATACAGTTTTATTGTTTGAAATTTTAGAAGTTACTGATTCACCCCTCCCCTCTCAGTAACTTGTCATATCTTGAATATTTCCAACAAACCTTGTCATCATCGCAATTGCGACGGTCTATCGTCGCAATTGCGACAACAACAAGGTTGTGACAAAAAAACTACAATGAAATTGTCATTGTAATTTGGTACCAAATGTATTAGTGACTCTCCATCATTTACATATAAAACATTTAATCATTAATCCTCAAAAACAACTGCATGTTATTAACTTTCCTAACAAGATCAAATTAAGCATTTGGAACACATCATACTTCCATTTCTTATCATAAAAGTGAAATACTAAATAAATATCCATTAATCCATTGACTAAACCAAATAAGTCCTAATGCATACCATAATGAAAGATCATAAGGTAAATATCATTAGATAAGTAGCAAAATTACTATCCATCAAGTATCAATATATATATGCCAAGATATCCAGTCCTAAGTAAAAAAATAGAAATACAATATCTATGCTATGATGGGTTAGGGTGAGGCCTCACATTGATGACATGGGTTACTCATCTATAGTAATTCTCTTTTCACCCACACTAGTTTATGATACTTGTACACTAGCTTGGAAGGTGATAATTCTTTGAGATAATAGTGTTCATTTTAATGGTCAATATCAAATTATGTTAAGAAGTTTTTTGGATGTCGTGGTTAGTTTCCAAGGATAAGGAAAAGGAAATATAGGGGCATAAGATCTTTGACAAGCACATGTGGCTCTTTGGTAGCAAGAGGACAACAAAGGGCTCGAACATTTAGCCATCTCATCACAATTATCTAATCCATTCATCAACATCTTAATATAATTGGGCACTTCTATAACTTTTTCCTATTTAACATGAATTTAACTTCTTGGTCCCATCTAGTAATCAAATTGAGGGGTAAAACATGAATTTATAGTTTACTTTTAATAATGAATACTTATTTGTCACAATTGTGATAGAACTTTTTGATGGCTAGCTATCACTTGGATGGAACAACTGTCACAATTACGATGGTTCATACCGATGGTTCAATATCAGGTCCATAGCATAGTTGTTGCATGGATGTCACAATTGTGATGATGTCAACTTGACCTCTTGCCCCTTCCTTATTCCAAGTTATGATAGTTTTTTCCATTGCACTTGTGATGGATTCCCTTTTTGTCACAATTTGCGATAGAAAAATATTGATGCCCATCCGATGGGAGCCAATTCATGGTTCTATCACTTGGTCAACAGGTGGTCATTGCATTTGTGATGTCTTACCATTGGAATTCGGGTCCAAACATAGTAGTGAATGAATTCAGTAGAAAAAATAGTCTATTCTATAGGAAAAAAATACATCATCATGTACACAAATTATAATCACATTGGTGCTTTGCAATATTAAAGACTACTAGGAAAGATATATTTTAACCATTCCTTCATATCAGAACCTTCTTTTTATAAATTGATACTTAAGATGACATATATTTAACTATATAACATTAGCTATAGTTTATTATATTATTCAACAAAGGTTAAATCATCAAAAAAAAAATTTAACTTTAATTCTTGATGTTGGAGCATCCTTGGGCTATTGACAATCTTGCATCAACCAAATTTTATTTTTGTTTTCTATTTTTAGTTACCCATTTGATAGTTTGATTTGGAAAAAAATTGTTTTTTAATTCTAGGTTCCACAAGTTTGGTTTTATATTTTGGACATAGCATGGATCATTACCCTAAGTGCACATAATCCTATGTGAAAATTGGTGAAAGTTATGCTTCATCTTCTTGGGTGCTAATTTCCTACATTGTTCTTCATGCATTGTCTTGTATGTAATTTGTTGAGGTTCTATACTTAAGAGTCAGCTTAAGAACTCTTGGATCATTGTAGTTGTTTAACATGTAGACCTATACTTGAGGCCACATAACGTTATCTTATGTATTATTTTTTAGTCATTAATTAATCATAGTTCAGTCCTATAATTTAATGCATGTTTAATAATATTAAAGATTGTGAACTCTAAGATAACCTATGTGTTCTGATGGCAATATATGTAGTGTCACTAAGTCTTAGTTGATCATCATTCAAGTAGTGATCAAAGAGATACTTGGAGGAAACTTGGAATAGAAATCTATGTTCCATAATCTGAAATGTAATTGGTCGTAACTAGGAAGGCCTTCTAGTCGGTGATGTTGGATGCAAATATTATAAGTCTATTAGGAGAGTAAATATTGCGATTGATTTGAATCTTTGTGTTGGGTATGTGCAGGATCATGGTGTGCCAAAAAGTGGCAATCTGAAAAATGTAGCTCTAAAATGCCTCAAAGCATTTTAAAATCTATTACAACTCTTTTCCCATCGATCCTAATACTAAATGAAATAAATTAATACCTTTATAAGGCCCACTATATCTTTTGATACCAACCCTATATGATCAACTTTAAAAACATCTTGAAATTATTTTTTTGGCATGTTCTTGTGTGTTTTTTACTTCTAACATGTAGCCGACGAATTTTTTTTCACCAAAATTTGATGAAATGAAAAGGGTTTCTTAATAATGTTCTTATCTTTCCATAAATGTAAGGTTTGTCAAATTAAGAGTTTATTAAGTAATTATTACTTATTTTCTAAAGGAGTTACGTATAAAGTGATGAATGACACACTACTTGAAAAACAACTATAACTTTCAAATGGTACAACATTTTTGAAATAAAAAAGATGCATCACATTTTCTATTTCTTCTAAAATAATCTAAAAAATAAATAAATAAATAAATTGCAAATTTTTTAATTAGTTAAGATGGTCAGACACGAGATTTTTTAATCCAAAAATACTAAAGTAGAAAATTAATAATTATTTAGAATAAAAAGAACCAAAAATATGTGTCACATCCAAGTATGAGTATACTTCTTATATATTGAATATTTTTAAAATTATTATTAATTGATTTTGATTAAGTTGGTCAAAAATTCATCTACTTCTTATTTTTGTCTTGAAATTTTTGTACTATTGCATTAAAATTCAAAATTTTGACCAGTGAATATATATATATATATATATATATATATGTATATATATATATACATATATATGTATATATATATATACATATATATGTATATATATACATATATATGTATATATATATATATATATACATATATATGTATATATATATATATATATATGTATATATGTATATATATGTATATATATGTATACATATACATATATATATATATATACATATACATATATATATACACATATACATATATATATATACACATATACATATATGTATATATATGTATATATATATATACATATATGTATATGTATATATACATATATGTATATGTATATATATATATATGTATATGTGTATATATATATATATATATATATATATATATATATATATATATATTTTAAGATAAGGCCTAGTAGTTTAAAAACTAAATTCAATTTCCTAGAGATTCTTTTCTATCCATGTTTTGATATAAAGTTTATAACAAGTAGAAAATTACACGTCAAAACCTATTTTTACCTCAATCTAAAACTTTAAGGACACAATAGGTTTAAATTGCAAATTGGAACTCAATAGATTTTTTGGTGCACCTATGTCACCAAGAGAATCCTTCATCTTTTATTGATTTGTATCTTCTTTTTCTATAAATCTACCTTCAATATTAATTTGCTATTTTACTTTATTTGTGTCATAATTCTCTAGAGAGAGTATTTCTCCCCTTTCAAAATCTTTTATACTATGGGATGCCAAACTTTTAGTTAGTCTTAGCACCCAATCCATTTATTTATTAAACTCTGATTTTTATTCAATATCAAAAATAGATTAGTCAATGTAGAATTAGAATCCTCCTTCATTTCTGTGTATTCATCAAATATTTTCTTCATTATTTACTCTTTAAGTTTAATTACCTTAACTTTTTTCTTAGACAAACCTTCAATACGATGATTTGAGGGTTCTATTATCCCTCTATAAAATGCCATATTTTTCTTTATTATATACAATGATTGTTGGTAAAGTATCATTTTGGTTACATGAGGGAAACACAGAGTATACCTTAATAAACATTCTTAAGTTACCATATTGGACTAGCTTATATATATATATATATATATATATATATATATATATATATATATATATATATATATATAACGCTGAGAGCAATCGTTCTCGAGGTGCCTATTTTCATTTAATCCCAAGGTTATTTTAATCACAGTTGAGATTTATGAAAATGAAAATAGGTTCCTTGAGAACGATTACTCTTGGCATAATATATATAGGTATATATAAGCTAGTGGCAATCGCGACGCAACAGGAAAAGTATATTTTAAATTTTTAAAATTTTTTCTTTTTAAATATAGTTGTATAAACTTACTATAAAATTGTAATAGTGTAAACTTACTATAAAATTATTCTTGAACATTTTATTTTTTATTTCTATATATGGTGTTTATTTGCATCACTTTGGTTTAGTTTTATTTTAAGCATATTGTTACATAAAATGTTATACTAAAGAGTAGAGTTATAGTTAGCATTAGGGTTAGGGCTAGGGTTATAGTTAGGGTTAGGTTTAGAATTAGAGTTAGGGTTAGGTTTATATTTAGAGTTAGGGTTGTATATAGAGTTACAGTAGGGTTAAGGTTAGGGTAAGGGTTTGAGTTGGGGTTAAGGTTAGGGTTAGAGTTAGGGTTAGCGTTAGGTTAGGGTTAAGGTTAGGGTAAGAGTTTTGAGTCAAGGTTAAGGTTAAGTTTAGGAATAGAGTTAGGCTCAGGGTTAGAGATAGCTATAGAGAAAGGGTTAGGGTTAGGTTTAATGTTAAAATATGAGTTAGCCTAGTTAGGGTTATAGTTTGAGTTAGGGGTAGACAGAGCATAGCAATTATGGTTAGGATTAGGCTTAAATTTAGGGTTTGAGTTTGAGTTAGGGTTTCAGTTAGGGTTAGGGTTAGAGTTTTGAGTTAGGGTTAAGGTTAGCATCAGGATTACCATTACAATTAGGGTTGAAGTCCAATTATAGTAGAGTAAGATTTAAGGCTACAATTAAAGGTAGGGGTAGTGTTATAGTTATAGTTAGGTTTAGTGTTGGACTTAGAGAAAGGGTTAGGCTTAAGGTTATTGTTAGGGTTATGTTTATATATAGAGTTGGGTACAATATTAAAGTCCAATTATGGTAGAGTTAGATTAATGGTTAGAGTTAGGGGTAGGGTTATATATAGAGCTACATAAGGGTTAAGGTTAGGGCATGAGTTTGAGTCAGGGTTAAGGTTAGAGTTAAAGGTAGTGTTAGGGTTTCAATCAACATTAAATTTAGGGTTAGGGCTAGGGTTAGAGTCTAATTATGGTAGAGTTAGATTTAGAATTAGAGTTAGATTTATGGTTAGAGTTAGGGGTAGGGGTAGGGTTAAGGTTAGGGTTAGTGTTAGGATTAGAGTTAGGGTTAGGTTAGGATTAGAGTTAGGATAAGGGTTAGGGTTAGAGATAGGGGTAAAGAAATGGTTACAATAAGGGTTAGGGTTAGGGTTAGGGTTAAGGTTAGGATGATGGTTAGGGCTAGGGTTAGAGTCTAATTATGGTAGAGTTAGAGTTTGGGTTAGAGTTAGGGGTAGGGGTAGAGTTAAGGTTAGGGTTAGAGATAGGGGTAAAGAAATGGTTAGGATGAGGGTTATGGTTAGGGTTAGGGTTAAGATTAGGATCATAATTAGGGTTAGAGTAAGGGTTAGAGTTAGGGGTAGGGGTAGGTTTAAGGTTAGGGTTAGAGATAGGGGTAAAGAAATGGTTAGGATGAGGGTTACGATTAGGGTTAGGGTTAAGGTTAGGGTTAGGGTTAAGATTAGGATCACAATTAGGGTTAGAGATATGGGTAGAGAAAGGGTTAGGGTTATGGTTAGGGTCAAGGTTAGGGTTTAGTTTACTATTAGAATATAAGTTAACATTAGAGTCTAAGTTATAATTAGGGTTATAGTTTGAGTTAGGAGTAGACAAAGCATTAGAATTATGGTTAGGGTTAGGGGTAAAAGTAGGACCGTAGTTAAGAGTTACATTTAGTGTTCCATGTAGAGTTACATTTAGGAAGGAATCTTGTTCTCGTTAGATAGGCCTCTTAGCATAATGGAGCAATATAAGGATTATAATGTTCCTTAAGTAGTTTTATAATTTTATCAGTTAGGTTTATAAATAGACCATTGGTTAATGTTAATTATATTTAGGGTTAGAGTTAGGGGTAGGGGTAGGGTTAAGGTTAAGGTTAGTATTAGGATTATAGTTACGGTTAGGGGAGGATTAGAGTTAGGGTTATCCTTAAGGTTAGGGTTAGAGATAGGGGTAAATAAAGGGTTAGGATTAGGGGTAGGTTTAGGGTTAGGGTAAAGGTGAGGGTTAGGTTTAGTGTTAGAATATAAGTTAGGTTAGAATTTAAGTTACAAATAGGATTATAGTTTGAGTTAGGGGTAGAAAAAGCATTAGAATTATGGTTAGGGTTAAGGTTAGGGTACAAAGTAGGACTGTGGTTAGATTTACAATTAATGTTGTGTTTACAATTATATCTAGGAGGGTAGCTTGTTGTCATTAGACATGCCTCTTAGAATTAAAGAGCAATATAAGGATTACAATGTTCCTTAAGTAATTTTATAATTTTATTAGTTACATTTATAAATAGACCATTGGTTAATGTTAATTATTATTAGCATGAATAGTGTACTAGAAACACAAAGGTGAAGGAAAAACATTTCAAATATTTGCAAGTATAGTCGAGAAGAATTTGAGCTAAAAAGTTAAATCATTTATTTATTATTCTTATACATAGATGAAAGGAGAACTATATCTCCTAATACAATTATTTAGATGAAGTAATAATTGAAAAAATGAAAGATGAGAAATCATCATATGGACCATGTGTAGAGTTCTCCATCATGATGTAAGTACATAACATATTCTTCAGAGATTAAAATCGTATTACGACCTTTGTTTGTAATGTGATCATCATAGACCTCTTTCATCATGGGTGGAAATGCATCTACTTTTGTAGAAGTGTTGCGTACATATTTGGAAACATCTTCCATCTCCATTATCTCTATCTCTTGTACATGATCAATTGATAAAGTTGCATTCTCAAGTGCTTTTACCATAGTTGCACAACATTGTTTAATTATTCGTGCACACTTCTGAAACTTTGTCTCAAAAAAATGATTTGATCCTATAGAAGAAGTTGATCTCATGTCGAGAATGCTTGACTATCTATCAGAGGCTACCATGCCTAAAAAAAATCATGGAAAACAATTTAGTAAGCATTAGCACCAATAAAAAAGAATAATAAATGCATAGTTAATGAGAGGGACATAAATTTTATATCAATATTGGTTTTGAAGAAACATAATAGGTCACTTAGTATAAAAACCTAATTGTATTAGAATTGGTAATGAAATTTTGGGTATGGAAACATGGTAATATTATAACCTTTGAAGGATAGTGAAGAATATACAAACATACTTTTGAAATATTGAATAGCAATGTATTGGTTGAAAGTCATGAAGCATAATCATTTTGATTTATTTCAGTCAAAGGTGGTCTTTATAATTTGAATTAATGTTATAGCTACCTTAATTTGAGGACCCAATTGATGATCATAGTTAAAATTAGAAATTGGAGAATTAGTAAAATTAAATTTCAGCTTAATTGTACTTGCAACCATTAAAAAGTGCAAATAATAAGGTTATAATGTTGCATTGTGCATATCCAATTATAGTTGTCATTAACTATGGAATATGAACTATCAATGTAATAATAAGAATAACAACATAATAGTTGATGATGATAATAACATAATGTAGTAGAACAAATAAATCTTTATTATTAAATAGTCTATTTGAAAACATCAATGATTTTCAAGACTTCTCAATCTACATTCTTCTACTTTTCTCTTTGAAAGTTGTTTCCCACTTTTCATTTTCTCATAGCGGTCATATGTAAATGGTGGCATTATCCTCAAAGCTTCCAGTGACTTAACACGAGATATGGCCACAAATGTCAATCTTGCTCTTTCTCTTGGACCTATGTCAATTGTGGCTTTTGAAAGAGTTAGCCCTTGAGATTTGTGAATAGTCAACGCCCATGCCAACCTCAATGGTAGTTGGAAGGTCCTACCCCTCTAAAATGGAGCTATTGGTATTATGTTTGGATGATGATCATCAAATGGTACTCCAAAATAATTATCGAATTCAACTTTAACATATTCTGGTGGCTCAGGTGGAGCACTTCTTGGTTTGTAGACAATATTTCTGATATATCCCAATGATCCATTCACAAGACCAGCTTCTATCCATAGATTTGTAGTCAACATTACTCTTGTATTGTGACTAATCAATAACTTTGTTTCAAGTTCCTCACCTGATAAATCTTAATTTCTATTACCATTCGTTCACTTGGTTGCAAGGCTGTGTGCAACTGGATGTCTTAAAGAATACAACATCCTCATGTTATGGTTATGAACATTTTTATTTGTAGAGAATAAATGCACTGCCTTATCAAACTCATCATTGCTTGCAACATCTAATCTTATAGGTGTTCTTGTCATGAGCAAGTTGCAGTCATCTATTTGTGGATTCACATCTCTAGCATTTGTGAGAAGCTGACGAAATCTTTGTTGTTGGATATTTTCTCCATCTTGCCTAAATACTTTATCTAGTGTAACCACTATCTTGAATTTCTGCCATAATAACTTTGCCCGCCTGTTGCTATCATATGCTGGTCTATCATTAACCAGAGGTAATTGCCCCAAATCACCAACTAAAATAATAGAGACACCTGAAAGATAGTTGTAAAATTTTAATTTATGTACATAAAGTAAAATCAAAAGATATACATTCTATATGACCAATGTTAATAAGAATTGAGAGACATTAATAACACCATGTGTTGTAAGGAAAGGGATACCTCCAAAGCTTATGTCTGCTTTATGTGGGAAGGATTCTCTAAGTCGACTATCTATATTTTCTAGCATATTTTGGCCAATGAAGCTCATTTCATCAATCAAAATATATTTGATATTTTCCATCTCTTGTTGAAAGCTTGAAAGTCTTGTTCCTTGTAATTGGGCAAAATCTGTAATTGGAATCCGCAACTTTGAATGAATGGTAGATGCTCCTGTATTGAAAGCTACAACTCCAGTTGGTGCAAGCAATAGAAGTGGAGAAGGATTTATCATCAATGCCATCTAAAGAGATTGATTGATGGCACCAATTAGATAAGACTTTCCCATTCCTGTTGTTCCTTGAATTATCATAAATAAAGGATTTTGCACTTGATTGGTATGGTAGTGTGCCAGAATAATGTCAACTGCCTTTTGTTGCTTGTGACTGAGAGTTGTAAAGTTGATGCATTGTGGAATGTTGTCATACATAAGACATCCATGCTTTTTCATTTCAGGCATGACATTTATTGCTCAGATTGTCTCCTCTTCAGTTTGATATTGACTGGACCAATTTGTATTTCTATCAATATCTCTCCTTCCCAACATGTCAATTTCAAAAGCTGGCATATGTTGACCATGGTGTAACCCAGATATTATTTCCCACTCATGTTCTGTAGTATTTTACTGAATGGCTCTGTTATCTTCCATCTCTGAATCAGTTGAAGGTTCATCATTTTGTGCATGTTCTTGCCTTTGGACATGCCAAGGATTATAGTTGAATGAGTCCCAATTTGCTACTATAGTATCATCATCATGACCAATGTCTCTGTCAACATTACGAAAAGGTTTGTATAGTATCAACTCAGACAAACAAAAGTCCACCCATTTATTAGAATCTCGCAAAGGAATAGTAAAATACCTAGGGAAAACTCTAACAATAGCTGCTTTCTTTCTTGTGCTCCATTTATTATCTCCTCTTCTTTTGGGATTATATATCCAGGACCTTGCTACATCAATCAAACTAATACCTTCCATAGAAAGTGGTCTTATTTTATAACCATCAACAAAATATTTTGTGAGTTCTTCCTCATTTCCATCATCATTGATTACCATGGGTTTGAAAACTTCACGTGAGACGTTTAGATTAACAAACTTTCTATTGCACTCCACCAATGGAAGTTGTAATAACATATGACACATTTCTTGAGCTCGAATATCTCTTTCTATAACTGTCTCAGTTAAAAGCTTTCTATATACACGTGATGCTAAATCATCACGATTTTCAAGATTTGAAAGACACATCAACATTTGTTGATATGTTTCAAAAAATTTCTCTGCTTTTGTTGCATACTTTGCAATATATTTGATAACTGCATGTCTTGAAAGGACAGGTTGCCAATCAACATTGGCCCTCCACAATTGTAGTATGTACCAATTGTGTGTATTAACTCTATCATCATTTCTTGCTGGTTCAAATTTTCTCTCACCTGAATCTGCATCTGTGTATAACTTTGACCCATCCAAATTTAATTTCCAAGGAGCATTATACCTGAAACATTGATGAATAGATATCTTGTCAATCCAACTTGTTGAAAAAGGTGAAATAGATAATTTAGATATAAGATTTTTTGAATTTGATTAACCTGCAAACCATGCGTCCTCTTTTTTTACAAAGGCATGCTCCCTCCTTACATACCGTG
Organism: Cupressus sempervirens; assembly: GCA_028749045.1. NCBI lineage: Eukaryota > Viridiplantae > Streptophyta > Pinopsida > Cupressales > Cupressaceae > Cupressus > Cupressus sempervirens. The sequence goes on from CM053793.1 coordinate 794,366,320, forward strand.
TGTCTTTCAACACAATTGAGTATCTGTTCATAATCTTGATCTATATCCATCTCAGCGAGTTGTGTTGTATTCTTCAGGCATGGATGCTGACCAAAATTTTGGAAGACCTAAAAATGATAATTTATATATTATTCTATTGGATAGAGGTGAGAAACATATAATAATATTTAATTGATTTATAATATGAAACTTACATGTATATTTCTTTGATGCGGATCATGTCTAGGATTCCATGCATGAATAATGGAGTCAAAATATCTTTCTGCACTTTTTTGTTCATCCTCATTTGACCAATTAATAGTGTCCATATTTGGTGCCCCTTCAAGCCATAAGAAGCCGTGAACATGAGGTGAACCACAATGTTGCCACTCATATCTACACCAAAAGTCCTTTACTTTCATACCCTTTTCAAGTATTTCTTTCCTAAACATTGTATTCCTTAAGTGCATGTAATAAGTGACTATATGTGGATAGTCAATGATATTCTTCCTTCTCCATTTTTGAGCCTCTCATGGATCAGTAGGTGGTGTGCCAGGCATTAGTGCATGTAAATAAGGCCATTGCATATCGGCTGCACTTAATGTAAAGAAAATCGTAGGTGTTCCAAGCTGGTCAAGCAAGTCAATTAATTCTGCTTTATTTTTTCCCCAATATGATCTTGTTCCTCTTAGACTTCTTCTGAACCGCATTAGCCTATCTACGAGATTATTAGATGGCATATTCTCCATATGTTCATGCAATTCATTAATAGTAATTGGCATTTCATGAAAGCTCCTTTTTACAAAAATAGATGTTGACCTTTGCGCGCGATGTCTCATTACCATGTTCTGTGCAAAATGCCTAAACCATGGATGTTTTCCAAAGCGGTGATCCCTGTATTTGATCAAATGCTTTACAAATCCATGCAAGTATACTCATTTCATTCTAGGCTCTAACCAATCACAACTTCCATCTGGAAATAATGTTGGGAAAGCCATATCCAACAACCCAGATGTTACATACTCATTGATAGGTGATGAGCCTATAGATGGCCACTCAATTAAAGTAGAGGGAATGGCATCAGGATTATTAACCCATGCATAAATTAATTCCATTTCCCTTTGAGCATTAGGTGGCCTTGAAGCCATAGAGTTTGTGTGCTCAATAATATTACCTTCATCTGTCTCCATGAGAGGACCTAGGAATACAACTTCATTTGCATTTGGATCAAACTCCATGTGCACTGTCTTTAATCTATAAAAAATATTCTCATCTGTATTTGTAGGGAAGTCATTAAGAGCACTTTCATCTATCCTGACATCTGCATAGAATTTATTATTTTCAACTTTGTATTTCAATGCTCTATAAACATGATCCCTGTTCACAGTAAAGTTATATTGTGTACCACATTGATCCCTTCTTCGAACAATAATGATTGGTAAATGATCAATTATGTGTGGTAAGACTTTTGATAGCTGTTCAACATGCTGAGAAAAACTAATGGTATGTCCTTTATACTTATACTGACCACCAGTTGCATGTGTAACTTGCAATATAGGGTTTACACGTGCAATCAACATCTCTTCAACCTGAGTTAAATTTGCAAGCTCTAGTGGTTGACATCCAGGATCCATATTATTTGCAGATGAAAACCTGTGAATTCTTGTCTCTTGATGACACCTATTGAATATTGGACCCTCACTGGTGTGATATACTTTTATTCCTACATACGACTCCTAAAAAACATAACACATATTTGGTGTTTTCAAACTATCTATCTGATATCTAAATTGCATTTGGAATCTTCTAAATTTGGATTGAAGCATACCATTTGGGTTGGGCATGTTTTCTGTATCATTTTGAAGCGTACCATTTGGGTTGGTCATGTTTTTTCTGTCATTTTGCAACTCTAAATCAACATGTATGTGAATTCCATGTTGTGGTGTTTTTGGTACACATTCTATGGATGGTGAGTGTCCATTCTCAATATTTAGTTGATTATTTGTATTTGGAGGATGATCATATATGTGGCTTGGTTCTGCTTGAGGATGTTGAACTTGGTAGCTTCGTGAATTTTCAGGAAGGACCCTCTCAGAAGTACATCGACGATGGTTTCTATCTACATTTTATAGATCTCAATTTTCAGTTTCTAGTTGTTCAACCGTTATTTTTGCACTTCTTCTGGCATATCTTCGCCTGCGCCCTTGATTTTCTATTACTCTTTGTTGTTCTCTTTCAAGTTTTGTCTGTTGCTGTTGTTGACGTCTATGATATTCTCTATGATACTCTCTTTGATATTGTCTTTGGTATTCTCTCCTTTCCTCCTCCATCTCAAAATTCAACCTAGGTCTCACCATAGGTAGTAGGAAAAAAACATTAATGAAGTAACATTTATTTATATATACATGAGAAATATTTAACCAATAAATATTATTAAATTTATCTATGCATAAAAATTACATTCTAATGTTGGAAAATGGCGGCATTGCCTTCCACTTTTGAAACATTAGTTATGGATAAAAATTACATTCTAATATTGTACGAAATAATTGCATTATAATATTCTACAAAAAAATTACATTCTAATGTTTGAAAATGGCGGCATTGCCTTCCAAATTTCAAACAGTAAACTAATTTATGCATAAAATATATTTGAATAAAAGAGTTAAATAGAATTAATATGTAAATAGTAATGTAAATCAAAATACTATTGTTAATCTAAATATTATTCAAAATATAAATAGTACTCTAAAAAAAAGGACTATTATAAATTGTATAATTGAACCATTCATAAACGATCACCTATAATACTTTTTATAGAAATAAATGAACCATGTTGTGACTTTTTCCAAATGCAATAGTTTCTGTGTTTGAAATGTTGGAAAAAATAATTGCTAAATAGAGGTATTATCTTTAATTTAATATCTTTCTTCTATACTCATAGTAATTAGATTGTTTTACCATGCATTTTTTAACCCATAAAATAATAGATGCACTATTCTATCACTTCTTGTAAACTTAAAATTATTTTTTAACCTACATTTATTTTTCTATTTTTCTACTTTTCAAATTTTCATTTGAATTCTTCTTTTTGTAAAAATTTAAGTAGAAAAAATAATTAAAAACCTCAACTAAAGTTATCATTTAATTTTTATATAGATATTATATTTTTATATTCCATTGTGAATGGATTGAAGATCTTAAAAAATGAATGAATAGAAACCTAACGGACTTATTTGTTTCAATTATTCATTAGATTTTTAAAATTTAGTTTTTTAAGAAAATTTATTTATAAAAATGTCTTCATTTTGATTTTTCCTAGTTTTCCAAAAAAGCTGCTCAATATATCAACAATTGTTAATAACCCAACCGAATGGAAAACATGCAAATTAATCTCTTTGTAATCAAGTCAAGAATATACATATTCACCTGAATCGAATCTTATGTCTTCTAATTCTAATTTCTTGCAGAGACAACATTATATTATTTCTATTTCACTGTTCAATTTAATTGTTTATTAATTTTATAAATAGTAACTATTAAATTCAACCACGATACAGTAGCAGTGTGAATGTGAGAAAGTAGAAAGTGAATCATACAATTCCTATGAAAGAGTTGCCTCCCAATGGTATGGATTCCCCTCCCAAAGAGCAGGTGTCAACCTAAGAAAGTGAAGCCAAGAATGAATTGTAAAGTATGAAAACGTTGAAAATAGTCGAAATAGTCATTCCCAAAGTTTACACACGTGATAGCACTCAACTATGCATACGAGAGTGTTAAAAAAAAAAAAGGAGTTCTCATGCATTCCTCCCTATTAAAAATGGTAAGAAAATAATTGTAGTAACATGAAATGACATACAAGATAAAACTACCACTGTCATAATTGTGCTCTTCCTGTCACTAATTATCTTCCTCTCATCGTACAAACTAAACATGGAAAAGGATGAAAAACAAAAAAAACTAACCGCAAAAGTAGAATACAAATCATGTTGTAATGTTCATAACATTAAAAAATATGAAATGCAAGGAAAAGTCATAACATTAACAATGCTAAGATTCGATGGAAAAAATCTGAATACATGAACAATACCTGACTGAATGCTATGCAGTCGAATTGGCTATAACCTGAACTTCAAACACCTTCTTCAAATCTCCATGGGAAGCAGTGGATTATGGAAAAGTAGAAGTCGGATCTCTGTGTATGTTCATTATGGCAAGGGCAACATATTTAGCATTTTGGAATGACTTTATGCCTTCTTGCCGTTAGAAGATTGAAAATTGATTTGCATTCCATTGGTTGGAAAAAGAAAATGACAACGCAAATCGAAACGTAAATCAAAACGTAAGTGTGTAACAGCTCCCATTTCTTTTTTGTTGATGGAGAATTAGGGATTCGTGCTATGATTGTATAGAACGCCTCTCGGTGTAATAAATGAAGACATTTATATATCATAAATATTATCTTCTAATTTTTTGGATCTAGAGGGAGAACATTTTGTAAATATAGGTCCTACTATGCTCTTGTTTTTTACTATTTTATTAGAGGCTTTATCCTCTAAATTTCTTTACTAACATCAAAATGAACAACTTTTTTTTACATCCTTGAAAGGCTTGGCAAGGTGAAAGTGCAAAGTTGTGTCACCCTCTGTGATATCGAAGAGGGTTACAGTCAAAATGCTTACGACTATACTTATTTTGGCTGTACCAATTTTGGTTGGACATACGTGGCAGTTTCATGTACCCACGTGGCCTATACCATTTCAGCTGAAAGGGTTTCGACCAAAATACTTTTGGCCAAAACACCACAATTTTATAAAACTACCAAAAACACTTTGTGGCTACCATTTTCACTGTAGCAGTTCTAAATTTCTTGGAGAGTGGTTGAGGTGTTTCGGCCATAATGGGTTAGTGGCTTTTTTTTCCATTTTAAAAATTTTTTTAAGTGTTTTTTGATTAGTAATTGAAAATGGTAGTCAAATTAATTTTTTTTTACATGTTTTATGAGTTGAATTATTTATATTTGTTGATTTTTTAATATATTTAAATTTTTTTTTTGATTTTTTAGTAAATTATTTAAAACATAAGCAAGAATGTAGAAAAGCATTAGTTAAAAATGTAGAAAAACATTAGGTAAAAATGTTTAAAAACATTAGTTAAAAAATGTAGAAAAACATTAGGTAAAAATGTTAAAAAACATTAGTTAAACAAGAGACACGAAAAATGAACCAAGCAGGAGATGTGAAAAATGAAGCAATGACCAAGGTCTTTCGGTTCTCCATAACCTATACTAACAATCCCTATCCTCCCAATGCAAGTGCCAATTAATAGGCTAACACAAAGATGAATGCTCATTTAATTTAGATGGACAGCTAACAAGCCTCATTTAATTCAGATGGATAGCTAACAGGCTTTCATAAAATCATATCCATGCAAATTTAGTTGCTTAGACTTTGATTTTTTTAGTTTTTTCCTAATTTTTGATTGAAAAAAATATTTTTCTTCTTGCCTTTATTGTTTGAAGCAAATGAAATGTTAGATAGATAGTATCTTAATTGTTTGAAAAATAATAGACTTTGTAATAGACTATTGAACTGAAAAAGTATTGAAATCCTATTGGACAATTTAATAATATATAAGCATCTTAACAAATGCATAAGTATTCTTGCCATGGGTAGGAACTAAAAAATGTAGAAAAACATTAGGTTAAAATTTAGAAAAATATTAGATAAAATGTACCTTTATATGAATTTATATGAAATTTAGAAAAATTGTTTAACCCTGTAGTTAAATCAAAATCTAATTTCATCAAGAAATTTTTTTTTTATCGCATATACATATGTACACTTAGTTATAATTTAATCAAGAAATTTTATTTTTTAAACTATCACATATACATGTACATGTACAAATATTTATTTTTCATATTTGCATGAGCACGTTAAAATACATTAGATATGGTCTCTAAGATAATTTGATTTACAAAATACATACATTACATGATTGAATAGCACCATACATTTAATGTTGTGTATTTATATGTAGGTGTTTTTCAAATTAAATTTAACTTTTAATTATTTTAATTTATACACTTGTATGTTTGTGTGTGTGTGTGTGTGTGTGTGTGTGTGTGCCTATATATATATATATATATATATATATATATATATATATATATATATATATATATATATATATATATATATATATATATATATATATATATATATATATATATATATATATATATATATATATATATATATATATATGCATGTGCAGATCTCTAGATATTTATCAGTCTTGTAGCTTCACACTCATATCCTCATACATTATATACATATATAAATTATGGCATCTAGTTATGGGGATCATGGTCCTACATCCTCAAGGGATGCTAGTGTTCATAGAGGGAGTCAGAGTGTTGAGTCTAACATAGCACACAGATCGACATCCTCCACCAAGCATAGAGAGCGATTATTTAGAGATACATGTGCTAGATTATCTCACGCTATAGGGGTTTTGGACTCCTTTCTTTCCTCTTCTACCACCCTCCCTAATGGGGAGAAGATCATAGCGATGTGAGAGGAGTTGTTTCGTATGATTCAAACCATTGAATCAAACAACCTTTTTGATTATATCAGTATTGAGAAATTTTATTCTTCTCTATCTCACAGTGTCACTAGCATTGTGAATTATAGACAAGTTGAAACTAAGGTCTCCACTATGATGGTGAAGACCATGTTTTCATTTTATACACATAGAGCTAGAGTTAGAGGCTACTATGTGATGAAGTGTACTGATGAGCTCCTCGCACCATTCATCTATGCTCGCTAGTTGGCTACTCATCATAGATGGCCACAAAAGGATGAGTTCCCTCTATATTTCTACAAACAATTGTATGTAGAATTTCATTTACACCATGGTGTTGATTACACAAATTATCCAGGTCATGTTGGGCAAGATTTGGGGAGACATTCAAATAAATTCAGACCCATGGATACTCTTGCACCCATTAAAAAATGGGCAATGGTGGGTCTAAATCTTTTGGTTATGCCGACAGGTCCACAGATGGTTGTTGCAGTCTAGTGTGTTCCTGATGACAAAATCAGGACATAGATTTATTCAAGCATCACCACCATTGTCACACAGTCGCAAGAGATTTCTTTTGGCTAGTGTGGTAGATATATGTTACAGTCTTGAGGTAGCAATACAGTCATCTAGCGTAGGCATTGATGATGCATATGAGGTAGTAGACATAACTTCTCCACTAGAGGTTTTTGCAGTCTTAGATTTGGATGCATTGTGTTGTTTGGCATCCTGTTTAGTATTTGATCTTTTGGATTCATATCAAGCATTATCTATAGTCATAGGGATTTTTCTTCATGACATCAACTCTCATATTAGTCATATTCTATCATGTACAATAGGATTAGAGGGATCACAAAGGCAAGAGGACATTCCTGCACCTTCTACTACTCCTACTGCTACACAAGCCCCTACAGTACTAGCCCTAGCTACCTAGGACCCTACAACAACCCCCCTACTAAGAATTTCACTACTAGATAGCCTGGTCTATTTACCTCTATGCTTTCAGATGGCACTATCAACTTGGATGCTGAAAATGTTTTATAATTGCATGATTTAGATATTAGTCAAATCGACAGAGCATTGCATGATGCTATGGTAAATATGTCTATATGTTTAAATGTGTGTGTGTGTGTGTGTGTGTGTGTGTGTGTGTGTGTGTGTGTGTGTGTGTGTGTGTGTGTGTGTGTGTGTGTGTGTGTGTGTGTGTGTGTGTGTGTTATAGGGTCTAAGTGATAGTGTGTTATGTTTTGGTGATTTGTAGACATTGACAGATTCTACACATCTCGAATCTCAAGTATGAACATTAAAATTTAAATATATATTTGATTTATATGTATCATATAATTTTTCTATACATAATTTGACACTATCATTTGACACAAGGTTCAAACATAGCCGATAGACACTTTTGGGGACATCTAGGATCAGGAGGTGGATGCAGCTAATTAGATCATGGCCTTTTATTTTATACATGTTATTTTGGAGACATTTGATATAGTATTTTGGATTTACATGTTTATATGGACACTTTGATATTTTATATGTTATTTCTAGATACATGTTTATATAGAGACTTTGATATTTTATATATGTTATTTGAAGACATTTGATACATGATATTTTTATACATTTGATATGTGTATATTATTCTCTAGATATATTTTTATTATATATATATGTACATGTCTCAGATGTTATTTCATAGATGTATATGTACATATGTTCATGTTGAATGTGCACAAATGTTTTCAATATTCATATTTTTATTAATTTTTATGTACATGTTATTGATCTTTTAATGTCTTAATCTTTTATGTTTATGTATGTGTCATTCATGTATCTGTATATGTTATTCATCTTAATGCCTTAATATAAGTGTAATTAACTATAATTAATAACATGTCTTAAGGGGAGATCCTAAATTATACATAAGAATGTAGATTAATTTAATTTATTGTTTATTTCATAGATGCATGTATATATGTTCATGTTAAAAGTACACATATATGTTTTCAATATTCGCATTTTTATGTATATGTTATTGATTTTAATGTCTTTCTCTAATTGTAATTGACTATATTTAATGACATGTCTTAGGGGGAGATCCTAAATTATACATAAGAATGTAGATTAATATATATTTTATTTCATAGATGTATGTAAATATGTTCATGTTAAGTGTAGAGTACATGTATGTTTTCAAATTTCATGTTGATGTATATGTTATTGTTTTTAATGCCTTAATCTACGTATAATTAACTATATTTAATGACATGTCTTAAGGGGAGATCCTAAATTAAATATGTTATAAGAATGTAGATTAATGCAGAGGTAAGAATATAACATATACATGTACATAGAACATATAAAGAGTATGACCTAAAGAATGCATGATACAACATTTAATTAATAAAAGTTAGTACATGTAAGAACATAAATATTATATACAAAAATAAAGAACATGTATCTTATAAGACCAGAAAGATTATATACATAAATACATAAGAGCATTAACAATCAATAAGAAAACATAAACAATGTATATAAATCCATATGAATTTACTAAAGGGGTTGTCTTATGGAGAGGTCCTAAAAGGTGGTACTAAGGGGATGTCCTAATAGGTGCTCTTAAGGGGAGTTTAGGTAATAGGTAGCCCTAAGGGGAGGTCTTAAGAAGTTTCTTAAGGGGAGGTCCTAAGAGGTTGTCTTAAATGAGATATCCATGTCTAATTTAAATAAAAATAACAAAACATGTCTAATTTTGCATATCCACTTGATAAATGATGCAATGTATACAAATTTATAAAAAAAAAATCTTGTCAACATTAAATGTGAAAGTATAATCTAGCTATATAGACATAGCTAAACTAGAGCTCCACAACATTGTATTGTTAGGATCCTCTCTAGTTTTTATTATATCTAGAAGTTTTTCATGTTCTTTAATAGACACTTTCCACTTTTGATTTCCATGACGTCCTCTTCTTTGTATTGCTTCAAATTGTAATTTTGTTGCTATAACATGGTTACTGTAATGTAAAACTTTTCCTCCAGGCTTGTATTCAATAAACCCAATACCACTATCAGTTACCCTTGTTTGTTGATAATATGGTCCTTCAATAACAATTGATCCAATTGGATATGATTGTCCATCAACATCTATAGTTCCTTCTAGCAACTTGTGTTTTGCTTTTGTGCATCTTAAAAGATAATAGTCCACACTTTCCACATTATCTAGTAAGGTTTGAACTAAAAAAAAATCTCCTACATGTATATAAAAATAGATAAATATAAATTAATTTTAAAATGAATATACACATATATTAATTTATATATATGTATATATGCACATAAACCTACCATAACTAAATTAGAAATGCACTCATAATTAGTTGAATATATAGGATAATGAATGTCAATGTCAATGTCAGCATCTTCAAAAGGAGGCTTTCTAACTATCTCCTTCAAATTCCAATGTGAAACATATCCATTCACAATATTTTCACATACACTCTCTGGATTTTCCTTAATGCAGTCATCACAAAAACATGGTTTCTTTCTTACTTCAATTACTAGAGGTCTATGGTTTCCTGTAATCATCACTTGATATAAACTTCTAATACAAGGAATTGTTTGACAATTGTAAAGATTAGATCATCTACATCTGTTACAAATAAAAAATGTTATTGTCATATTTCAAAATAAATATTTAATAAAAAACTCAAGAATTTGAAAAATATATATAAAATAAATATAACTTAGCTCACTTTTCCCTTCCCAAAAGTAATGCTTATTGTATTCAATATCTCAAGTAGCACAATGAGCTCTGTACCATTCAACAATTTGATTTTCACTCTCTATCATATTCCCTGTATGTACATACAACATGCATATATATAATTTAAAATATATGCTACTAGTATTAAACATGCACATTAAATGCATATTTACCTTCAAGTTCATGTTGTCGAAGAGCACGCTTTATACATGTTCTTGTTCCATCATGCTCCCCTTTTCCATGTCCACATTCAAAGAAACTCCATAAAAACCTAACATTGGTTCTAGCATGTTTCATTGCTAACTAATTAAATGCTTGTGCAGATTTGAATTGTCTTGTGAACATGAAACATGATAAGTAGAAACAATTGTCTGTGTACATGTATCGAATCAAAATAGGCATGTCCAAATAAATATAAGTTAAAATAAAATTAAATAAATGTGTAAGCTTGTGTATATTAACCTACACATCCATCAGACCAAATCCAGTGCTCTAAAACATTTATTCATCAATTTCTAAGATCTTCAAAGAACATTGAAAAATAATGAGCCACATAATTCCTATCATGAACTCTATCATCACTAAGAGAGAAATGAACCTCTTTGATGATGATGTGTTCATTTTCATCCAACCTTTCTATCTCATTCACCTCAAATTGTGCATGTCTATAGGTCACTTGCACAAATATTACAACTTGTTCAAAATGATAATATTGCCTTTGAAGCTCTGTTTGAGGTGCAAATGTATAATTCTTAGAAAAATCTATAACTAAAAGTATACAACTAGGTGGAAAACAATTTTTGGAATCATTAAATTGTTTAGCTTTCCATTGTGCACCATGAAAATGTTGGATATGTGGATATATCAATGGATGGAACTTGGTCATAAACTCATCATAATGCAATTCACTCTCCTTCAATAAATTTTTTTTGCATTCATCTCCTGTCTTATTTTGGTATGTCTCATATTCATATCTCATCCATGAAACCGGTGTCAATTCATTAATATTCTCAATTTGCATTTCAAAAAAATTGTGTAAATCTCCACAACCTTCCCACTAATTTTTTATGCATTGCACTTTGAACTCATCTGAATCTTCTAATTGATCAAATAATATGGAATTCATAGATTGTGTTGTACTGGTAGGGATGACCAAGTTAGGATCAAGTACTGCCATAACTTTTTTATATTATTGCAAGTGTAGACCAAATTCAACATGATTTTGACAATAAAAAGTTTCACACATCTTATTTATGTGTACAAAGGAAGGATGCAAACTCTCAAACATACTCTGATATATTTTGACATTTGAAAATTCTTTCTTGAATGTTTGAAATAATTCACTTTGAGTTATATCTATGAAATGTTTTGGATGTTCAATTTTAGCCCTTGCCTCTTTATCTTTAATTTGTATAGTATCACGTCTATTGGAAGAAACACAAGAATGTGTGGTCCAAAATTCAATGACTTGTCTTTTCACATCTTCAAAAATTCTGTCTTTTCGAGGAACTCTACAAACATTCACCTGATTATTCTCAATGTTATCATCTAGCATATTTCTCCTCTTGATATATCTCTGAATAATTCTTCTAGATATATGTAGTACATCAAAAATTGCACGTACCTATTTTCTATGTGTCAATTTTCTACTAGATATAGAAGTCATCAATGCTCTACATGCATTACTCAAATCACCTCCTCAAGTTGTGTTGTCAATTTTGTTATAAGCATTTTGCAAGTTTTCAACTATTGTTTTATTAATATTATGTCCATGGTTTTTCCTGTTATCAACACCGAACAACTCCAAAATAGGTTTTATATCTTTTCTCCTAAATAACTTGACAAATAATTGTGCCTGTCCAACTATACTTTTATATTTGAAATATTCATCCCACATGTTTCTACAATGCTTTCCAATAGTGTTATCATTTAACTTATCTTTAGATGGAATTTGGTTAAAAAGTAGTTCCTCATCCAAATCCATCAAATTTGTTATGCCTTCTAATTTGTTTCTATCAGTAGAACTACTAATTTCTTCCTCTTCATTACTTTCATTCTCTTCATGAATCTCATCATGTTCAGGAATTACAATAGGTTGGTTTTGGTTACGTTTTCTATGACCTTTCATTTTGTCATCTCTTATTCTATCATATTTCCTTGACCTTTTCCTTTTACTGCCCATTGAATACTTTAATGTATAGAAACAAAAATAATAATTTAGCTTTTGAACACTAAATACTAGCTAATGCTTCAATTTAGAATATATAAAAATAAAAATAAGTAGATGGGAAAATACACCTTAAAAATATTCGATCCTTTACAATTCTAATTCAATCCACAAAATAGTTTATGAAAATGGCTACAAAAATTGTTGTCTTCCAAAAATGCTATTCTATTTTTCATTGTTTTCTACATTTATTAAAAAAAAGAAAACACAAATCTTATTTTATACATGAAATAGCCAAACTAACTGCTAGCAGTTTGATGGGCCAATAGGGGTTTTAGCCAAAACGCATTCAATCAAAAGAGTTACAACCAAAAATGTTTTAGTTGTAACTATCTATGTGGCATTCTAGGTGGTAGCCACACAAATAAAATTAAGAACTTCTGCAAACATCTCACATTGAAGGCCCATTTGACCTACTAAATTGAAGTTTATTTTAATACTAAAAATATAATTTTTTAGGTCTCGAGGTCAAGATTATGATCATATAATATATTTTTTAATTTTGATTATGGATAATATGTTATAATTTAAAAATATTACAAGTACTTATTTTAAGATTCAGGAAGATGTCTATTAAAAAAAAGGAAAAAAATAGTAAATCATTTTCAAAAATTATTATTTTTTAATGTTGCACTAGAGGAGAGAGTCTTCTTCAAGAACATGTAATTTTTTTTCAAAAATATGTAAATTTGATAGAAAAAGTTTGACGGGAGAAAAAAACTGTCAATTTGTAATAACTTTGACTTTGACCAGTTATAACTTGAAACATATTAGCCAAATTTAATTTTTTCTTTTTTGGTGCACTAGGTATACATTTTTACTCTAATATATTCCATAATTAGAAAAAAATATGAACATTTGCATATATTTGCTTGATGGGAAAAAAAACTCTATATTTTCAGCATTTTTAAAAAATTCAAAACTAAATAAAATTTTCACTCAATTTAAAAAAAAAAAATTACAGACATAAACTTCATCCAATTTTAGACATTTGATTAGTTTCCATCATCTTCAAATTCTAAACACAGATGCCACTTTTATGTCATTAAATTTAAAGAGTTTAAATTTTGATATCACTTTTCCTTTATAAAAGGTGACATAGGTTTGTGCTTTTACCCCATTGATTTTTTCTAATTTTCTTTCAACAAGGCACATTAGTACTAGAAATGTCAAAAATTCTTCTAAATATCCTACATAGGGAAGACTTCTCTTTAGCCTATTATACTTGATAACCCTTTTTCATCTAAAATTAGTTCCAAATTTGTCTTCATATGATCAATGGATTTTTATAGTAACATGTCTTCACAACCAACCTAGGCATCTCTAGAGAGCTCATTAGATAACTTGTAAACCAAAAAATTCATATGAAAAATAAATTATATACCACAATTATCTTTATCAATTGTAAATGCTATATCATCCTTGTAAGATTACCATGAGTAAAATCTCCTTAATTGTACCTTAAAAAATTAAAAGTGATCTATTATAATGGGAATGCCTATGAAGCTATATTATAACAATGAATATGCATAAAAATTTCTTGTATTACACTATTATCACTTTTATTGTACTCTCCTCTTAGAATGTTTAGCATCTTTAAGAAAATTTGAAAATTTATTATATTTAAGCCAACTACTTCTCTTAGTAGATCAAATTGTTTCTTGGCCTAATTTCTTTGATCCTACAAAAGTTCCAATGAGATATGTAGTTGGATTTCTACATTTGGATAGATCCATGATTAACCTTCTCTAAATCATAATAATTATTGATATGGAAAATTTAATACTTAATTGAGTCTCTTTGAGCTTTGATGTGCTTGGTGGCACTGGGCTACTTCAAACTATATTTAGGCATAATGGTAGCACTCCTTACATAATTTTTAACCTTTATAAAACACTCCCATATCTTGATGCAAGAATTCTAGCACAATTTTTTATTATTTTAACCTTCCTTTTGTTAAAAAACTTCTTTTCAATCACTTAATTTTCTTTCTTCTCTACACCACCTAAATAAATCATAAAATAGTTCTTTAAACCTTGAAGAAAGTGACGTATCAATATGAACTTCTAGGAAAAAATCAAGGAAAACACCTTTAACTAATTTTTCTTTATTAATGTTTCCTTCTCAAGAAACTATGAGAACACAAACTAGAAAGACAAGTTGGAAACATTCCTGAAAAACTTAAGAAATATGAGCTGGAACTTCATCAATTAATAAAGGATAGTAGACAAAGAATAGGGCATGTTATCTCCAGCTTGTGTGTTGTGGTGGCTAGGCTAGGCAAGAAAAGCAATGAGAAGATTATGTCTCTAGATACAATTTGGCTAAGGAGTCTAGGAAGGTCAAGTAAGAGAATGAGAAAGAGTATAAGGAAAAAGAGTATTGAAGCACCTTGGGTTCCTGGTTCTACCATGGTTGATATTATGAAGAGTACTATAGAAGTAGGCAAAGAGGTGAAGAAGATCATTAAAGAGTTGTTGTAGGTGCTAGTCAAGGTTGTTGGTGTACTATTTTTTGGTCTTTGTGGTTTTTTTGGTTCTTTATTTACTTTTTCCAGCTTTTGTTTAAACTCTAGATTCTAGGTCCTTGTAAAACTTGGGTGTGTTTGATTTAAAATTGCAATTTCAAGTCCATGCAAAACCTAGTTTTTAATATTTTTTGATAAACTTTAGGTTTCAGGTCCTTGTAAAACTTGGTGGTGCTTAATGATGATCTTTTTCTTTCGTTAAAGGGTTTTGGGTCCCTTCAAAACCTATTTTTACCTTAATCTAAAACTATGCAGGGACAATAGGTTTTAATTGCAAATTGGAATTCAATAGATTTTTGGGTGCATCTATGTCCCCAAGAGAATCCTTCATCTCTTATTGATTTGTGTCTTTTTTTTCTATAGTTCTAGCTTCAATATTAATTTACTATTTTACTTTATTTTGTCATTATTATCTAGGGAGAGTATTTATCCCCTTTAAAAATCTTTGATACTATGGGATGCGAAAAATTTCGTTAGTATTATCATCCAATCCATTTCTTTATCATTCTCCTAAACACTGAAATAAACTCTCTTATTTTTATTCAATAAAAAATAGATTAGTCAATGTAGAATTAGAATCCTCTTTAATTTCTATGTATTCATCAAATGTTTTCTACATTAGTTACTCTTTAAGTTTAATTACCGTAACTTTTGTTTTAGTCAAAACTTCAATATGATAATTTGAGGGGTCTATTATCCCACTATCAGATTCCATATTTTTCTTTATTATATATATAATGATTGTTGGTAAAGTATCATTTCAGTTTATATGATAGAAACATAGAGTATACCTTAATAAACATTCTTTAGTTACGATATTGGATAAATGAAGACATTCATATATCATAAGTATTTTCTTCTAGTTTTTGGATCTAGAGGGAAAACCTTTTGTAAATATAGGTCCTACTATGCTCTTTTTTTAAACTATTTTACTACAGACCTTATCATCTAAGATTTCTTCACTAACATCAAAATGAATAACTTGTTTTTACATCCTTAAAAAGCTTGGTAGTTTTCTTTTCTTTTTCTTTCTTTCAATAAGACACATGAGTACTAGAAATTTCTAAAATTATGAACTCAATATCCTACATAGGGAAGACTTATCTTTAGCCTATTATACTTGATAAACCTTTTACATCTAAAATTTATTAGCAATAATCTTTTCAAAAATAGTTACAATTTTTTCTTCATACAATCAACGGATCTATGTAGTAACATGTCTTCATAACCAACCTAGGCATCTCTAGAGAGCTCATTACATAACTTGCGAACCAAAATTTTTATATGAAAATCAAATT
This sequence comes from Cupressus sempervirens, assembly GCA_028749045.1. Lineage (NCBI taxonomy): Eukaryota > Viridiplantae > Streptophyta > Pinopsida > Cupressales > Cupressaceae > Cupressus > Cupressus sempervirens. Next base: position 794,382,714 of record CM053793.1, read on the forward strand.
ATATACCACAATTATCTTTATCAATTGTAAATACTATATCATCCTCATAAGATTCCATAATTGCTCTAGGAATTCTAAATCTACTTCATATTTTGATTTAAAAACTTGTCATGAATAAAAAATAAGTAGAATCTCACTCTATAATACCAACATTAATTAGTATGTGTCATATAGAATGTATTCCAAAAGAAACATCCTCATTCAACACAACCTTATGTCTACTAGGTTATTAGGCATGTGCAGGATTATGGTCAACCAAACGATACCCTTAAGTGGCAATGAAAAATTAGCAAATCAGGGTTATGTCAACTTGATGCACAATTTTAAACTTGTTATGAACTTTCAATCAAAAAATTGTTACAAAAGAATCTATAGGAAATTGAATTTAGTTTCTGAACCACTAGGCCTTATCTGAATAAAGAAAAATTTGATTGGTCAAAATGTTGAATTATAATGCACTAGAACAAAAAATTTAGGACAAAAATAAGTATGCATATGTCTAACCACCTTAATCAAAATCAAATGATAATATTTTAATAAGATTATAGATATATGAAGTAGACTCGTGCTCAAATGTGAAACATATTTTTGGCTATTTTTATTCCAAATAAATAATTAATTATGAATTTTCTCCTATATAGTATTTTTAGAATTTAAAAAACTCCTGTGTCTGACCACCTTAACTAATTTAAAACTTTACAAATTTTAATTTTTCTTTTATTTTCCTTATAGTAAAGAAGTATATAATGTGATGCATCTTTTGGATTTCAAAAAAGTTATACCATTTGAAAGTTATATTTGTTTTTCAATCAATGTGTTAATTAGCACTTTTTGTGTAACTCCATTAGAAAATGAATAATAATTACTTACTATACTAGTAATTTTATAGACGTTACATTTGTGGAAAGGTAAGAACATTCTTAAGAAACCCTTTTCATTCACCAGACACATATTTGAAGTAAAAAACACACACAAGAACAAGCTAGAAAGATGTTTTCAAGACTTTTTTTAAGTTGACCATGTAGGGTTGGTATCCAAAGAAGTACTAGGCCTTATAAAGGTATTAAGATTTTGGTTTGGTATCAGGATGGATGGCAAAAATGTCAAAATAGAAATTGAAATACTTTGAGGCATTTCAGAACTATATATTGATCTTGCACATACCTTATTCCTTAAGGAAATAGACATGAGATCTAAATAATTTGAGAATCATAATGGATGGGACAATTTGAATCAATTTGTTTTCTTTAGATTCATAGTCAATTATTGTCTTAATACCTTACATAGTGTAGAAATGATTCCTTCTTTCCCCAGTAGGTAAGTTGCAACATGAATCACTACTATGGTAGTGGTCCCTTCCCTGTTAGTAAAAAAAAAGTTGCGAGTGATTCCAATAATGGATAAAAAATTATTTGAATCTTGCATCTCATCCAAGGTTAATGACCTCTTGTAAAAAAAAACTACAATTTTAACTTTATGACTTCGTCATTTATTACATCCTTTAGAAAAAATAATATCATCACAAAGACCAATAACATCTCATATCATTTCCCTTGATTTCCTAGTGTTTTTCCAACTAGTTATGTTGCTCACAAATTCTTCTTGATACAATTTTGATTACTTCTTTCTTACCAAAGCACAAAAAGTCACATTAGATATGTAGTTTTTTGTTTCAAAGGGGAGAATATATGTAGACTTCAAATTCAGTTGATTATTGAAAATATTCTTGCAAAATTCATGTACCTTTAGATGGTGATGCTCTATCAAAGGAAATAGAGAGTAACTTTACAAATCCTCTAAATGAGTCTCATTTGTAGAACTTGAGATCTAATAGATCAACACTATCAATATTACTTAATTTGCATGGCCTCTTTTTGAACATTGGATACAACTCAATGGTTATTTCGAATTACAAGAAATCATGTCTTTGCTTTAGTATCTCTTTCAACCATAAAAGAAAATTTTGCGCAAATTGAGAATAACCAATGATACAACTCAAAGGGGGGTCTTCAAAATTTTCTATAGCAATTTACCCCTCAAGATTGTGTTTTATATTTACTTTTGTGAACAAGTTATGTTATACTTATAGTAGGTAATTGGATTGTTACAATAGTTTTAAGATGAGATGTAACATTGTCACATGAAAGAAACAACTAAATTCTACCAAGTCATTTAGAGCCTCCAACAATACTAACCAACTAGAATATCACTTGTTCTAAACTTCTCTATTGAGTACTTTTTATCAATAACAAAAATTAAAGTAGCCATCTATGTCGACTCTAAAAGTAGTCGTAAAGACAACATCAATATGAAAACTTAGAGATTAAATTATTCAAATATTATTCTAGAAAAAAAAGATGAAATTAAAAAAGGTTAAGCTATACTAAACCGAGACCATTAGTTCACACAAATCAAACTACAACTCTCTCTAATATTAGCTATTGCTAACTAGATTTATTTGTATATAATCATCTTTGTTAGTATTTGTGATAACAATCTTAATGGTTATTGTATTTGTAATCTTGTAAATATGGAAAATATCTATCCACCACATACGATGCACCAAGACATACATGTCTCACACCAATCATAATAAAAACCATCATTGATCCTAGAAACTAGATAGCCCGAACTTTATGTTTGTACCTATGTACTACCACTTCTTGCATATATGTTTTCAATAAATTCAATATCAATATACTGCCACTTCTTCCATATCTTTTTTCAATATATTCAATATCATATATTTTTCATTCCTATAAATAACATGTATTTTTTCAATTACAAAAAAAAAGACGAGCATAACTGTCCCAAATATACCGAATTATTAGATTCCTCCCGGTCTTAATCGAATTGATGACCCTTGTTAACTCGGTACACAAATGGCACCTCATCCTTTGCATATCTCAAATTGATTATTTCGGCAATCCTACCAACTAGCAAGACAAGTGCCAGTGGTTGTACTCATGATGAGAGGACGGTGAAGTACATAGGATAAACTTAAAGGAAGAACATGAAGGCAGGGTTTTTGGCACCTCTCATTGAACGAATGGAGGGACTCTTCTTTAAGTGCAACACCTGCAATGGAGGAAAGACAAGCCAAACAATCTTCCAAGGACAAAATAGAAAGAATCAAATTTCATTTCTTGAAGAATCTCATTGGTCGGAAAGAGAGCTGGAAAACTCAGGCAAATGACATTTGGGGTTTGGAAACAAAAACACACGTCGCATCCAACTACAAGACGGCTCATGAAGTTGAATGAAATATGTTGTTGAGCAGCCTGCTTTAGGGTCTCCACTACAACATTTCAAAGAAAACTGCCACCGACTTTACTAAGGTATTGGGGTGGAAAGATTTTGTCAATTATTTTATAATGACATGCAACACATTGTCAATTCTTTTCGAGTGACATGCAACACATTGCTGAGCGTACAGGGACACATAAATCATCTTTCTGGGACTTAGGAATCCCACGTACAAATGTTTTTTCCACCAATCCTTTGCTATGCTCGACGTTGAGCTTAAAAATCACCCACCAAACTATACATATGTTTATATATATATGGCCACTTCCAGTATGTTTTGTTTTTGCCACTGAAACACATGTGATTGTCTAGCTTAGAACTGGATGTATGTAATTTGGGTATGTAGAGATAGATATTATGATGGTTATGTTAGGGTTTGTTTGTCTTTGAGATCTTTTAATGGGGTGTACAATTAGTTTTGCAGTTTTACTTGATGGACATATTCGTATTCAAATGTGTGATAGGTAAGTTACGAATTTTGGGATTAGAATGTTAAAACTATGTATTTAAGTTAGTGCTACAAATTTGAGAGAAAAGATGTATAGAGTGCGTCCTTTTTTCCATTACAATTATATGATATTAAAACTGATAGGAGTTTCAGACTCACAAATGAGATTTTTTAAGTGGTTTTTTTTCTCGATAATATAAAATAAAAAACATAGGTATATTTTAAGTAAAAAAAATTAATGATGGAAAAAACCACTCTGTAAGTTTCAAATTGGGCTTTCCTAGACCAAAGTAACTTTTGAAAATGTAAGGGCCAAGCCATGTAGCAGAAGCCATTACATTGGAAAACATAGAGGAAAGACTGTCAAGCAACAAGAGCAGCAACTAAAGCTGGAGGGTTTGGTTAGTCTTTCTTACCCCAACTTTGATTGCGGTCTCATAGAGTCCAGCCATCGGTGTTATCTTTCTCATCCTCTAGGTCCCTCCTCTATTAATAAATGACCAATACCAATCTGGGAAATCCTCTTAAAGAAAAGGACTAATCTTAATCTCCACCTACCCATTTGGAATCTCCACCCACAGAGGGACATCTTGAGTGTAGTTAACTAGCAAGACAACTTGAATGTCACCGAAATAGAAACCCATGACAATTTGGGGTACCAATTGATTAGTGAGGTGATATTTGATTATATGATGAGTGTTGCTTGAGAACCTAGGAATTAGGAGTCTCTACACAATGGTCAGAAGAACTTGAGACATCATGAAAAATATAAGGAGGAGGGCTGCTAGAAATAGAAGTATCCAGGGGAATCGTGGCTACCATACAAGGGGCATTACCTAAATGTTGCAATAGATCCTCTGTGAGGGCAACCTCTACATCCACCTTTTCAATCTAAACCTATATCTATAGCATCACTTTATTACATATGAAAGATTTAGAAAAAGATAGATAAATGAGCATGAATTGTGAATTGTGAGAAAATCATGGCCAATTTTTTGTCTTTCCATATAGAAAATAAGAATTTCATTCTAGAAGAATGACAAATTTGTACAAATGGGGAAGGGGTTGTAGGGTTATCTCCTACAAGAACCATATTCCATGAAAATATTTTTTGGATGAAATGGAAAAAAGAAACCATAAATTGGCACCCAATAATTTTGAGCCCTTTTATAGAACTAAAAAAAGCAAAGAAAGGACTTAGGTTGGCTAGAAAAGAGCAACGACAATCTATTGTAACTTATTGAGATAGGACCCTAAAGGGAAAATGTACAAAACTATCCACTAGTGAAAATGCATTATCTCTAGTTTTTTGAAAATAAACTAGATAGTATTAATTGTAACTACCATGTAGAATGTTGGGACTATAAATTCTATTACTAATTAAAAGTCTTAACTATTAAAGATTGAGCTTTTAATGCCCAATACAACCACTATCCTTATAGAACATGGAAAGCAGTTAAGCCATGTCATGAATTTAGAAGGGGGACATTGGAAGTTAGTCCAACAATCCCACCATCACTATTAGCCGAGGAGATTCAAACTTATGACCAAGCTCTTATAGCACTTGTTACAAGCTAGGGCTGACACTAGACCAAAAGATCAACTTATAAATGCTTGATGCAAAGATTTGACTTATAGAACACATGAGGAAGTTAAGCCATCTCACAAATCCTTAAGGGGAATGTTGGAAGTTAGTCCAACAAACCTTTGGCTTGAAATGCCTATATCATGTGAGAATTGGACTAGAAAACTACAAAGAAGTAGTTTAAAGGGTTTTTTGATCTTGGAGAGAGCTAAAATTGGACTTATAAATCCTCCTAATCAATGGAGAGATGTTGTAACACTACAACATAGGTACTTTGAAGTATGAATTTTGCATTTTTGAAATCAAATAGCATGCACACATGGGACTCTTATAAGTATAAGCCTTAAATATAGATTAGTGAAGACTACCATAAATTATTTTGCGCGAGAAAATCATTGCCATGTTTTTCTATTTCCACATAGAAAATAGGATTTTTGTTCTAAAAGTATGATAAAGTTGTACAAAAAGGGATAGGGATGTAGGGTTATCTTTTACACTTGAACCATATTCCATGAAAACATTTTTGGATGAAATGGAAAAAGGAAATCATAAATCTATACCCAATAACTTTGATCCATTTCATAGAACTTAAAAAAGTGAAGAAAGAGCTCAAGTTGGCTACAAAAGGGAAATGGAGGTCTAGAAACCTCATCATATTGAGATGGGACCCTAAAGAAAAACCCAAGGAAAGTGTACACTAGAGAAAAAATGTTATCACTTGATTCTTGATAGAATACCAGATAGTATTAATTGTAACCACAATGTAGAAATACATGGTGACTTTAAATTCCATTTCTAATTGAATGTCTCACCTATTAAAGAATGACTTTTCAATGCCCAATACAACCACTAGAGTTATAGAACACAAGAGGTAGTTAAGCCATGTCATGAATCCTAAAGGGGAACATTGGAAATTAGTCCAACAATCCCCCCTCAATGTTAGTCAAGGAGATTCAAACTTGTGACCAAGTTCTCATACTACTTGTTACAAGCTAATATTTTCATCACACCAAAAGATCAACGTATGAATGCTTGATAAAACCATTAGTCTTATAGAAAAAATGTGGTAGTTAATGTTGGTATCTCTACCTATTGTTGTCTATTAGTGTCAAACACTTAGTCATATACTGGGAAGAGTTAAAAGGTCATTACTGCAACTCAACTCCTCTATATAGGTTGAGTCATGTAAAGACTTGTATATAAAGATGTATATGTCAAGCTCTGTAGGAGCTGGGAAAGTCTTTGGTCACTGAGTATTTTTAGTATAAGCCTAGCCTAATGATTGTTGAGAAATTTGAGCACATTGACTCCTAACTAGGTCCATCCTCTAACAAGCATCTTATATATCAATATATTATCTAGTAGGTATCATTCTCACCAGGGTTTTCCCTTTGCTAGGGTTTCCCTAGTTAGAAAAATATGGTGTTATGAGTTATCTTTGTGCATTGCTATTGTTAATGTTCAACATTACTTTATTTCTTTGTTATGCATGGTTTAAAGTAAGTAATAATATATAGTTGGCAGCTAAAGTTTTTAGATCACTGATTCACCCCCCCCTCTTAGTAATCCATATTTCTAACACTAATCAAGCAATGCAAGGATTTGGCATAGTGAGAAGTTTGTATTCCATCTAATGGATTTGGAATTGTTTTTCTGGTAACTAATTGACCTCTCTCCTCTTAGCTATTGCTCTTATATTTCCAGCACATCCATTTTATATACTTTGAATCCCTTTTGTGCAGCATATGGTAGTGGTATTTTGACTTCTTCAACTCTTGCAATAGTGGAAATTTTTTATCCATAGTCAATACCTTCTTCTGGTGCATATCCTTTGCATTCTATCTTTTTCCTATTCCTTGTTACTTCTCCTTTCTTATTTAGCTTATTTCTGAATATCCATTTTGTACCAATCACATTCTTATCCTTAGGTCTAAGTACAAGAGACCATGTATTTTTCTCTTCTATTTTCTCAATTTCTTCATTCATTGCCTCTATCCAACCTTCATTTCCTAAAGAATATTTTATAGGTATAGGTACAAATTCACTAAGAAAGCATGTATCTTTTCATTTGTTCCTTATCAATATGTCATTTCTTTCTCTCCCAATTACTTTTTTAGGTGAATGATGTCTTTTGACATATTTTTCAAGTTTTCTTTCTTTCCTGCTTGTTTCTAAACTTGGTTCCCTATGCTTGCTATTTGCATTCTTTTGTTCTAGCTCTTTTATTTATGACTCAGGTTCATCTGGTTGATCTGACTATAACTTAGGTTGTATAGCTTTTGATTTGGGTTGCATTGCCTGAACAAATTGCAACTCAGGTTGTTTTGCATTTGAGTTGGGTTGCACTCTTAGTGACTTGGTACGTTCACTTTTTTGTTGCTCGGCTCCAATTGTTTGTGGTAAAGGTTTAGGTTCCTTCTCATAGTAAACAAATTTTCTATAGTATTTAGGATCCTTGCTTCTCTTTTATTCAGTTCTTTCTGCAAACTCATAAATCTTCACATCTACACTTTTAACTTTGTGAGTACCAAGATTCAAACATTTGTATGCCTTACTTTAATTAAAATAATCTAGTAATATACTTGCTCACTTTTTGCATTAATCTTTCCTTTCCTTACATCTTTTAGGATATAGTATTTTCTTCCAGATATTTTGAGATAAAAAAACATTAGGCTTATACCCATACCATAATTTATAAGGTGTTTTATCTATACCTTTCTTCAAATGAACTTTGTTTAGTGTATGAACTATTATGTTGATTGATTCTCTCATGTATTTAGTGTTGGAAATATAGATGAAGTAACTGAGAGGGGAGGGGTGAATCAGTTACTACAAAAATAAGTCGAAAAATCCCTTAGATGTCTAAAATGCTTATTTATTGCTGATACTCGGTAAATAGTGCAGAAATACTTTAACTTGGCAAGTTAACTAGTTATTGTTCATCTAGAATTCAAAGTTATTAATATGCATGCAAAGATTAACTAAATGAACACAAGAGACACCAAATTTAATGTGGAAACCCAATATGGGAAAAACCACCAAGTAACTAGTCACCAATTTTCACTCTTCTGAAGTGAGCCCTATTAGGAGCCAACCCTATTAAAGGTTACAATACACATTGTTAGGTGTGACCTTGTTAGAGGATTTTAATCACCCTATTAGGAGTGACCTAGTTAGAGGTCTTTAGAAAAATTCAATGGAACTGTCACCTTGTTAAAGGATTTACAAAATGGCTGTTAAACCAACTCTGTAAAGAGATTCTGAATTCACTATTACAATTATAAGAATACAACAATGAAATGACCTGAATGATATGCAACTTATATTTTTTTGATTACAGATCCATGTTTTTCTTTTCTGAATCCTTACTGATCAAATACGGCTTTGTAGCACCTCCATGATATCTAATCTTTGATCAGAATTCACTCTTCCACTCACTTTTTCACACTCACACACACTAATCCACAACTTGAATATCTATATATATACCTTTCAGATTTATCAAGTCGGCTCAAATATAAGTTACAATAACTAAAAACATCAATCGGCTACATTAATTCCATGAAACAATCAAAATAATAAAATTCTTCGTTGGCCAACTTAGCTCGGTAATCTAGTGTTAACCAAGTGAAGCTCAGTAAACACTGCAAAATCTTGCAAAAGTCCTTTGGAGACCGAGTGAACTCATTGAGCACTGACTTTCCTTTGCTATCCTAGTGAACTTGGTGGAAGTTAACTTCCCGCCATATTTCCTTTGATGATCAAGTGATCTTGGTAGACACTAGCTTTCCTTTGCTAACCGAGTGAACTCGGTAGAGGCTAACTGATGACTGATATGACATTTGTGTAACATCAAAGACAACATTCAATTACCAATTGTATCCAACAATCTCCCTCTTTGGCATTAATGGCATAGCAAAATGAAATTTGAAAAAAAGTCTAGCAAGTCTTTTCTTTAGAAAACTCCCTCTTTCGGTAATCTCCCTCTGTGAAGGAATTACTTAGCAAACCCTTTTTCCAAACAAATTTCAGAAAGATATGATAGTAAAACTCTCCCTCTTTGATAACACATGCTAAAGACAACATAAGTAAAATGAATTCTAATGTACCTTTAGTACTGATTCATATGCAATGTTTTTTGTTAATGTTGCATCAACTGATAGATCTTCAATTTGGTATGCGTTGATGCATCACTAAAACTTCATTTTAGTGAACTTTGAATAGGAGAGCGACCCCTAACTTACTTCTTAGATACAAGAATGCATCCTTAGGTAATGGATTTGTGAATATGTCGACAATTTGGTCCTTTGTATGGACATATTCCAATTTGATCTCCTTATCTTGCACCAATTCTCTAACAAAATGATATTTTATTGCAATGTGCTTGGTTTTGGAATGCATTACTGGATTCTTAGATATGTTGATTGCACTTGTGTTATCATAGAACATAACAATTGGTTGTTTGATTTCCACCTTCATGCCTTCCAACAACTGTTTAAACTAAACAATATTAGAATAGTTTACTGTTGCAGCAACATACTCTGCCTTTGCTGTAGATTGGGATGTGTAATTCTACTTTTTGCTTGTCCAAGAAACCAACCTCTTTCCTAGAAAGAATGCTCCTCCACTTGTACTTTTTTTGTCATCAAGGTTTCCTGCCCAATCAACATCAGTAAACACTTTTAAATCTAGATTACCTCCAAATTTGTACCATAAACCATAATCTTTAGTTCCTTTCAAATATCTCATTATTCTTTTGATTGCCATCATGTGATTTTCTCTTGGTTTTGCTGAAAATCTCGCTACAATCCCAACTGCAAGGGCAATATCTGGCCTAGTATGAAATACATATTGCAATTTTCCAATCATACATCTATACAAGGTTTGATCTACTTCTTTTGATTCATCTTCCTCGGTAAGTTTTAATCTAGTACACATAAGAGTTCCAACTAGTTTACAATCTTCCATACCAAACTTTTTCAATATCTCCTTGATGTATTTGATTGAGTGATGTAGATACCATTTTTATTCTATTGAATTTGAAGACCAACAAAAAATTTTATCTCACCAAACATAGACATTTCAAATTCCTTGTTCATTTGTTCTAAAAATTCTTTGCAAAGATCATCATTTCCTGTGAAAACAGTATCATCTACAAATATTTCTGCCAAGACAATTTTATCATCTGGTCCATCCTTTATATACAAGCTATTGTTATCATTAGTTCTTTGAAAACCAATTTGAATAAGATAGTTATGTAATCTTTCATACCATGCTCTTGGGGCTTGTTTCAGACCATATAGTGCCTAGTGTAATTTGCAGACCATGTTTCTTTTATCTGGATCAACAAAACCTTTAGGTTATTCAATGTAAACCTCTTCATCCAGTATACCATTGAGGAATACTGACTTGACATCCATTTGATAAACTTTGAATCCTTTGTGAGCAACATATGCAAGTAAGGTTCTGACTCCTTCCAGTCTTGCATAGGAGCAAAAGTTTCTCCATAGTCTATTCCTTCTTCTTGAGCATATCCTTTGCATACTAATCTAGCTTTGTTTCTTGATACCTTGCCATCTTCAGTCAACTTGTTTATGAATACTCATTTAGTTCCAATCACATTTTTATCCTTAGGCCTAGGTACAAGAGTCCATGTCTTGTTTTTTCTATTTGCTCTATTTCTTCATTCATAGCCTCAATCCAACTATCATTTTCTAAAGCATCTTTGATATTTCTAAGTTCAAAATCAGCAAGTAAACAAGTACCTTTCAATTTATTTCTTGTCATGGTTTCTTCAAATTTGTCTCCAATGATCTAATCTACTAAATAATGTCTCCTAACATATTTTGCTAAAACATGTTCTTTTCCTTTTGAATGAATTTCATTATTATCCTTTTGCATTTCAACTTCAGGTTCTGGCTATTTTGGCTCCGTAGATATTAACTCGGGTTCTTCAGACTCGGTAGACACTTGCTTAGTAGCATCTGAGTTTAACTCGTGTTGTTGTAGCTCGGTTTGAACTTCTTATAAATCGGTTACTGGTGACTCGAGAGTAGAAGATTCCTGATTGATTGGTACTTTACAAGGTTCAATGAAAAAAAACTTTCTATAATCTTCTGGTTCCCTTTTGCATTCTTCTTCAGTCCTTTCTGCAAACTCATCAATTTTCACATGTGCACTTTCTATGACTTTGTTAGTAGACAAGTTCAAACATCTATATGCTTTACTTTTGAAAGAATATCCCAAAAGTATTCTTTCATCACCTTTTACATCAAATTTGCCTTTTCTAGATTCTTTCAAAATGTAACATTTACTTCCAAATACTTTTAGATAACTTACATTAGGTTTGTAGCCATACCATAGCTCATAGGGAGTTTTGAATGAGTCTTTCTTAAGCTGTACCCGATTCAAGGTATGAACTATAGTGCTGATAGCTTCCTTCCAATATTTGATAGCAATGTTCTTTTCAATCATTAGGGTTCTTGGACATTCCATGATAGATCTATTCCTCCTTTCAGCTATTCCATTTTGTTCAGGAGTTCCAAGGGCTGACACCTGTCTTTTGATTCCTCTTTCAATAAAAAAGCTATTGAACTCATGTGAAATGAATTCTCCAGCTCTGTTTGACCTCAAGCATTTCAATCTTTTCCTTGTTTCCTTTTCTACTCTGGCCAAATACCATTTGAATTTCTCAAATGCTTCTAACTTGTTCCTTAGATACATGACAGTCGTCATTCTTGAGTAGTCATCAACAAAAAGAATGAAGAACTTTTCTCCAGTATAGCTTTCAATTCCAATGGGTCAACATAAATTAGTATGCACAATTTCTAATATGTCTTCAGACTGATAGTTTCTACTTTTAAAGCTAGTCTTTCCCATTTGACCAATTTGACAATTCTTGCATAGACCAACCTTAGGTTTCTTTATATTAGGAATACCTCTTACTTTCTTGAATTTTCTTATCTTTACCAAGTTATCAAAATTGACATGACACAACCTTTTATGCCATAACCAACTTTTTTCAAATTGAGAAATAAAACATGAGCATTCACCAAGTTCAAGATAAAATAAGTTACCTTTTGTTTGAGTGCCTAATCCAATCAGTTTTCCTTTGCCATCCAGTAGTCTTGCTTTTCCATGCATGAATTCTACTTTGAATCCATTATTGAGTAGCTATGCCACACTCAACAAGTTATGCTTTAGTCCTTCTACCCAATAGGCATTATCACATATAAGTTCTTTGGTTAGATAGATTCTTCCTCTTCCTTTTATACAACAAGGTTCATTGTTACCAAATCTTACACTGCCACCATCATATTCTTCAAAATATTCAAACTTAGTTTTATCACCAATCATGTGATGAGAACAACCACTATCTATGATCCATGTATCATTTTTGCTCATATGAGAAATGAGTGCCATTTCCTCATCATTATTAGACTCATCTTTCATAGCAATGTAGACAATTTCATCTTCTTCTTCATCATTAGAATCATTAGAATCTTTAGCCATAAAACATGTTTTCTTACATTTATCTTTGAATGATTTGAAGTCTTTCTTGCCATTGTACTTGTAACCTTTCTTGTCATCTTTGTTCTGCTTGTTTGGGCACCTAGCAGCAATATGACCAACTTCTTCACATGAAAAGCAGATTAGAGGAAATTTACCTTTAAATTTACCTCTGCCTCTAGAATATGTCTTTGCTAGTAGAGCTTCAATCACTTCAAGATCACTATCTGAACTTTGGTCTGATTCATCTTCACTTCCTGACTGAGATTCCTTTTTCTTTTTGCTTTTCTCCTTGAGTGAAAGCTTGGCTTCAAATGAAAATTCAATGTTTTTGGAAGCTGGTACATAGTTGTCAAAGTTGTCTAGTTCAAATGCAGTTAATCTTCCAACTATGGCCTCTAGATTTATCTTACGATTTACTTCACATCTTCTTTCTTGAATTGCAGAGACTCTAATTGCATAGATTGGTAGTAATGTTCTAAGAACTTTACTTATAACTGTTTCTTCACTGATATCTCCTCCAGAAGCTTTGATTGCACTGACACATGCTTTAACTCTTTCAACATATTTGGCAATGTTTTCATCCTCTCTCATTTTAATTTGGTCAAATTGTCCTCTCGGACTTTCGACTTTGGCTCTTCTTACATTATCATCTCCTCCATAGATTTCTTTCAGCTTGTCCCACATTTCAAAGGCAGTTTTGCAATCCTTGATGTCATCAAATTCTTCATAACTCAGAGCAGATTCTATATCTATCATCATAATGTTGTGAGTCTTCTTTTCAACAATATCATTGACAGACAGTGTACCAACAGGTTCTTCATATTTTTCATCAAGGTACTTTAGTCCTGTATCACCAATGGATGCTAGGTGAAGTCTCATCAGTCCTTGCCATTCAGAGAAGTTGTTTCTATTGAGTTTAGGAATTTCCCTTTTGTAAGACAACCTGATCTTTAGCTTAGATCCTTGAAATCTTTTCCTGAAAGCACCAAATGCTTTGATACCAATTGTTGGAAATATAGATGAAGTAACTGAGAGGGGAGGGGTGAATCAGTTACTACAAAAATAAGTCCAAAAATCCCTTAGATGTCTAAAATGCTTATTTACTGCTGATACTCGGTAAATAGTGCAGAAATACTTTAACTTGGTAAGTTAACTAGTTATTGTTCATATAGAATTCAAAGTTATTAATATGCATGCAAAGATTAACTAAATGAACACAAGAGATGCCAGATTTAACGTGGAAACCCAATATGAGAAAAACCATCAAGTAACTAGTCACCAATTTTCACTCTTCTGAAGTGAGCCCTATTAGGAGCCAACCCTGTTAAAGGTTACAATACACACTATTAGGTGTGACATTGTTAGAGGATTTTAATCACCTTGTTAGGAGTGGCCTAGTTAGAGGTCTTTAGAACAATTCAACTGAATTGTCACCTTGTTAAAGGATTTACAAAATGGCTATTAAACCAACTCTGTAAAGGGATTCTAAATTCACTATTACAATGATAAGAAAGCAACAATGAAATGACCTGAATGATATGCAACTTATCTTTTTCTGTTACAAATCCATGTTTTGCTTTTCTAAATCCTTACTGATCAAATACAACTTGGCAGCACCTCCAGGATATCTAATCCTTCATCAGAATTCGCTCTTCCATTCACTTTTTCACACTCACACACACTAATCCACAACTTGAATATCTATATATATACCTTTCAAATTTATCAAGTCGGCTCAAATATAAGTTACAATAACTAAAAACATCAGTTGGCTACATTAATTCCATGAAACAATCAAAATAATAAAATTCTTCACTGGCTGAATTAGCTCAGTAATCTAGTGTTAACCAAGTGAAGGTCGGTAAACACTACTTCAAAATGTTTTCTAGTGTTAACCAAGTGAAGCTTGGTAAACACTGAAAAATCTTGCAAAAGTCCTTTGGAGATCGAGTGAACTCGATGAGCATTGACTTTCCTTTTCTGTCCTAGTGAACTCGATGGAAGTTAACTTCCCGCCATATTTCCTTCGATGACCGAGTGATCTCGGTAGACACTAGCTTTCCTTTGCTAACCAAGAAGCTAACTGATGACTGATATGACATTTGTGTAACATCAAAGACAACATTCAATTACCAATTGTATCCAACATTTAGGTGCAACATTTTCTCAACCATCAATGTTTACAACACTCCAAGATGGATCTATTCCTTATTTCTACTATACTATTTTGCTATGGTGGTCTAGGTGTTGCTACCTATATTTTGATTTTCCTTCCATTACAAAATTGGTTGAATTTATTTGAGATGAATTCACCTCCTCTATCTAATCTTAGGCATTTCATATTCTTTCCTATTCCCTTCTCAACTCTAGCTAAATACCATTTTAACTTTTAAGAAGTGTTAGATTTATCTTTTGAAAACATTACAATCATCATCCTAGAATAGTCATCAACAAATAGAATGAAGTATATGTCTCCATAGTAGATTTCTATACATATTGGTCCATAAAGATCTGCATGAACTAGTTTCAAAAATTCTTTATATTTGAAAGCCAAGTACTTTTGAAACTTAGTTTTCCAATTTGACATTTTTTACACATGGCCATTTCAGATTTCTTCAGATTTGGTATGCCTCTTACTCCTTTTTTCTTGCTTATATGGTAACCAGGTTACCAAAGTTAACATGGCACATCCCTTTATAATATAGCCAACTTTCCTCTAATTATGTCAATAAACATATATTTTCAGTGAGATTTAGATAAAACAAATTGCTTTTTTTTCTCATTTTCAGTCCCAACCTAGTTTTGTTTATAATCCAATATCTTAGCTTTTCCATTCATGCATTTGACCCTATATACTATATTGTTCAGTTCTGTCACACTAAGTAGATTATGTCTTAATCTGTCAACCTAGTAGGCATTATCACATTTGATTCCTTGAGTTAGTGCTATGAATACTTTTCCTTTTACATAACATGGTTCATTTTTTCCAAAGCTAACACTTCCACCATCATAGTCTTCTAAATCTTCAAACTTAATTTTATCACCAGTCATGTGCTGAGAAAAACCACTATCTATGATTCATCTATGATTTTTCCTAACATGAGAAATAAGTGCCATCTTTTCATTTTCCTCATTATCAAATTCATCATTAACAAAAATATAGGCTGCTTTTTTTTCATTGTTAGATCACTATAAGAATCTTTAACAATGTATCAAGATTTCTTACATTTTTCTTTGTAGTCGTTGTAGTTCTTGAAGTCTTCCTTGCCTTTGAAACTGTAATTTCTTCTCTCATCATTATCTTCTTTGTTTGGACATCTTGCAACAATATGACCAACCTCTTCACATGAGAAACAAATCAATGGAACTTTGCCTTTGAATTTACCTTTCCCTCTTGATACTCTTTTTGTAAGAAGAGCTTCAATGACTTCAAGGTCTTCATCAGTATCATCTTCTTCTTCACTATCAACATGATTTCCTTTTTAGTTTCCTCCTTTTCTACTAAGAGTTAGTTTGGCTTTGAATGGCAATTCAAAGTTGCTAGGATTAGGAGCATAGTTATAAAAGTTATCCAATTAAAAAGTATTCAATCTTCCCACAAGTGCATCTAAGGTTATATCATTCTTTGGATTGCATCTAATCTCTTGAATTTTTGAAACTCTAATTCCATAAATAGGAAGAAGATTTTTTAGTACCTTTCCAACCACTATTTCACCATCTTTCCTTCTGTAGTTGTGATTGTACTCACACTTTCTTTGATTCTTTTACTCTATTAGAAAATGTTCTCATTTTCTTTCATTTTAATTTAATCAAAATTTCCTCTCAATCTTTCTACCCTAGCT
This sequence comes from Cupressus sempervirens, assembly GCA_028749045.1. Taxonomy (NCBI): domain Eukaryota; kingdom Viridiplantae; phylum Streptophyta; class Pinopsida; order Cupressales; family Cupressaceae; genus Cupressus; species Cupressus sempervirens. The sequence continues at coordinate 794,399,407 of CM053793.1, forward strand.
CTTTGCACATTTTTATCACCTCCATAGACTTTTTGTAGTTTTTCCAACATTTTAAATGCTATTAGACAATCTTTAACTTCATCAAATTTAGAATAGTTGAGAGTGAAAGCTATATCAATAATCATTATATTGTGATATTTTTCTTCTTTTACCATTCCATAGTCGTAGGTTAATTAGTGGCACATATCTATTTTCCAAGTAGAAGAAACCAATATCTCCAATACTTGATAGGTGTACCTTCACCAATTCCTTCCATGCTGAAATGTTTTCTCTTTTAAGCTTGGGAACCTCCCTTCTGTATGACAGCTTGATGTTTAATTAGGTCTTTGAAACCTTTCCTATAAGAAATTGTTTCATACCAATTTTTGGAAATGAAGAGAGTAACTGAGAGGGGAGGGGTGAATCAATTACAACAAAAAAAAATTACCTGTCCTTAAATGTCAAAATAAACTCTTCCCTAATAATGAAATACTTTACCTAACTTGGTTAAAACTAAGTACTTGTTGTAACTTGGTTAACAATGAAGTCTTATGATTATCAATCTATTTTAACCTGTAGTGACTTAGTTGCAGAAACATTTAAACCACAAAGAAAATAACATGAACACAGACAACACCCAGATTTAACATGGAAACCCAATTTAGGAAAACCACCATGCAACTAGTTACAATATTTTCTACTATTCTTAACTAAGCCTTGTTAGGGGCCAACCTTGTTAAAGGTTACAATACATACTATTAAGTATGACCTTGTAAATGGGGTTGCAAGCTTAGGTTTTAACAATGGAGGAAACTCCATAGTTAAGCACTCTTAGGTTGGAGTAGTACTGGGATGGGTGACCTCCTGAGAAGTCTTGATGCTTCACCCCTCTGAGAATCACCTAGATCCAATGAGTGTTAAGTGTTCAATTTATTCTAGTGGGAGATGGATTCATGTTGAATCACTACTCATGAAACACAGGTCAATGAGTTTGACTCAAAATCACATAGTTAAATTATCCTAATAGCAATATCACAATTTGACTTTCCATATAAATTATCTCCTACTTATCAAGTATGATCTTGTTAGAGGATTTAGCTCACCCTATTAGGAGTGGTCTGGTTAGAGGTCTTTAAACACTTCAATCTTGAAATATCACCTTACTAGAGGATTTACAATATGAATGTTAAGTCAACTCTATTAAGAGATTTCTTCACTTCAACAATAATTAGAAGGTAACAATAATTTGACCTGATCTTTGAAGCAAATTCTTTTTTAGATTCATATCCTAGTTTTTCCTTTGGATCCTTATGGACCAGAATAATCTTTCCATCCTATCTTCCACACTTTCTTGCTCTACCTTTTCATTCATTCACATATACATCTTATTTCATGTATTATACATCTATCTCTTTCATTACACCTGTTGACCTTTCTTAAATATCACAAGATTTTCCATGTTGGCCTGAATACCTTTTCAAATAACTATTAAACATCTAGCTATTCAGCCTCAATTACTTAAAAAATAGACAAGTGTAATCTATTGAAGCTTAGTCAATATTGGGATTGATCACTTGGTTAACATTGGAAGCTTCTAGGTTAATACTAGAAGCTGGATATCCTTCATTTCCTGACTATTTGGTTAACACTCAATACCCTTCATTGCCTGACTACTCAATTGATACTAAATATACAAGTTCTTCATTGCATGACTGCTTGGTTAAAATTGACATTTGTGTAACATCGATGACAACATACAATTTGAAGAATTGTTTCCAACACTCGCCCTCCAACTCATATTCTTGACAATACCATAATACATGACTCTTATTCTTTTGGGCTTTATGTTTGTCAAAGGTAGCTAAATCCTAACTTGTCTTGAAAATAGTAGATAATCACTGAAGTAGTTACTAGAAGTGGTCCTCTAGGTAGTCATCTTATGTGGTTTCCCTAAGTAGTTATCCTAAGACTTTACATAGGTGCTTATTCCAAGTGCTTGACTAGGTGGTTAAATACTAAGTGGTTACACAAGCTAATTGTTAAAAAGATTCTATAAATAAAAACTCATTTGTAATCTAAGCAATACTTATTGATGGGGGGAGAAATTTGGATAAATTTGCAAAGAGACTTTTATTTTACACTATGTACTAGAGTTTATGATATTAGAGGTTGTTCTATGGTAAGCATCAACTCTAGAGGAACACCCATGAATACCCAAGATTTCTCTCCAATGAGTACTAGATACTAAAGAATGCATTTAGTTGTATGTCTTATATGGCTTCATTAGTTTTTTTTTTTTTGGCAAAACATCATATTTATATTAATAATCTTCTGGTTCAAAGGGCACATGTCTTCATTAGTTATCATTACTAATTTTTTGTATGTCAAATTGGTAATCTCTTTATGTATAGATGGAATCAAATGACCTTTCTAAACTATGCAATTGATTTGACAAAATGCATTATTTTTTTGGTATCTTGTTGTGAATGTCGTTGAACAACCTATCTCGTACGTTAAACTTTATTATCGATATTTTATCATTATTGTATTATATTTTTTAAAGCCCCTTTTCACTCATTATCAATTGGGAATCTTAACTAGTATTTGTATGCCTACTAATGGTGTTCATGTTATCTATTTTCTTTATTTTATTCTCAATACTTTCATGTGAAAAGTATGAAAATAATTTATAAATATTTTTATCATATGAAGGAATTGCCCCTCTCAAGTGTAGAGAAATATCATGATTTGATTGTGATGTAAGTGTAATCTCTCTAACTATTAGAGGAGTTGACACTCATAGAACAAATTAAATTAATTTTGAAGAAACACTCCCAAAATCTGTTCACCAACACTATAAAAGGACATACATTAGATTCACAAATTCACATGGATGTTGTATAGTCCTTCAACATTCCCTATTGTTATTAATGTATATGTTGAAGTTATTGCACATATAAGATTTTGTGTACTCATCAATATTTGCCAACAAATTAATTCTATTATCAGAATTCAATTATTTCTGAGGCATGGAAATCAATATATGTTTCTCAAATTGTTGAATCTATGCAATAGTTTGACTTCATCAATTCAAAAATTGTGGAAAACCTTTAAGATTGTTTAACATAAATTCTTATTAAATATTATCACAACTAATACAACACGCTCAACAAATTCACTTCAGTTTTTAAAGTTGTTGGATATAAATGAAGGGTTTTGTCATTCCCATAAGTACCCCGCAGATCACGATATGTCGTACCTGCATGTAGAATGAAAAGATTGTTCCCTCTAACACATATGTGACCCATCATTGAGTGCAATTTTGAATGCATCTGAAAGGATCGAAAGGTGACAACTTTGATTGTTGGGTTTCTGTTAAAGTGTTTTGAGGGGTCAATTTTTGAGGTTGACACAGCCCAATCACGGTATCATCTTTTATGGAGTGGGGACTTATATCACGGTATGAGGGAACTTTGATAGATTGATGAAGACTACAGCACTATATATAGGCGCACTGTTTTTGTGCTCCTCAAGATTTCTATGCAAAGATTATTCTGTGCAGATGTGAGGGACTTATAATATGGATTATAGCTGCAGAATATTTCCGAATATATTATTCTGTGCACTAGTAACCTAAGCTCGCAAAACTCATAGCTTGATCTATCTTTAATCTTAGCGCATACGAGACATCCACTGGACAAGAAGAAATGGTGAGAAGATGTGATACTAAAAATAAAACTACAATCTGGTCTGTTTTACACCAGAAATTACATATATCATATTAACTACCGAAAATACAAACAAGACTTGAGAAACAAGCATCGAACGACCTAATTTATAATGATTCCAGAACAAAATAAAATACCAAAATAGAAATTATGCCATGAGTTCATCAATCTTGTAAGTTTCTTTTTCCAATTACCCACGATGCATCAACAGTAGGAGTTCTATGTTACATGACGGATGTGCTTACCGCAATATAGAATCACAAGACTGGTGCAAGAATTGATACACTAGTGGCTGATTGGGTTCCAAGCCTTTCTTTAGCATTTGATAAAATTAATTGAGACCCTCCTCCTTAACCCATTCTGGGAACAACCACAAATCATTGCTTCATTGCAATTCGTGAAACATCTCCTTCTGGTATTTCATGAAACAATTGTCATGCATCATCTATCCTACTGTTAGACGCCTCATCAACAATCATAGAGTTCTAAGAAACTACAATTCATATTGGTATTTCTTTAGGTAAAATGAAATAGAGTCATTATTTGTCACATGTAATGTCTTCGTTTTGGAGGAGTTAATTATTTATAAAGTTATCGATAAAAAAATATATTATAAGGTAACTTTATATTTAATTAAGTGATATATCTTATAAAAGTCATTAAATAAAATAATGTTATAGAGGTTGCTAGAAGGAGCAGAAAAATAATTTAAAAAAAGGCCGACCTATCGAGAAAAAAAGAATAAATAGGCATTGAGGGCTTATTGCCTATCATCGAGATTTATTATTGATTTTTGCTGATGTGTGTTGTGGAGCCTAGGGTTTCTACAAGTAGTCACAATTGGCCATTGAGAACAAAAACTCTCAATTGGTACGCAATTTTGAGGGTGTGAAAGATCACCTGAATTATTGCAGCTGTGGGAAGGATATTTCAGTCCTTTCACTTGTGTTTAATTGCTAGTTTGGAGTTTCAAGTGGAGTTGCACTTTCACCATATCATCCTCAGCAGTCAGTCTCCAGTATCTGATCAATCTAGTGGCCAATTGGAAAGGTTCATTACATCACATGTCTTTGCATACAAGCCAAATATAGAAGCATAAATGATGCACACGATCCATTTTATAAATGTCACTTGCAAGACTGCATGCAAATTTTCACTAGTTTTGTTAATTGATTAAAAAAAGACTACCACGAAAAATTGCTTCAACCAATCATAAAATTGAAAGAACAAGATGAAAAATGAACTAATATAATGAAATGATTAAAACTACAATTAAAAGTTTCTGACATTATTTTTAAAGAAAGATTAATTGAATAAAAAAACATGAAAACTTTAGTCTCATGTCTTAATGATAGGAACTAATAACAATGAACAAACAAACTCTATCCAATCAGCCAAAAAAACAAAAGCATACCTTAGACAAATATAAATATTCAAATCAATTTTAATACCTCAATTTAGAAAACAATGTATAAATATAAATTGATTGAAGAGCCAATAACATTAAATTGACTCAAATAGAACTTCTTTTTCTCTTAGACACCCTTTTCTTCACTTGTAAGAATTTGAACATTACTAGTAACTTAGGTTACTAGTACACTAAGGTTTGATTCCTAGTGTAAAAGTGTTAAATAATCAAAATTTGACTTACTTTTCCAAGCTTAATTTCTTCCTTAGTGTGTGATGTTTATTTCAAAACAAAGATTATTCAGTATGGATAGCGACCGTAGACATGATTCAAATTTTAGTGGCCGCTGACACATTTAGCCATTTCATACAACATTTGTTCCAGCTTGGTGGATTACATCTATTCTATCTTCATAGATTTTATTGTTTTTCATTTCTTTGATGATTGATGTAGGAAAACATCATAGTGTTAGGGTACAATCTCAAAAAACAATCTCGAGCCTTCCATCAGGGGACAAGATGTTCTTGTCTCTTTCTATACACTGACGATTCTGGATTTTAGGGTTTGGTGTTGAGTTTTGAAATATTTTGATGGTGCAAATGGTTTCTAATTTTGGTTTATAAGAGGTTTTTGGGAAGCTGGAGTTTCAATGAAACTCTTGAGATCATTTGATAAATTTTTGGGTAAGTAGTTTATGTATTCTACGGTTATAAAGTTTTATTGATTTAGTGACTATTTGTTGTTTTTACACTATGATATTTAAGTTGTGATTTCAAAACTGTTAGTTAATGAATAGCATATATAATTAAAAGAAATATATTCTTCAAATTTTAAAAGCACAAATCATATGTTGTTATATTAGAACACTAATCAAACATGTCTAGTGTACAATTTTGTGCTAACTTTTTTTTTGGATCTATTTTAGGACACTTCAATAAAAGATGCTAATGTACAATTAATTTTTATGAATTGGATGTGATACAAGCAAGAGACTTGCCAAGTTAGTTACTCTAAAATTGAGAGTGATTGGAAATTATTGTTGTGGTATTTTCATTGAGATGAAGTTAGGATTTTCAACAAAAGGATCATCTCCTACACAACATCATGCAGTTAGAATCTATCAACTTGTCATAAGCCATGAAGAATGACATTTTTTTTGATAGATTTTGACAACTAAAACCATTACTTATTTTTCATTGTTTTTAATTGAGTTGACATTTCACTAATTATGTAGTTAATTATTTCTTAGGTGTAGATTTTGGTCATAAAGATGGTATAATTTTGAATAAAATATCTATTAGTACATTTATTTCACTAAAATGTTAATTATAATAATTTTCTTTCTATATGACTTCAAAGGGAATTATTATGCCTTTTGGTTAGGTCAATATGTGTTATATGTTAGTAGGTGGAAGGGTGAGAATCAAAAGATATAATTACAAATTAACTATCATTATTCATTCATTTTGTAAATCATTTTATTCAAGTGAATAAATTAGAACAATAATACCATAGCACATGACACATTGTTTTTCATGGAAAATCTAAATTTCTTAAAACAATGCTTAGATACTAGTACTCACTATATATAATAGTCTTGTTTCCTTGTTTTAGGCCTAATGGAAAAGGTATATACTATCCTGAATGAAAAAAAGCTTTAGTGCCTTGTGAATATCAAGAACTTATAGTTTTTGATGATTACATCTTATTCTAGGAAAGGATCAATACATGAATAATTGAACTACTTAGACCTACATTCCCAAAATGAGGTTTAAAATACATGTTGCATCTTCAATTAACATTTTTTTTTATAGCCTTTACATCTTAAATGTCTTTTTTAGTTCTACAAATTAATATTACTCTCCCTACAATTCTTCACCTATGTATCATAAAGCATGTAAATTACTATATATCTATCACAAGCCTAGAAATATCCATTAAATTGGCCAAAAGTTACACATTAAATATGTTTTTTAAATCTAAAATTATATTTTCAAAATCATGTACATGGAAGATGTATCATGTAGATCATATCATATGCTCTCCACAAATTTTATTGCATAAATAATAATCATCATCAACATCACACACTAGCACAAGAATTAAAGTATTATCTATTAGCTTCAAATGTTTGGAAGTAATTAAATGTGTCTTTTAAGTAACTATTAAAAATAGTCTATTTTACAAGATAAAATTATATCGGCATTTATGCATATTATAATCATATTGATACTTCACAATATTAGAGACAACTAGCAAATATATTTTTTAACCATTCCTTCATAGAAGAACCTTAGTTTTTATAAATTGATACTTAATATGAAATATCTTTAACTATATAAAATTAGTTATAGTCTAATATATTATTCAACCAAGGTGAAATCATCAAAGGTTTGAAAATCAACTTTAATTCTTGATGCAAGAGCATCCTTGGGTTGTTGGAAATCTTGCATCACCCAATAACATATTTGTTATTTTTTATTTTCACTTTCCTATTTGACAAATTGATTTGGTAAAGACTTGTTTGTTACTTCCATATTCTGTGAGCTTGGTTTCATATTGTGGACATATCATGAATTATTACCCTTAGTTCATATATTCCTATGTGACAAGTAGTGAAATTTATGCTTCAACTTCTTGGCTACTAATTCCCTATTTTGTTCTTCATGTGATGTCTTGTATTTAATTTGGTGAGGTTATATACTGAATAGTTCTAAAGCTCAAGCATTGTATGATTGAGGCAAGTGGTTAATGTGTGGACCTATATCTAACGCTACATATTTTTATCTCTTGTATCTAGTCATTAATTTATTGTTAAGATGAGTACTATAATGTAATGCACATTTCCTATTATGGGAGATTGTAAACTCTAAATCAACCTCTATGTCCTAATGGCTATATATGTAGTGTTCTCAGTCTTAGTGGATCATCATTTAAGTAGTGATCAAGGAGATACATGGAGGAAACTTGGAATAGAGAGCTTTGGTCTATAATCTAAAATGTAACTAGTCATAACCATGAATGCCTTATAGTTGGGCATTTTGGATGTAAATCTTATAATTCTATTATAAAAATAAATAGTGCAATTGATTTGAATCTATGTGTTATTGTTATATTCCATTGTGTTGTTATTTTCGGGGGGCTTGGTCATATCCTTTGGGGATCCATATCCCTTGTACTATATTAAATGGTAGTAGAGTTGGTTGTTGATCTAGAGGTTGATATTGGTGGTGAATTATTAGAGATTGGTTGGATGTAATAGTTTATGATATGATCTTGGTGATTTTGTGAAGACATGAAATCCTTGATTATAAGGTGAAATATTAAAGTTATGGCTCATAATTGTAGAGGAATTGTTCATGTTTTGTGGAATCCCATTACAAACCTCTTATCATTGAACCTTGTTGTTGTTTAGAACACCAAAGTTTGAGGCAGTTACACCTTGTCGTAAGTGAGTATACTTCCTAGAAGAATGAATCCTAGAAGGTTAGAGAATATGTTTGAAGAATTGAAGGTGGAGATGAGGAATGAGATCTAAAATGTCTTGAATGGCTTACGAAGAAATCTTGAACTAGGAGAAGAATATGTTTAACCTCTTGAAGATCTTTAGGTACCTGAAGTATATATCCTGATAGAAGAAGAAAGATTGTTGAAGCCTATTGAACTACTTGGTCAGAGTCATAGAATGAAAGTTTTAAATTATTTTGGTTCATTAGACCCCCAACAAATTGATATATTTGACTAATGAGCTTGATGATTATTTTAAGCTTGAAAATTTTATAGATCTCAAGAGAGTTAGGTTAGCACAAACTAAGTTGAAAGGTCATGCTTCCTTCTGGTGGAAAGAATTGTAGAAGGATAGAGAAGACAACAATGAACCTCATATTAGTAGATAGAAACCCATGGGTTCTATATTGAAGGCTAAATTTATTCATAAATATTGTGAACTTGAATTATTTAAGAAATTGCAAAACTCGAAACAAAAATATATGTCTTTGAAGGCTTATATTGAAGAAATTCACAAAATAGAAATCATATCTAGACATTGTGAATCTTGTAAGGAATATATTTCCAGGTATGTTAATGGTTTGAAATTCAATGTTCATGATGCATTTTATTTAAAGATGTAAATCCATGCACATGAAAGGCTCAAGAAAAGTTAAGAAGAAAGTAAGTTAAGCAAGTTTCTAAATGAGGGTACACAACTTGTTTTTAAAAATAAATTCACTTTCAGAAGGATGGACATCGAGCTTTTGAATGTCCTAAGGTTGACAAACTGAACTTGGTAAAATGCAAGAAGAAGAAAAATTAGGATCTTCTAATATTGATTTAGCTTCACCAAAAGTTGGAGAATCTATTAGTAAGGAGAATCATTTTTGCTAAGCATGGTGTTAAACCAATGCAAAGAGTTAAGGACCCTATTTTGAACTATTTGTAAGATTAGAGGTAAATATTGTAAAGTAATTATTGATGGAGGTAGTACTAATAATATTTTTTTTAAAGAAATGGTTAGGAAACTTGTTCTACAAAAACTAGAACATATTACTTCTTATGGTATTAATTAGTTTCAAGATGATCATTGGGTACTGGTTAAAGAATATTGTGTTGTTAATTTCAGCATTAGAACTTTTAATGATGATGTTTTATGTGATGTAATAGACATGAGTGATTATCATGTTTTCATTAGTAGACCTTGACCATTTGATATTTAGGAGATATACATGATTGCAAAAAGGATACCATTATAGTTGAAAATGATGGTAATATTTTTTTTAATTCTTTTGAAGGATGAATAATTATCGAATCAAATAACTTAAGTGATTATAAGAATTTTTGTTCGAGGCTAGAACTTGTCATTGAGGTTCCACTATAGAAAGACAGTTGCCCAATCTTGTGATTGAAAGCAGAGGTAAATGAAATAAATTTCCTAATTAGATGGAAGAATGCAACATATATTACTCATTTGGTCCTAGTAATTTTCTAGTAGGAGTTTCGATAGACTTCTATGTTGGTTAATAAAGAGGATTTGCGGATTAAATAGCAGTATGAGATTTATGTTTTTTATTTTTATTTTTTAGATGTTCATATGTGCTTATGAACATATTCTTTCACCTTGAGTATCTAATGTAGGAGCATCCTTGCGTTGTTACAAATCTTGCATCACCCAAAACAATATTTAGTGTGTTCTATTTTAAGTTAGCTTTCTAACAATTTGATTTGGCAAATGCTTGATTTTTATTTCTAGATTTTGTGAGCTAGTTTCATATTATTGACATATCATAAATCATTATTCTAAGTGTGCATAATCCTATCTGACAACTTGATGTTGATATGAAACTATTTTGTAGTAAAGAACCTATAATGGAATAATCATTATTTTGTCACTAATGTCAAACTTACTACTTGATGGTAAGATAACTAGTTAGTTGATGTGAGTACTATCATTTGTTTGATTGATGAAGAGGATTTCATCAAATGTGATAACTAGAGTAGCTAGAGGAAAGGTTGAGTTATTGTATGAAAAAGGAGTACAAAGATCAATGAAGACAGTGATGATATAGTGTATTATTTATCTACTTATGGCTGCAAAGGGTGGATACATTGATTAAGTCTAGAAGAAAAAGTAAGAAGAATTTTGTCTACCAAGCTTGACCAAGTACACAATAGGTCCAAGAAAAGTTAGTGCAAGCCAAGTAAGGTTTAGTTGATGTCGAGCATTAGTAAACTTTAGTGTTTTCCAAGTAAACTAGTGAAAAATGAGTGGAAGTATAGTATGGAAGTCAAGTAACAACATATTGATGCCAAGTGCTAATATTCATGTTAAATCAAGGATTTGACAAATTTGAGCCAACTATTTTTCTCTCTTGAATTGTGTGAAGCATGTTGAAGATAACTATGATGAGCAGGTGGCACAAAATTTGAAAGGTAAACCATTTTATGGTGAATTCAAAGAGGATTGAACAAGAAGTTTCTAGAGGAACCAAATGGAAAAGTGGGTAGATTCATTGTATTCTACATAATCCTACTTAAGCCTAAAATGGACAATTGAGGTTAAGTGGAGAAAGATCTTAAATCTATATTTATAGAGAGAGCTAGTCAAAAGAAAAGGTTGTCATGTGTGAGAACTTAGGGAAGGCATGGAGTCTAGGGTATTTCTTCATTCAGTAGCTGAACAGAAGAGACTACAAATGACATGCAAAGAAAGAAAGCTTAATAGTATGAATGTTTGAAGGGTGAACAAGCTATGAGAGATGAAGTGTGAGGAAGCCAAGTAGAATGGAGGACTAAAACAAAGATCTATAGTCTGCAAGTGAGTTGTAATTTGTTATTAGATCAAGTCTTACTATTACTTTCTAATCATTACATCAGTTTAGGGTAAATCCTTTAGATTAAGGTTGATCTAATAGCCATTTGTAAATCCTTTATCTGGGTTATATTCCAAGTGAATGATCTAAAGTCCTCTAACAATGCTCACACCTAACAGGGTGATTGAAATCCTCTAACTAGGTTGAATTTAATAGTGTGTATTGTAACCTTTAATTCAATTTTTCTTTCATAGTGCATCACTTCAAAAGAGTGAGAATTAGTAGCTCATGTTACTAGTGGTTTTTTCCAAATTGGGTTTCCATATAAAATCCATGTGTCAAATGTGTTATTGAATATGTTATGTTTCATGTTTACATTTCTACAAAGTTTTTTTAACCTAGGACAATAATTCACAAAGTGTAGCGTATGATCTAATGGATGCATGCATACTAACATTTTATTGATATGGGTCTACTAAGCATTGAAAATTTTTATTTGTACATTTGGACCTTGGGTAACTGATTCACCCCCCTAGTTATTCTAAAGAATTCCAACAATTGGTATCAAAGGCATTTTCTTAAGAGGAATAGTTTGGAGGTACTAGAAGAAAAAGATCAAAATGTCAAAAAGAGACATAAACAAGCTTAACAAGGACAACTTCCATGTATGGAAAAGTTTGATGAAGATACACCTAGGAGGTCTTGGGGATCATGTACAATCTACCATTATCACTAAGCTTGTCAATCCTTTTGGAGCCCTAACTTCTGATGATATAAAAAGATAAAAATAAAGAACACTATCAAGCAATATTCGAGATTGCCTCTGCCTTAAGTTATTTTTTGTTCAATGACATCAATCATAGTGATTCTACAATGAAGATGTGGGATGCTCTTCACACCATTTATGGAGGAGATGCAAATGGTTTGAGAGCCAAATTTGAAAATCTTAGAGATAAGTTTGATGATATGAGAATGGACGAAGGTGAGAATGTTTCTTAATATTGCTCTAGAATAAAATATGTTGCCAATGCTATAAGAGGAGCTACTAGTAAGATAGATGATGATACTATATTAAGAAAAGTGTTGAGAATAATGTTGCCCATCTATGTTATTAGAGTTTTTTCCATATGAGAATTAAGATGTATACCAGGATGTAATCTAACTGTAGAAGATTTGGTAGGTAGGGTCACTACCTTTGAGCTCTCCAATTTTGATAATTTCAAAATTGACAATGTTGAATCTATTTTCATAGCTTAAGTTTTCATTAAAGGATCCTAAAGAGAAGAAGAAGAAAAAGGTCAAATATGTTTCTAGTGATAGTGACATAAACAAGGAGGATGTAGAATAGCTTGAAGCACTACTAGTAAGGAGATTCCATAGAGGCAAAGGAAAATTTAAAGGTAAGTTAACTATCATGTGTTTTAATTTAAAGGTAAGTTAACTATCTAGAGAAGAAGAAGAATAGAAATGTAGACGAATAAAAAAGTAGAAGAGATGAGGACAACAAAGATTACAAAGACAAAGGAAAGAAGTCTTGCTACATTGGAAAAGAGGAAAAAAAAGATGGATCTAATGATCATGATGATCAAGTGGTGTATGTTTTAATGAAGGATGGGAAAACTATATTGGTGTCTTACTTGAACAAGAGTGATAGATGGATCATTCATAATGGATGTTCACATCACACCACTCAAGATAAAAGTAATTTCAATACCTTAAAATATTATGATGGAAATAGTGTAAGGTTTGGTAATGATGCAAGGTCTTGACTGATAAAAGGAAAATGATCTAACAAGATCACATAAAAGATTTTGTGTGAAAATGCTTATTATGTTGAAGGACTTCACTATATTTTTTTGAGCTTGTCACAACTAAATATTTTAGGTTACAAGGTTGAGTTTGAGAACAAAATAGCTAAAATCTATGATAAAAATGGGAAACTAATTGGGAAAGGTGATCAAAATAGAGGTAAGATCTATTTTATCTTGATATGAATGATGCTACTTATCTTGTTGTAGAATTTGATGATGTGTGGTTATGGAACAAGAGGTTATGTCATGTTAGCTTTGATAACTTAGTGAGTATTAGTAACATGAGAAGAGTCAAGGATCTACCTAAATTGAAGAAATGTGACAGTATAATTTGGAAACAATGTCAGTTAGGGAAGATGATGACATCTAGCTTTAAGAGCAAGACTCATACCTCAAATTAAATTCTTGAGATTTTTCATACTAACTTGTGTGGACCAATTAATATGCAAATCTACAAGGGTGACAAGTACATTATCCTATTTGTTGATGATTATTTTAGGATGATAATAGTGATGTTTTTGAAACAAAAATATGATGTTTATCAAATGTTTAAGTGTTACTTGGCAAGAGTTGAGAAGGAGACATGCAAAAGCATGAAATGTATGAGATTTGACAGAGGTGGAGAATTTACATGAAGTGAGTTTGAGATATTCTGTAATGATAGAGGAATGGAAAGAAATACATCTACAGCTAGGACCTCTCCATAAAATGGAATTGTTGAAAGGAGAACAAATCTATAACGGACTTTGCTAGGACATTCATGATGCAAAAGAATATTTCTTTGAAATATTCGAGAGATGTTTTAAGTATAATTGTGTATACCTTGAACCATGTGTAGGTCAAGAAAGGTACTCATTCAACACCTTTTAAATTATGGTATCCGGATATTCACGCAATGTGAAATATTTTAAGGTATTTGGAATCTAATGCTATATTTTTAAAGATTTTAGGAATGGTAAACTAGATGCTAAAATTGAAGAAGGTATATTCCATGGCTATTCCACAAGAAGTAAAGCTTTTAAGTGTTTAAATACTAACACTAACATAGTTGTGGAAAGTGCAAATGTGAAGTTTGATGAATATACAGAGGTATATGAGGTTGAACCTATAAAGGAACTAAAGGAATACAAATCTTTTGTATAATTTTATGAAGGTATGACTAGTGATGAAGATGTTTTAAACCAAGTAGAAAATCAATAGAAAGTTTTAGTGACTATAAAGTCACATACAATGAATGTCAAGTTCCATTCAAGAACAAAGCTGCAATTAGGTGCAAAGTTGTAGATAGAAACTGAGACACATTTTGATTTTGAGATTAGTGTACATGAAAGAAATGTTGAATTACCATATAAAGAAGTACATAGTGATTCAGAAGTTGACAGACCTAATGAGGAAAGTATAGCAGAACCAAGATTGTCAAAGTATGTCAAGAGACATCACCCTATTGAAAAAATTATTGGAGATAAAGATGTTGGACCAATGACAAGGAACATGCTAAAAAATGATATATGTTTGTTGAGAATGAATGAGCCTAAGTTAGTGAAAGATGCCTTAGAAAATGTGCATTAGAGTAAAGCCATGAAAGAAGAGATTGAACATATTGAGAAGAACAAGACATGGACTCTAGTTCCTAGACCAGAGAATAAGAATGTCATAGGAACCAAGTGGGTGTATAGAAATATGTTAGATGAAAATGGTGAAGTCACAAGGAATAAGGCAAGATTATTTTTCAAGGGGTATGCACAAGAAGAAGGAATTGACTATGGAGAAACATTTTCCCCTACTACAAGAAGTAAGAACTCTTCTTTCTTAGTCTAAATACAAAGGTTTCAAAGTTTATCAAATGGATGTGAAATCTGCATTTCTGAATGCCATATTTAAAGAAGAGGTCTATATAGAAGAACTAGAAGGATTTTTTGTTGCTAATAGCAAGAACATGGTATGTAGACTACAAAAAGCTTTATATGATTTAAAGTAAGCCCCAAGAGCATGGTATGAAAAGCTTCACAATTATCTTGTGAAGATTGGATTTGAGAGAAATGATGATAACAACAATCTATAATTGAAGATAGAAGGGGGTAAAGGTATTTTACTAGCTGATATTATTTTTGATGATATCATACGTAAAGGTCAAGATGGATTATGTAAGGAATTTGAAAATGAAATGAAGAAAGAATTTGAGATGTTAATGTTTGAAGAGATCAAGTTCTTTGTTGGTTTGCAAGTGTATCAGATGAAATATGGTATATGCATCACTCAGTCTAAGTATGTGAAAGAAATATTGGAAAATTTTGGATTAGAAGATTCAAAGCCAATTAGCACATCTATGGTGATAAGACACGAGTTGTCAAAGAATGATGATTCAGTTGTCGTGAATCAAATATTGTACAGGTTTATGATTAGAAAATTGCAATATTTTATCTCTCATGTAAATATTGATGTAGTTTGAGAATATAATATTTAAGACCAAAAAAACACTAGTGGAGGAAAAAATTCCTTATGAAGGAGGTTAGATTATTGGTTAAGAAAAAGAAAAGATTGGTATTTCATAATCCCTTATCAAAGTCAAATATCTTGCTACTACTATTAATTGTACCTAAGCTATTTGAATGAAGTAAATATTGAAGAATAATAGAGTTGTCTATGATGAACCAATTATTACTCATTGTGACAATTCAAGTACTATAAATATTTCAAAGAGCCCTATGTCGCATTCAAGGATGAATCACATTTCAATAAAGTATAATTTCTTGAGAGAGAAGATGAATGATAAGAAGTAAAGCTAAAGTGCATAGCTACTAAGGAAAAAATTAATGACATGTTCAAAAATAACTTATTGAAAGATTTCTTTGAATATATGAAAAGTATTCTTGGGGGTGATGGCCTCTAATTTTAGAATTAATTGGTGTAGGATAATATTAGTGTAGTTGTCTTAATTGATTGATCCTACATCTAGAGTAGATATTTTGTGAGATTTTCCTTAGGTAGAGTAGTTGATTAGTTAAGTACTTAAGATATCCAAAGGAAGAGCTAGACCTTTTCCATTGATTTTAAGGTGGGGAGGGGGGGGAGCGGTGGGGGATGGAGGGGGAGATATCTGAAAAATAGAGTAATTAGAGAAAAAAGTGAGATCTAAAGGAAGAATTCCAAGAGAGAAAAATATTCGAAAGATCACTTTGTAAATTGAAGGATTTTCACATCACATGTTTCCATATGTGCTAAAGGGGGAGATTATTGGGATATTGGATTGCTTAGATGGGTATTTTTGGAAATTCATAATTGAAATTATTTCTAGTTATGTTTGAAATTAATAAATTGTCAATAATGTCAATATATCTATCTATCAAATAATATTCTTGTTGTTAGTCAATGAAAAGAGAGTTTTGGTGAAGACATGGTTAAACAAAACTAATCTAGAGAATATCATCGGATGATATTTGATGAGTCTAGATGTTATATTTTCCATTACATTTTTTTGTGAGTTGATTCAAAAAAGTTACAGAGGATTTACATCGAAGATTAATTACTTAGAGTATTTACTAAAAACCATTTTAAACACTACTTCATTTTTATGTTTGGTAAGTTTTGATGGATAAAATTTTTACTTAGTCATTCAAGATAATTCATTAAGATGCGCATTCATGTCTATCTCTAGAGTTTCTTGAGGATATTGTAATGCATTCTATATGTGTTATAGCCTACACTCATGAAGTCACATCGGTTGGCGTTCTATATTTTGTTATTAGGTATCATATTGAGCTGACCTATTAAGTGTTTGAGATTTGTATAACATAGTGAATTCATTTGTGAATTTAGATGCATGGATGAAAGAGAGAATGTGTTAGAGGATGATATTGTGCTTCAAAGGAACTGCATTGGCATAGTTGATTCTTTTAGTCAGTTCATGTCTTAGTTGATTGTTGTTCATAGGGAACTATTATTCACTCTTTGGGTTGTTGCCCTTGGTTTATTTAGATTGTTGTGTAATTATGTTTTTTGTCCTTGTTGTAATAGATAACTGAGCTTCAAGTGAGTGATTGAATGGATGTGCATTCTTCTTTTTACCTTTAACATGGTTTTATATGTGTTAGTACATCATCTTGTGGGTTTGATCCCCACAAGGGTTTCATCATTAGCCATATTTTCCTCCAAAATTAACTTCTAGTGGGTGTTATATTGTTATTTTCTTCACTTTTCATCTAAATTTTTAAATCTAATATGTAATGGATGGTTTAATTTTTTGATTTAGTCATAACTAAGTGGTTATAAAAGCTAATTATAAAAAAGAGTCTATAAATACAAACTCGTTTGTAATATTAAAAAAATATATTGACAGGAGGGTAAATACAGATAAATTTTTGAAGACACTTATATTTTACACTATGTACAAGATTTTTTTATATTAGTGATCAAACTAGGGTAAGCATCAACTCTAGAGAAAAAACCTTGAATACCCAAGCTTTCTCTCCAATGAGTATGAGATACTAAATAATGCATTAAGTTGTATGTCTTATATGTGTTCATTAGTTATCATTACTTTTTTTTTTGTATGTCAAATTTGTAATCTATGTATGCATAGATGGAAACAAATGAGCTTCCTAGACTATGTAATTGATTTGAGAAAATGCATTCTTATTTTAGTATCTTCTTGTGAATGTGTTGGAATAGCCTATCTTGTGTGTTACACTTTATTATTGATATTTCATCATTATTGTATTATATCTTTAAAATCCCTTTTCAATCATTATCTATTGTGAATGTGAACTAGTATTTGTATGCCTACTTTTGATTTTCATGTCATCTATTTTCCTTCATTTTATTTTGAATACTGGGTGAAAAGTATGCAAACGATATTTTTATCATACTATAGAATTGCCCCTCTAAAGTGTAAAAAGGGATCATGATTTGATTGTAATCTAATTGTAATCTCTCCAACTATTAGAGGAGTTGTCATTCCTCATATAAAAAAATAAATTAATTTTGAAGAAACACTCATAAAATTGTTTACCAATTCTATGAAAGGCAAAACATTAGATTCTCAAATTGATGTGTATGTCACAATATATAGTCGGTCAATATTCCCTATCATTATTAATATATATGTTGAAGTTATTGCAAATATATAAGATTGAGCATACACCAAAAATTAATTCTATTACTAGAATTCTAGTATTTCTAAGCCATGGAAATCAATATAGGTTTCTCAAATTGTTGAATCTATGCAAAAATTTGACATCTTCAACTCAAAAATTGTGAAAAATTATTAGATTGTTGAACAAAAATTCTCATCAAATATTATCACAAATTTTACAAGACACTAAAAAAATTCACTTCAGTTTTTAATATTTTTGGAGCTAAGTGAAGTGTTTTGACATTCCTTTGGTGTGAGATTTTTTCTTAAATTATTATACAAGTTGGGAGATTCATCTCTATTGTCGTTGTATAACTCCTATAAGTATCCCATAGGTTTTGATGTATTGTAAATTTGAGGTACTTAGATAATATAAGATGCTTCAAACCTATTACCTACGTAGGATGAAAGGATTGATCCCTCTAACAAATATGTGAACCCTCATTGAGTGCAATTTTGAATGCATGAGAAAGGATCAAAAGGTGATAACTTTGATTGTTGGGTCTCTATTAAAGTGTTTTGATGAATCCAAAAAATACACTATTCAATTTTTGAGGTTGGCACATCCCAATCATTTGTATAATTTCTCTGTAACATCTTTTATGGAGTGGGGACTTATATCATGGTATGAGAGAACTTTGATAGACTAATGAGGACAATAGCACTATATATTGGTGCATAGTTTTTTTGCTACTCAATATTTCTATGCAAAGATTATTTTGTGCAAATGTGATGGACTTATAATATGACATAAGGGAGCTTCCATAGACTCACTAGGGATGTGTATAGAAGATTTCAAAACAGAGATATTTAAGTGGCCATCGACACTTTCAGCGATTTCATACAACATTTGGTTGAGCTTGGTGGATTAGATCTATTCTATCTTCATAGATTTTATTGTTTCTATGATGATTGATGTAGGAAACATCCTAGAGTTAGGGCACAGTCTCAAAAAACAATCTCAAGCTTTCCACCAAGGGGACAAGATGTTCTTGTCTCTTTCTATACACTTGACAAGTCTAGAATTTAGGGTTTGGTGTCGATCTTTTGGATTTTTGATGGTGCAAATGGTTTCTAATTTTGGTTTAGAAGAGGATTTTTGGAAGCTTGAGTTTCAAGGAAACTCTTGAGATCATTTGATATAGGTTTTTGCATGAGTAGTTTGAATATAAGGTATGAGGGTTATAAAGTTTTGTTGATATGTTACATTTAAGTTGTGATTTCAAAATTGTTAGTTAATGATGAGCATTCATAATTAATGAAATGTATTTATCAAATTTTAATGTTGAACAAATCAAATTATGTCATATTAGAAATTGAATCAAACATGTCTGATGTACAATTTTGAGCTAACTTTTGTTTGGATCTATTTTAAAATACTTCAACACATGCTAATGTAACTTCTGTTTTGATGAATTGGATATCATGGAGACACAACCAAAGACCAAAATGAACACACAAGAAAAGGGAAATATTATTATCAATGAAAAATGACCTATGGGAAACAATATGATTCTGGAGAAAGAAATCCTCCCCACAGTACCTTCTCTCTAACTCCACTAAGAGCTACCTTTACAATGCCAGAAATGTTCTTAAGTAAGTTCCAAATGGTTTAGGGTTAGGAATACATTCTAGAATATGCTAGTTGGCATCCACTTCCAAAAAAAAAGGTTCCAGAAACCATGTTAGAAGGTGGTGTAAAATTAGAAGAATCCAGAAATAGTAGTCCAACTTCCAAGAGGCATAACTTTTGAACCATAACTTTGATTGATGAACTGTTTACATTTTCAGAAAGTTCTCAAAGTGCTCTATAGCCCTATGGACCAACTTTTCTTGTCCCCCATTTTTTGGCCCCGTAGAAGGCCATTTAGTGCCCTATATATGATTTTGAAGTGCTCTTAGGAGGTCTCTAGGAAAATTAAAACTATAATAACTTTCTAACCATAAAGCCTTTTGACCTGATTCTTTTTCTAGAGTGTTTTAAGTTACAATTACAATAATCCCTGCAAATTACACCCTCTAACTCATCATAATTTTGGCTCAATTACAAAATAACTCATTTTCTACATTTACACATATCCCAAGGTGCTTAAAAATTAATAAAACTCTAACCCAAAAAACTAATAGTGGAACTGTGAGAGTTGGAACCTTTGTTTGACCCAAATGGATATCCAAAAATGAAATACATTAAACATAAACTATCTCTAAGCATATTTTTGGGTGATATAGGATTGCCCTTACACCACTGGATGCTCTTGTATCAGGATGTGATACATTAATTTTGTTGAATTGGATGTGATTTAGTGGCTACTTTTTTTGCACACTATAACATTTAAGTTGTGATTTCAAAATTGTTAGTTAATGATGAGCATGTATAATTAGAAGAAATGTATTCCTCAAATCTAAAGAGTAACAATGCAATGTTGTCATATTGGAAAACTAATCAAACATGTCTAGTGCATAATTTTGAGCTAACCCTTTATTGTTTAATCTATTTTTGGATAATTCAACAAAATATTAATGTAGCATTAATTTTGATGAATTGGATGTGATACAATTAAGAGAATTGACATGTGAATTACTCTAAAATTGATAGTGATTGAAAATTGTTGTTCTGGTATTTTCATAGGGATGAAAATAGGTTGTTCAATGAATGGATCATCTACTACATAACATCATGGAGTTAGAATCTAGCAAATTATTGTAAGGCATGAAGAATGCCATTTTTGGGGCAGATTTAGACAAATAAAATAATCATTTTTTTTCATTATTTTCAATTGGGTTCATATTTCACTTTTAATGTCATTAATTAATTTTTATGTGTAGATTTTGGTCATACAGATGCTAAAATTTTGATTTAGAACTCTATTAGTACATTTATTTCAATAAAATGTTAAGTACAAGAATTTTCTTTCTATATTACTTCAAAGGGAATTATAAAACCTTTTGATTAGGTCAATATGTGTTAGATGTAAAAAAAATTATTCTCCCTAATGAAATATTAGGATACTATAGTATTGTTAAATTTTTACTCCTCAGTTATATGATTGACATTGTGTGTCGAATCATGGTTTGATAACTAGTTTTGAAAGTAAATGTATAGTAATGATGTTAATCACCACTAGATCCTGAGGTAGTCGGGGAGGTGTGAGATTTAAAATACAAATGATAAAAATTTAACCATCACTATTCATTCATTTTGTAAATTATTGTATTCAAGTGAATATATCAAAACAATAATATCATAACACATTGCACAAGTTTATTATACATCGAAAACCAAAATTTATTTAAAAAAATGGTTGAAGACTAGCACTCACTATATAATAGATTTGTTTACTTCTTTTAAACCTAAAGGAAAACATATATACTATCCCTAATTTCAAAAAACCTTAGTACCTTGTGAATATCAATAAATTATAGTTTTTAATGATTACATCATATTTTAGGATATGATGAATACATGAATAATTGAACTGCTTAGAACTACATTCCTGAAATGTTGATTTAATTATCTATTATAGCTTTAATTGACATTTTTTTATGGTCTTTACATCTTAAATTTCTTTTATACTTCTATAAATTAATATTATTCTCCCTTTAATTCTTCTCCTATGTGTTGGAATACTTTAGAATAACTGAGAGGAGGGACAAATTAGTTATCCAAGGTCTAGATGTATAAACAAAACTTTTCACAACTTAGTGAACCCATAAAACACTATTCATCATGCACGTATCCATAAGGTTATGCAATCCCCTAAAACTTGTAGGTTGCTATCAAATCAACTTGCAGAAATGTAAAGCATGAAATATAATAGATTCATCAACACATTTGACACAATGATTTTCATGGAAACCCAATTTGGGAAAAACCACCAGTAACATGCTACTCTTTTCACTCTTTTGAAGTGATGCCCTGTGAAAGGCC
Source organism: Cupressus sempervirens (assembly GCA_028749045.1). Lineage (NCBI taxonomy): Eukaryota > Viridiplantae > Streptophyta > Pinopsida > Cupressales > Cupressaceae > Cupressus > Cupressus sempervirens. The sequence goes on from CM053793.1 coordinate 794,421,697, forward strand.
AACCCTATTAAAGGTTACAATACACACTACTAAATGTGACCTTGTTAAAGGATTTCAATCATCCTGTTAAGAGTGAGCCTTGTTAGAGGACTTTAGACCATTCACTTGGAATGTCACCCAATTAAAGGATTTACAAATAATTGTTAGGTCAACCTTAATCCAAAGGATTTACCCTAGACTAATACAATTTCTATCTAGAGTAATAGTAAGGGTTTGATTTGATATAACTTAAAACTTCATTTGTAGATTATAGATCTCTATTTAGTCCTCAATTTTGCTTGGCTTTCATACTTTGCATCTCTAATAGCTTGTTCACCCTTCAAGCATTCATCTCCTTAATCCTTCTTGATTAACATGCCATTGTAGACTCTTCTCTTAGATCACTAGATGAGGCAAAAATCTTGAATCCTTATCTTCCTTAGGTTCTCATACATGACAACCTTACTTCATGACTAGCCATTCATATAAATAGGAAATTAAGATCTTTTGTCTCTCATTCTCCATCCCCCAATTTGGGGTTTGGATGGATTAGGTAGGATACAATGTATCTACCTCATATCTCATATCTCTTCTAAAAACTTCTCCTAGAATCCACTTTGAATTCACCTAAAAATGATTCTAGATTTTTGCTAACTATTCTAAGGGGGACAATTCTATCGAGACATCTGACCATGACTCTGGTCATCTCCTTTCTTCCCTGAGGTACCTAAAGTCTATCCACCCTTTGACAAAAACCCTCATTGATAATCATAATGTTTCCCTCCTTGTGAGAGTGTCGACTAGGTTTGGCCCTTATCTGAGGACTAAGGAACTTGAACATCTTCCCCTAAGGTTCATGCACTATTTCTCTAAGAGCTTAATTTTCCACTAAATCCCCTAGCCACATTTCTCTTGAGAATTATTTCGTTCTCTATAGAAAGTATGAGCATCCTTAGTCGATGAACTTGGACATCTCTAATGATAGAGTCCCTAAAGCCCTTAACAAAACTCTACCTAAGGAGTTCCTTATCATGTCAATAGCTCAAATACTAGCTCAACGCAAGAAAATGCTTCTCATACTAGTCCACTATCATATTCCCCTTCTTGAGCTGATGACACTCATCAGTACAGGCCTCAAAGTAATGTGGAGAAAGGAATTTCTCCCTAAACTTCTCATCAAAGATCTCCCAAGTTAGATCCACCACATCAATATTGAGCTTCTCACTCTCCATATCCCACAAAATAAAACCATGTTCTCCTAACTATGTGATAGCACAATGGGCTTTCAAATTTCTCCTGTAACATAATAAGGAGAAGCAATGCCCCATATCTAGTAACTAGGTCTTAGCCTTGAGCCCTATCTGATGGCCATTAAATAGTGGTAGTTTGGACCTTTGAAGCTCTTGCATCATCTCCACCTAGATGAAGTCATCGTTGTCATTATGACCATGACCCCTCCATTGGTTCTCTCTCTTTCCATGTAGTGCACAAAAATTTTCACATTCATGCTCCTCCTCTCTATGCTCTAACTGATGGGAATCTCCATGATGAGATTCCTCTTCCTAGTTATTATCGTGTTGGTTTTCCTTTGCACGAGGCCCCAACTAAGAAAGAATCTCTTTTAGCACCAACATCAATGCCCCAATTCCACCTTGATTGTTCTTACCATGTTTTCCCTCACCATCCTGTCATTCCTCCTCATGGTGTTCTTCTTGAACAACTCATCAGTTATTACTTCAACCAGTGGATCTGCATGTAGGAGGCATCACTAAGGAATCACAAGATATGGGTAAGAAGCATATGTCACAAGCATAAGAGATAGAAATATGAATGAAAGAGATATCAAAATAGCAAACATAAGATAGCAATATGCAAATAGACAACACTAACAAAAAGATCTAAATGTTGTAACATGGGCTCTGATACTAGATGTAGTGCCCCACCCAGAGATCCTTGGGACAAGGATAAATATAAGCCAAGATATATATATATATATATATATATATATATGTGTGTGTGTGTGTGTGTGTGTGTGTGTGTGTGTGTGTGTGTGTGTGTGAATGCAAAAGGAAAAACCATATAGGGATCAAAAAAATTGCAACAAAAGACTAACCAAACACCAATGGATCTCCAAATGCCACTACACAAACTAACATGCTCAAACTGAAAATGAAGACCAAAGATGACAACATAACATAAAATCTCTAATCCATCGAAGCAAGGAAACACTAACATTCCTAAAGGGTACTCAAAAGTTCAAATTGTGTTCTCCAAAAAATGGTGGGGATGACCCCTATCTTTTGCATGAGGGAATTTACAATGGATAGTCGTGTGTGAGGAAGTACCTCTTTGCATGAGAAAGTATGCCAAGCCACACGAGAAAATGCCATCCCACATGAGAAAATGCCAAGACTAGGAGCCAAAATGCACTACAATGGTGTTGAGGTTCATGCAAGGAAGTGCAATAATCCATGTGAGGAAATTCACAGACCCACATGAAACTTCCACACTCTTGCATAAGGAACTAAAATCTCACACGAGGAACCAAAACAACAAACTAGGGAAACAAGGAATAAAAATCTAGAAAGGATACTTCCTCCACATTATGGAGTACTATATTGAAAATCAAGGCATAGACAATTGAACTATAATTACTAAAAGACAGAACATGAGTCTAACCATCTAAACATAGCAATGAAGGAAAAAAAATGGAAAGCAACATCAAAATGAGCTATAAAAAAAAAAATAGGTGCATGGTTCCTCCCAACCATAATAACATCATGAGACCTCGAAGGCTCTAGCCATCCCCCATGTGTAACATCCCACACTACCAACTAGCTAGTCAGAGATTTCTTACAAGGACTTCACTAATAAATTTAATAATGTCATAAGAATAGGAAATCTAACATGCTAATCTAATAAGCAATAGATACTTCAACTAAGAAGATCACATCATCTAATCATATGCTAATCATCATAATAGGGGAATGTGAAAAATAAACTAAAACAATCTAAACATGATATCCAAGCATTCCAAAGAAAGTATAAATAACAAGAAAGCATACACTAGAACCCGAAGTATCAAGTGAAAACATCAAATAGTGGTCATGCTAGAAAAATAGACCATCTTTGTATACGGGTCCCTAGTAGTGGTATAGGTAGCTACTCCTCCTAGCCACATGAAAGTCGTAGGTCCACTCCCATCATGTTGATGGAGATAATGATCCAACCACAATCACACATAAAGAAAACATACATGGCTAACACTCACGTCGAATAGTAAGATGACTAAAACCAAGATCATGAGATAATGCAAGTACAACGGGTCTTGGTCAAACATTCAATGGATTACTATGTAGGGGTTGACATCATGGAGAGTTAGATCACATGGAAACAACTTCCCAATGGAAGGCTCACACATTTTGTCCTCAAACTTAATTAGGTGCTCACACATTTTATTATCTTAAGTTTTGTTACTACCCATTATTTTATTTAGTTATCACTTGATAAAAAAAAATTCATGCAAATTCACTAGGCATGGACACTAGACTGCGAAGATAGAAGCCCCCTCCATATGCCACCCTACCCTACACATGTTCATCCAATGATGAGTTTCCATAGGCATGCACATTCCCAACCCAATCCCAAATGACCAGAACTCAACTACATTACCACTGGGAGATCATGCCTCAAAATTTACCTGATAAATACACCCACATGTGCTCGTGTGTGGCACATCATGATGATCATAAGGAATGAATCTAAACACAAATAAAAATAACACTCAACTAAAACCAAGCTTGGGAGGATAGATGCAACACACATTCCAATGCAATATAAAAGTGAAACAATGATCTAACTAGCATCTCAATGGATGATCTAGGTCTACAACCAACATCATGACAAGAAAACCTGAGAAAATAGGGTGACACTCAAAATGAGGTAAAAACCCAAAAATTAGAAAACTTCAAAAATAAAACCCATTTTGTCTTTAAGGAAAAAAAGCCATGAAAATCCAATAAAATCTTGGTTTAGATTCCCTATAAAAAAATGGCTAGCATAATGGTGCAAAACTTGAAACCCTCATCCCAAAAATTAGGAAAATGTTCATACTTGACCAACTGGGCAGAACCAACAATCACAAACAGAGGGGAACACTAGTTCTTAGCCTAACATATAGCTGCTAGGAAAAATAACTAGAAACATAGCTGAAACATGAAATAGGAGATCCCTACCTAACAGCCAAAAAGGAAAAAATAGGAAATAACACAATAAAATAAGTAACCCATAGAAGTTGCTAGAAATCATGAAAAAGTAAGGTCTCCCCAAGCTGGAACCAACGAGACTAGCCTTGCAAAGATCCCATACCAACAATTGTCACAACAAATAGAAACATAATCCCCCAGAAGAGGATTTTGTAAAGGGCTGTAAAATTCTTGATCACCAAAACTGAGAAGTGAGGAATTAATTCCCTCTTTCAATACTTATTCACTTTTCAAGTGAATAATCGATTAGGGTAAATAACTAGTTAAACTTCTTAGGCTTTGAATCAACCCAAACAAAAATTGGATATTCCAAGTAATTGGAATTCATCTATGAAAAAGATGCAATAAATTAAAAATCAATTAAATAAAGCAAGAAAATCGATAATTATAGAAATTTCCTTAACAACCTTCATGACAATACAAACTGCTAAATGCATAGACACATTCACTGGTCTAATCACATAATTCAAATGAGACTGGATTTATCAAATCACAATAAGGTTTAATTTAAACATTTAAATAAGATACATCAACCATATAAGGATGACATTGGTAAAATATGAACAACTGAATCACTAACTCTATGTGCCACTACTAGGGATATAATTCTTGCACACTAAAACACATGATCATGTGCAATTACATATAATATTATAGCTGAAGCAATAAATGCATTAAATAACCTAATTTAACTATTTATTCAATTATATTTAAATAATCCATTTACATCACCCACATTTGCACAAACCATAATGAAGCAAGAATGAAGTAACTAACTACAACATTAAATCCATCACATAACATAATTAGAGACATGTTCAAACACTAGATAATCACATATCATCACAAAAAAACTTATTGGCATCTCAAAATGGCATCAAAATAAACAAGGTAGAGATTGTAAACATGAGAGGAACTACACTATGTATTTATGTATGTATATATACAAACAAATCTTTTTTAAGGAATCTATTTTTGCTTCCACTATGTTAACTTTTCAAGGTTCGTTGAATAGTAGGTGTGTCTTTGGGCCCTAGTTCTCTCATCTCCTTGTCTCAATGTATGTTTATGATCAAATTAATTGAAATTTAAAATTAAATAAGATATTAAATACAAATAAAAAGGATTTAGTTAAAAGAAACAATTAAATGTATAATTAAAACCTTAATCAAAATTCTAGCCTAGTTTCTAGGGGATTTGGACCTAGGGTCTCACAAGGACAAGGTTAGTAGATATCGATTATGCCACTTGAACTAAAATTACATGATATTTGATTGGAGAGGTTGTTGTCTTACCCTTGTCTCTTATAAGAAGATGAATGGACAATGAAATGAGTAATCAATAGATTATGGAAAGAAAAAAGGTTATGAATGATCTTAGTAGAGATTAACATGGTTGACTTCATTGAATAGTTTGTACATGGGTTAATTAATAATACTAAGTGGAATTTAAAGAAATGACTATTCGTAGGGAGCATGTAGAGATGTAGTATAAAATTAAATAATAGAATTTTAAGAAGAGTATTTATTTGTATTTGACATTAAATTGTGAAAGGTATGTAGTGATTTTAAGTTTTCTATTGTAGTTCAAAACAAAGAATTTTTAATTTGACAATAAATCTGATTTTCAAATTCTTCTGAGTTTACTCTCATATTCATTATTTACTATAGTTGATTGTCTAACATTTTGGTTAATTTGGTTAGGTTTTAAATTTTGCAAATGAATGTATCTATAGTGCCAATGAAACTTGGACAGTACCTTCATCTTTCTATTCTACATATTAATCCTTTTTCAAATTGAAAAGTATTCAAAAAAATCCTCTTTGGATTTTCTGTAACTATTTGATAATGCCAATTTTATTATGTTCTACAGTTGGAGAAGCAACAACAAGTTGATCAGGAGCATATAAAGAGGGTTCTCAAACTAGAATTATGTATGGATGAGGATCATGCACAAACTCAAAAATTACAAGAGAATGGTTTGATTTTATTTATTATTGCTTTCATCTTCTAACCATGATTTACTTTGTTTCCTATGATGTGGTTGTGACCAAATTATGTCTAAAAATAGTCCTTTTTCTCTCTTAAAATTACCATGTAAATGTTTTAGATTTTTTAAGCTTATGGAAATCAAAATTTAGTTGTTAAATTTAGATGGAAACTTGTTTTGTTCTTAGGTTATATATTGTTCAAGATTTCTTTGCAATTTTGGAGAGTACAAACTACAATTTTTTGTCTAATGCAGCAAATTTTTTAAGACCATTATTATGCCCATTTTTTGTCAAACCCATAGGCTTAATATTTTGTTAGCTTGCTCAAATATTTGAACATGTCAAATGAAACAAGGAAAGGCTATATTGAGATTAAATAATAATCCATGATTTGAAAATGATGGTTGAGTTTGAACTTTTGTTCCACAATTTTATGTAGTTGTATAATTAAATAAGACTTAACAGTGTGTACCTTGCTAACCCTAGTTTGGAATAACCTTCACAAGTAAAATGATCCCTAATAAACTAACTTAAAATAATTTAATATTGCATAATAATGTCTAGAGAAAATTTTTTACAACTTCATTCCTTTCTAATGTTAGATTCCAAATTTTGATCATTATGTCCTTGTATGTAAAGAATAATGTGTCAAGATATATCATAGCTTAATTGTGTGTTTCTATTGTGGACCTATTCATGTCTCTTGTGGATGATTTAAGGCTTGAAATTCCAAGTCACCATCATTACATGGATTGCATAGGGAACTTTTATTTCATCACACAATGGGATGCCCCTGTATAGATGGTGTCGAATCTAACTACTACCATATGTAAGTATGTTATCTATGAGTATTTTCTTGATTAAGTATATCTAAACTTTATTATCTTAGTTGAGGTTGTTAGCTTAAATAATAGTGTCACCAAAAGTGTGTGCATGGATGTGGTAGGGTCCAAAAATAAAGAAACATAGACTCTGCAATAAAGATATACTGCCATACCTTTGTGTAACAACTGAAAATAGTTTTGGCATTTTTTAGTTAGGAAATATTCTCACAAGAAGTGCATTGTAGGGAAATTGATTTTAAGTTAAAAATGAAATATGAAGTAGTACATTTCAAAAGCTATATGTTGGTATGTTAAAATGATGATACAATCAACTTTCCATTTTTAAACAAGTCAAACATGTTGGTCCTTTCATAGTAATAAGTTTGTATTTTCTGTTGACAACCTTTCATATAACTTATAAGATCTTTGTATAGGAGAGAGAGAGAGAGATAAATAAATCATGATCTTATTTTTACCATAATTAGAAGAGCTAAAGCTAAAGGAGCAGAATGAGTTGGATGCATAATTTTGTAGACTAAGAATATTCTTCAATGATGCAACATGAAATTGTTTAAGGTTTTTAATGTGGTAATTGTTGTACTCGAGAATAAATGGACAAAAAATTTCCATGACTATAATGAAGGATAGGAGGAATATTTTATCCAATATTTTTTCTCCTTGCATTTTGAATGTGTTTTTAACTAGCCCATTTCATTGAAGAATTTTCTCAAACAGTAAATATGAAGGCTTCATAGGCATTTTCCAAATGATTTCATACTCCTTATATATGTGTACATGATTGATTCCAACTACATTTTACATTCCCATTTGTTGCTCAAAGATTCTGATGACTACTGGGAAGCTTTTTCCAATCTTTTTAGACTTTATCCTCCACATGGTATTAGCTATTTATAAAAAAAGCCATTTTAGGTTTATTACGTACAAACATAACTATCAAAGATTTTTTTATGTACAATTTTTTTTTTACTTTAAGAAAACTAATGAAATGGTTAAGTTATGAAGTCATGTTCCTTTCAACCATTTTGTTAGATAATCCAATTCCCTTGGCTATGATTCTACATGCCTATAAGAGTTATGCCATTTAATAATACACCTTCAATGTATTTACAAAACTAGCAATTATGGTACAATAGATGTTGGCAAGGTCTCTATTCCTATTGGTTGTGTCTATTTGAATTTTCTAGGCCTCTTCAAAATGAAAACTCATGTAACAACCTTTCATGTGCTATGATTCATGGCTTGATTTCAAGTGCACTTCTACAATGTACACGCACCTGCAAATCTCCTCAGGAACACTACAAGAAAAATACATGGTATTAGAATAAAATTCCAAGTGTTGTCATCGAACCTATAAGTCCAACACTAATAGTTCATGTGCATAACTATGGAAAAATATGATGAATCCATTTTTGCCTTTAAAATTATAGACTCTTCACCTGGCAACTCAAGATTGACAGGGCTTGTATAATTTATGCTCAATTTATTATATTTTAATTTTAAGAATTATTTTAGAGGGACCTCTATTATTCCTTCACTTAATATTTTTTTAAATAGTAGTCTTCAATGTACAATTATTCACTTTTATTTTAACTTTTATTGTAAGATTAAGTTTAGATAGGGTATGGAAGTTTCTTCATTTCAATTCATCTATTTTCCTTTATAGGTTACAATTTAGAGACAAGACTAGAATATTTTATTTAACTATTTTTTGATAGAGTAGTCTTTTGTAGTTTTTTGACATTGTTACTAAATTCCAACATAGGTTTTTGATCTCTACTCTCTTTTTTTCTTGTAAGTTTTAGAGTTCAAATAGAATTTTTTATTCTAAAATCTCCAACATACATTTTCTTTCTCATGTCATTCTTCCTTGTTTTATGTAGCACTGAAAATAGATAATGGTCATCTTTAAAGCCTTATAAGGCCATGATTGGCTTCAATACATGCCATTTGTTTGGATTAAAATTCTCCTTACATCTGATCGATCTTCTTTTATCTTCTTTAGACATCCTTACATGACTTGATGCTCCTAAATCTCATAGGTTGGCCAAATAATGGAAGCCAAGGATTGAACCATGCATGCATTGGCACAGTCTCCCTCTGTAGAGCCCAAGTATCTACTTTTGTTGTTATTTTGGGTATCACTATATGATCCATAATATCATTAAGTACTAAAGTCGGTAGTAACTTCTCCCATGTCTCCAAAAAATGTAGCATAGGTTCAGGGAATTCCTTGCCTCCCAAGAATTTGTAGCATCTATTCTCACTATTGGAAGAATAAATTTAGTGAAGGGTTGACCGTAAGGAGTTAAAGAAGAAAGTTATGCTTCTGTGTAAATGCCATAATCATGAGGCTCATTCCCTTGTAGAAGACTTTTCCACAATGGGATTACCTCTAAACCATGCAAAGGATGTTGAAGTGGTTCCCAATCTTGAAACACTCTTATAAGAAATAGAAAAGAAAATGCAGATGCAATACATATATTACTATTATTTATGTATATGTATGTATGTATGTATGTAAATACATACATACATACATACATACATACATACATACATATATATATACACACATAAATACACACATATATGTGCCTATGTATGCATGTCTATTTTTATATATACAAAGAAATCTTGGCGCAACATAAAAATTGATCCAACTGCATACATATTCTAGAATCCAAATAAAATAATAAAAATCACTCAACCCATGCTAAGTGACTTATCTAAAGATCCTGCACAAAAATAATGTAGACTAGGAAAAATGGGTAGAGTATGCACAAAATTTTACAAAAAAATATCATAGTAGATATTTTCAGAAAGAAACAACACATAACCTAGTGAAATGGGTCTAGTTGTTGATTAGCTGAGTTAATTAAAGATTCATGTAGACCTATCATTAGATTAGGTACAATAAAATGAACAATCAGATGTCCCCAGCTAGCAAGATCAAATACAGTTTTCAAAGGTGATAAAATTGCATATGCAGATGCATCGCTTGCATGCCAGTCATGAAGTGCATTCCCCAATTTATAAAAAATGGTTGGATCTAAAGGCTCCATATGTTGGCCTAGAAAAGGAAGCCAAGGATGTAACCATGCATGTATTAGCATAGTCTCCCTATAAGGATCCCAAGTATCTACTATTGCTATTAATTTGGGCATCACTATATGATCCAAAATGTTATTAAGTATTGAAGTTGGTAGTAACTTCTCCTAGTGTCTCTAGAAAATGTGCATAGGTTGTTTTGATTTATGTATATATGTATGTATATATGTATTTATGTATGTATGTATGTATGTATGTACATATATATAAAAATGTATATGTATATATGTGTGTGTCTATATATACATACATATGCACACATATCTTTGTGTCTATATATGTATGTATGTATATATGGGTAAGTGCACCAAGTTGTGGTGCCAAAAAGGTGACACACTATTATTATTATTATTATTTTCAAATTTCAATAGCACGTGTGTGCTATACTATGGCTTGGGCAACTCAAGCCATAGTGTATATGTGCTATAGTGGGTACACGCTTTGTAAAAAAAAAAAAAATTATAAATGGGCTGCATACCCACAACCCATCCATTTTCACTCATTTTTCCCACTTCTCCTCATTGTAGTGCATACATGGATTGCAACAAATCAAGTTTTCCATCACCCGCCTTGCCAATATGCCTCCTCACTATCGAAGTTCGAGATCACAAGCATGTCATATGTTATCTAAATTTCTTTTTGCATTGTTTGATATGTTTTTAATATCGGTTTGTAGGTTTTTTACAATTTTTCTTTAAATTTGTTTATTTATTTAGATTTCAATTTATTTCTTATTAGGAAATGTCAATAATGAACCAAAAAAGCACCAAAAAGGTCAAAACCCTCAACAAGATCAAAATGAAAACCCTCAAGAAAATCAAAACCAAAACCCTCCACAAGAAGAACAACAAATTTTGTAGCCTATACCAATTGCAAGACCTCCTCCTGGCACACAAGAAAATATAATAAATGAAATAGAAAGAGGCAAAATTGAATTAGAAGGACTCATTGGTCGGTTGAAACAATGTGTACAAACCAATCCAATGAGAGCTCAATCGGCATCGTCCCTCAAATCTATTAAGACCCACATAGCTTCTGTTAGTGGTTAGTTAGATGTTTGGTGGGTTAAGAGGGAAGAACAAAAAAGACATTATGCAAATAAATTATCATATCAAGATGATAAAAAAAAATGGTAAACCAAAAGGTAGAATATGTGCATTATTTAGAAAACCTGGTGAACAAAATACTGTTAGAAAGGGTACTTAAAAAGTTCCCCATCCATTGGTGCATACATGATGCTATTAGAAATAATTTTTGGGATAGATGGTGGATAGTTTTTGATCCCCCTCCTTGCAATAATCATGAGGTCCCCATGTATTTCTTATGGAAAATGCATTGTGAGTTTTTCCTTGGGGAGATTCCCAATTATTTTGATATATTAGACTCTTAGGGTAGAGGTGGGGGGTCATAATTTGAGAGGTCAAGGGCACATCATGACCCTAAAGTACTTAGGGCACCTATGGTCAAGCCACAGGGTGAGCATGTGATTATTCCTTCAATTGTGAAGGAACATGTAGAGGACAACACTCTAGGGACTATTAGAGCTTTGACTCAGACCCTCATTCATTCCATGAGTCCATTAGTTGAGGAGGAGCCTTCTGCATGTCATGGTCACATGTGCACATCATGCAGATCCTTATACACATTTGGAAGTCATGTTGAAGATGGTGCAAATGATGGGCTAATGATTGATCAGTTCCTGAATGAGACATTTGGCATTGACAGATAGGTAAATTAAAATTATAATAAACTAATTTGATCACATTTCATATGTATAATGAATGGATAATTAATTAGCATGTATTGACATTGTTCAAAATTTAGGGCTAGAGTGTTGGTGGGCTTAGTAGTGATCCCCTAGCCCTATTTCTTGTCCTCTCAATTAGTCCAGAGGCATGTATTGATTTAATAATTTAAATGAATACATATATTTAGTAAGCAATCATAAGAAGGATTGAGAAAAAAAATTATGCATGTGCATCAGTTCTCTATAGGACCATCAACATTCACTATAGACTTTGAGGCTAGAGATGACATGACCTTCATAGAGGTACATTTGTTTCATGTTAATTTAATTCATTTGATTATATTTGTTTCATGTTTCATGTTGCATTTAATGTGTATTGTATGACATGCAACACTTGACATCAAAGACTCCTCATCTCCGACAGTCTATCGATCATGGAGTGGCTACAGTCATGGTTAGTTCACAGCCATTGACTGAGGTATGAAAGAATTTTCTTTGTTTTAGTTGTTGTTTATAATAGTTAATATCAAAATTTCCAATATTATTTATAAGTTATTATATTGATTCAATTGTTGTAGGGTGTTGTCACACCTGATCGTCCATGAGCCTTCGAGATGGACTTGTAGAGAGACTATATGATGGCAGTAAGAAAATAATTAATTTTCTGTGTACATATATTTGATTTCAATGTATGATAATTATTGATTCATATATACTTTTTTTTTATCAACTCAAGTTAGAGAAGAGCCTCAATAAGAGGACACGTGAGCATGTGAGGAGGACCCCATCATCGCCATTGTCTCCCTCCACATGATGACCAAAGGCCTCTAGAGATTTTTTCCTTCCCCTCATGGGAAGGAGAAGATATAGTTGATAGACATGTACATGTATAGGCATCAGTAGACATATATGTTGGATTTTATGTCAGTGGACATATTTGATATAAATTTGATGTATATATGACATTTTATATTTGATGTATGACATTTATTTGATGCATGGCATTATTAGACTTATTACATTATTGGTTTAATATATGATATGTTTGTTCATGTACGACATTATTGGTTATCATAATATATTATGTGTTTTTTAATGTACATGATATTATTGGTTATCATTTTATATTATATGTTTGGTCATGTATGACATTAAATTCAATACCTAATCAGTTTGAAATTTTGATAGAATATTGATTAACAATAAACTTTATCACTATTTAAGCATAAGTTTATCATTTCCAATATGTCATCTTCATATGATTTATGATCTTGTTCATGTTTAAAGTTTTCCTTCTCTATCATTTGTTTATCAAGCTTAATTCAATACCTAATTAGTTTGAATTTTTTATACAATATTGATTAGCAATAAACTTTATTACTGTTAAAGCCAAAAATTTATCATTTCCAATGTATGTCATTGTCATATCAATTTATTGTCTTCTTGTTCATGTTTAAAGTTTGCCTTCTATGTTATGCATCTAAACATTTATCATAAATTATTATTACAAACATATAACTAATCTGAAACTGAAAATAATACATTACATTAATTCCAAGGTTTATTTATGATGTAGAGCCTAATAGGATTCTCAAGATTTAGTAATGATGTAGAGCCTAATAGGATTCTCAAGGTTTCATTAATTCCATATGTTAGATCTGCCATCATAGAATACCAATTGTAATGGACACTCACATTTATTCCAATGCATATATTTCCTTACATGCATAATTGGTCAATGTTGTAACTTATAGAAGATATAATTTTTTAAGTAGAATGATATAGAGGTTAGGGTACAATAAGGATAATGTTGATTTCATTCCAAAAATATGGATTATACACCCAAACTTCTACACCTTGACACAACAATAACACTAAGGGATCATCATTAATCCATAAAACTTTACACTAGCAAACTTGGCTTCACACCCATGAATGGTGGATTCTCACAAATAAGGTTGATCAGCATGTTAAGGGGTTCATCCCAACACTAAAACCAATGAACCATGGCCAAAAAGTTACCCAAACACGAATTTCATAACTCTATCCTCATAATGCAACATCTAGGCTACTAGCCCTTCCAAAGACAAATTAAGCAACAAGTACCATATTTTCCAAAATACCTTAGGAAATAATAAGCATTCGAAGTAACCTTTATTGATTTTTTTATATCTCCAAAAGGGCAAGTTTGAAGCCATTTACAAGCCTTCCAAAATTGGACTATTATACAGGCCTAATTGCCCAGTTAGGCCACCTTAACAAAGAAAGTACCAAAAATCTAGTGAGAAAGACCAAACCAATGCATCCAAGAATTAGGTTAGGACAAGGAAAGGTAGATTCCAAAGTTTCACTTACTAGTTCAAACCTTGAGGCATGCAAACTAGCAAATTCCATGAGTTGTCACATGGTAGTGCTAACTCGTTTGTGCAAATTCTATATAGCCACCATCTGGTCTAGCCTAGAAACCACCAAAATCTTAATGTACATTTGATAACCTCCCATTCCACCAAAAATCAGATTTTTCCAATGGTGGAAATGGGAGAAATAAACATTCTTTTCCAAAACCCTAGGTGGTTAGGATTTGAAAGCAACTTTTACAAAAAACCTTATATCTCCAACCTCCCAGCGAATCAAGGGCTTAGAGTGGGCTCATTTGAAAGGTGACTCTACAGGCTTCAATAAAAACTAACTCTCTAGGTACCTTGATCTATATATTTTGTACAATGCATGAAAAAGTAGTCTTTTTGCAGGAAAAATGATGGTTTCTTTATTGATTTCAAAGCAAAAGTACAATCTATATCTTCCACCTACCTGTAAGGGCTTATGAATACCTTCCTCCAACTAGTCCAATATATTTCCAAAGGTTTTGACCATTGGAGGGAGCCATTATAAACAAAAATCCATATTATTGCATAAATGTTGCATTATTACCCTAGTTGTGCAACTTATTTTTCTTTTTATGACTTTATAAAGACTTCTAAAGATCCTAACACCTCCTATGACATCTAGCAAGGCCCTAGGAGACTACTAGACTCCTATGGCCTCATGAATCAACTAGTTTATGGAAATACCAAATTTGTTCAAGGGTTCACTCAATAGGGTCTGTTGGTCTATTTTTTGCATAATAACTTTTCTTAAAATCATGCTATAAAAAATCTGATATGAGTCCATTTATTAGATCCTAGGGTTTCAAGTTTTGGTCTTACATTTTTTATACCTTTTGAAATCTATGTAAAACCCTAGGTCTTTCCCTTCTAATTTTATCCTGGCACAAAATCTTTAAAAAAGATCGAACATTCTATTCCCGCTTGATTTGAAGTCATTGTTGAGTCCTTTTTGAAAAGTCTTGTCACCATTGGATCTTGTTTGGATCTGCAGATGTCACATGCTCATTATAAAATGTTGCGAGGCTATTTACTATAGCAATATAATGACCATCATAAAACCCTATTATGGTATTGAAAAATGAGGTCCGATGTCTAAAGTGTGCATTGATTTGAAAACATTATGGTCACATGCTCTATCCTAGGGTTGTCAGTATCAAGAAGGACACATGTGGAGTAATTTGCAAATGCTATCATTAGAATTCAAGTTTTTTTGATAATTCGCTATTTTGTGACCAAAAAATCTATCCGCCCTGCCGGTAGCGAAATAGTGAATGCTCAGAATATGAAGAAAGTGATAACTTTTTAAAGTTGATGCTAATCGTAAAATTCCCATGCGGTATCATAAATGTGCATGAATACTCTTTTTAACAGCAGTATTAAATGGTGTAGTCACAATTGATGTGCTATATTTTCTCCATCACCAAAATTTGGTTCCTACCAGAGGTCACTATGCCATGATCGAGATATCATCATGTTTCACTAGTAGTGACATAGCAGGTGCCTAGATAATGCAAAAGATGACGTTCTTTTAAAATGGGTGGTGATTATGAGGATCCCAAGAAAGATATCTTGCAAAGTATGCTTTTATTTCTATGAAAATCATATCATTTATGGTTATTTTGTTCAATTTTCTTAGCACTAGCCTTAGATAGATCATCAAAAATTTCTATGTTGCTATTGAAAAGTTAATGACTTTTTTCGGTAGTGAGGTAGCAACTAGTTGTAATGTTATGATGTAATAATAGTTTCAAAAGCTAATGATTTTTTCATCAGAAATGAGTTGTGTAGATCAAATGAAATGGTGGCATCCTACTAAGAAATACTACACCAAAAATTTTGAATCCATCGGAGGTCGCTATGTCACTACTAGAGAGTTACTGGCTTTCGCCGGTAGCAATGTAGCAACCCACCTGAATAATAACAAACACAATGAAGTTAGGGAAGGTATGATGTTGATAGGGATTAAAATAATATATACATGCTAGCATGTCAAGCCAACTTAGTGTCACCAAGAAGTGTGGACCCATTTCAAAGACAAAAGCCAAATAAAAATTTGTGATTGTTTGATTAGGTTGATATCAACAATAATCACTAACTCACTATGGTGAGTTGCTCGAAGGTTATGTATAGTGATATAGCGAGTAAGGAAGATAAAGATGGGGCCCACATGTTCATATATTATGATGCATTAGATGTACTCCACTCGATCAAATGAAAACCAATGATCATCACTTTGTTGCTATTGAAAGTTACTCACCTTTTATGACTAGCAACATAGTGAACAAGGAAAATACATGAGGGACCCAGCATTATGGTAACAAGAATATAGTAAAATTCCTACCATCAGATTAAGATTAGATCAAGGGTTATTGCTTCCTCTCTATGGCAATATGCTCACTCTTTATGCATAGTGAGATAGTGATTTAGTGACACGTGTCCTCAAGGAAAAGTGGGTCTAGTTCAAAGTGCCAACAAAGAAGGAAATCTATAGGTGGAAACTTCTCATTGGTTTGAATGTCAGTGTGTTCAAAATAATATGAGTTAGATTTGTTTTAATTCCTAGATCATAGGATTTTTTGAGATCGACGGCCCAAATTTAAATATAGAAGGAAGTGCCACCCTATTCTTCCCTTACAATTCATTTATGAGATATGAAGGCTTCATGTGCAAAGTAGAAATTGAGTATATCATAGAGGATTTCACCATTTTCACATTACGTGAACAAGATTTTGAGTTTTTGTAGACAAAGAAAATTATAGAGAGTATTGTGGTGAAGCTTGTGTCAAGGTGTAGCAGTTTTTCAATTGTTCACAAAATCAACTAAGTTTCTATATAAAAAAAATCTCTGTAGAATTTCAATTCCTCCAAACTATATTCAAAACACCTTCTAAGAAATTTTTCTCAAGAAAAAGGGATTATTAGGCTAGGAATGTTCATAATGATTTGTTAGAATTGCTTCCTAAATCCACTACTAAGACTGTTCAAGTTAAAATATTAACTTCCTTAAACCCTAGATTAAAGATTGCAGATGGCCTTTATGATAAGAGAAATTGGGTTAGGGATGCAAAAACTTAGCAAACTAGTCTTGTTTTATTTAAAAAATGGTTCTTAGAGAGGAATCTTTTCTCCCCACATTCAAATGTTTAGAACTTTGATTTGGGAAAACTAGTAGTTCCAAATGTTTTCATGGAATATGATTTACTTGAAGCCATTGCCAAGAATTATGACCAAGCTGTTAGGGTGGTGAGAAGAACTAATGGTGTGCCTTAGATCTTAATTAGTCATAAGGAAATTAGAGAGGTTTTCTGCCCAGAGCCATTGATAGATTATCATGTGCCAATTAATCTGCAAGAACTAGAAAGTGAATACAAGGGAAATAAAGGTGTGATTAGGGGAGTTGCATTGAAGGCACATATTGAGACAATAAGAATTTTTCCAGTAATCACTACAACCTCTAGGGAACCTTTTAGAAAGAGACTTTTCACTTCCTAAGCTATAGAAATATATAGGACCCTATTTTGTGTTTTTGGTGAGGACGAACAGGATTTCATGGCCATCAGTCTTATGTATATGATGGTTCAAATTGCTTCTTTTGGTGTAGATGTTATTTTGGATTTTGCTTCTTATTTAGCTGAAGAAATCCATGTTGGTTTGGTTGGAATTTCCAAAGGGAAAGTGGAGAAGACCTTTGGGCACTATTCTCTATTGATGCACATGTTCTTGTTTAAGCGGGTGACGTATTTTGGTAAAGCGATGGAATTGAATAAGGAGCAGGATGGAGTAGCACTACTAGTCCAATTATGGAGTGCTAATATGATGTGGGATGCTAATGATACTAGTTTTTTCAAATTTGATAGGTATTCTGCCTCCAAGTTGAGATGCCTCGTATTGAGTGACAATCCCAAAATTGCCAAGGCACTAATGAATCTCATTAGGCCTATGGATAACCCACATGATTTGAAAGTTTCACACAATTGGGGAGATATTATTGCTTATTCTATTTCTGCTGTGTTTAGAATTTATGGTTTCAAAGGCACTCCTCATGTATTTCCCTATCAAATACCTTTTAAGGTAGGGATGGCTAAGGTTTTGTGGCAGTTAGGAGGCTTGGAGGAGACTTACCTATTGAAAAGGTCATTGGGGTCAATTTTTCCTACTTGTACTATGGCACACCAATTTGTGATTACTAAAAGGGGTTGGATCTTTTTGTACAAAATTTTGGATCAATATAAAATGGATGTTTCCCATCCCCATTTGTGATACTGAGGGGTTCTATAATCAGACCTTGAGACATAGGACTAAGTTGGGAAAGATAAAGCATGATTTTAATTATCTTGAGGATATTATAAGGAATGAATTCTCATTACAAGAATAGAAAACCAAAAAAGAAAATTGGATAGTTTACTCTAGAGTGCTAGACTTCATTCACTGTTTTGATAAAGATCATAGTCCTTTGGGTAAAGATGTCCCAGAGGTAGATACAATTAATAAACTCATGAATACTTTTCCTAACATCATGGAAGCAATCAATGAAAAGAAATATTTTTTTATTGATTCCTACCTTGATAGAGCTAGAGAGGCTATTAGAAGGTTAGCTTTCACTCCTAATGTAGGAGTTGGTCATCTAGTTGTTCAAAGGAGGCCAAGCTATAATATAATTTAGAATAGAAGAACCACTAAAGATAAGGGCACGCAGACAGTGGGATCTACCAATGCAACCCTAAAAGAAAGGCCTCGTAAGCCATCCCCAATGAAGAGAAAAATAATAAGGGAAGAGGGATCCCATGATCAAGAGTATTCACCTACTTAATCCCCTTTGAGAATAGAAGGAGAATAGATCACTGGTGAATAGGTTGAGTAGATGGGATCACAAGGAGGTATTTTTATTACCTAGGTAGAGTTAGATGAGGGTAACCCAAAAGAACCTCCTCCACCAACATTGGATTTAACAATAGCTGACTATAGAGGAAGGGAATTAGACCCTATGTTAGAATAGGAAAGTCATCAATTTTTGGTTGATGACAAGTTTGTAAAATCTAGGACTTTTCATCAATTTGCATGGAAGGCAAATATGTATAATTTTGAAGAAAGATGCAAAAGGTTGAAAATAGAGCATCCAGAAATGGATGAAGCCTCCATCCAAAACCAAACAAAAGAAGAAATGATAAAATAATTTCATAATATAAGCCCTAAGGAGGGAAGGCAAATGGTGAGGGCATCGGACATTTTATTGTTATCAAATTGGGAAATTGTTGATGACTTAGTTTTATATTCTATTTCAAATAAATTGAATTTGCAAGATCAAAGTAAAAAAGACTTCGAAGGAACTGCATTTAGTGAAGATCAAACTGCATTGGTTAGTTGGTCATTAAGAAGAGGATCTAGAAACACATCATCGCAACCAAATGAGTCTGGATTGATGGGAAGCATAATTTTAAGGAGAGTTGCTAACACATTACATCTATAGACATCCCATATGAATGTGGGGACCTCTCATTTTGTCTTGGCTGCTATTGAGAGGGAGGAAAAGGAGATGTTTGAGCTGTAGAGAAAGTATGAGGCACTTGTGGAAGCCTATAATAAAGAGGTTCGGAAGAGGATTGAGCTAGAAAATAAGGTGTTAGGAAGATCTTCTAGACCTAGAATAACATACTGTTGTCCTCCATTGGAACCTTTCAAATCCACCCCCCTTGTAGAAATACCCCAAAGGCCAAAATATTACACAGCTAAAAATTTCAAAGAAGAAAAAAGCAAGCTATGGGCCTTACATGTGGAGCTAAATACACAATATGAAGATAAATTAAGAAAAGCTCTCATGTACGTTGCAGACAAAATTGAGTGGCCATTGTTTTATGATCAGTTAGCAAGGGTAGTAAACATTTGGGAAGAATTGAAAGAAAAAGATGAGGCTTTAAAGTCTATTATGAATAAGTGAGGGAAGAAAAGGAGAAGGAAAGAGGTGACATTTTTGTGCTATTCAGTCATAAGGTCATCACATAACCAAATTGAAATGATTTATGACATTGTCACGGATCTGCCAAATTTTGATAACAAGAGGGTTTATTTACAAAGAACAATCGTGGGCTACTTAAGTAAGTACAAGAGCCAAAAATTTGATTTGTTTCCTCATGCTATAGATAGAAAGAATATATTGAAAAGAAAAGATGAGTGGACCAAACAATTAGATGATTTGTTTAGTTTAAGGATGAATAAAATCATAAATGAAAATGGACATGCTTGGTGGGCCACTTGAACTAAAGAGTTAGTAAAGGTTCAATTATTCTTTGATTCTTTGAAATAGGATTTTGTTACTATTGATAATGAGGCCAAATATGTGCTCAAAAGATAGAGTAATATTTTAGAATTCAATTGGTGGATGATACAATATTTGACACATGGATGGTGGATATTATTTCTAATGAGCAATTTGACAAAGTTGAAATAGATGAAGATACAGGATGATGAGGTGTAGAGTATTGACACATCAACACCAGATCTAAAAAATGAATAAGGTGAAGGTCACCAATTAGCTCCAGTTGTAGGTACAGAAGCTGAGGATGTGGACATGACAAAGGAAAAATCAAGAGTGAAATTAATATTGTCCCTCTAAGATGAAAATAGTGAAAATCCAAGGGTAAAAATTGATTTAGAAGCACCATAGGATGACTCATCATTGGCTAGTTTAGTAGCTACTTATTTCGAAGGTCAAGAATAGTGGTGGAAAATCATAGAGCTGATATTTTGTAACAATGTAATAGAAATGGGCCTACCAATGAATATTTTGATATGCTTGGCATTCTGTTATACATTGTTTTGTCTTTTGTTAATTGCTTTTGTTTTCTAGTTTGGAAGGACACCTGTCAATCACATTTTCCATTTACTTGTTTCAACTCATGCCTATATAAATTAGTTTTTGAGGCAATGTGATGGTTTGAATACTTGTATATTTTTCAACTTTCAAGAAAAGTATAGTCAATCTAGCAATGTGTAGTTATTTTTGAGTTTACTCCTAGTTATGTACCTTTCTGATGACAAATAGAAATGATAGTATTAGTATGAATTCATGGATTCTTCATTGATTTTCTATTGGTTCTTGTATTAGTCAAGAAAATGATAATACAAAAGGGTATTTACATTAGATCTGTGTCATCATTTTCTATCTCCATTTCATGAGTTTATAAATTTTGAGATCATTTGAACAAGGTTCATTCAATTGAATGCAGTCTGGATGGGTTGTATATTGGTTTATTATTGCTTTTAATTCAATGGATTATGTAAACTCTCTAGTAGATCAGAAGAATTCACGAGTTTATGAAAATGATATCTCATAAGAATGGAAATAGGTGATTATAGTTGATAAATTTAATTACAAGTTAATTGAACAAGATCTCCTGCTAATAGTTGACTCTTTGCCCCCATGGATAAAGCACTGGTCATATAAATCAGAGGTGTTTGAGAGTAAATTCTACTTCTACATGTCAAAACATTTTTAAATTCAAAGTCATTTTCATTCCATTGTGTTCAAGATTATAATTCTGGTCACCACTCATTTACATTTAAATTTTGAGTCTTAGGTAGCTGCTATTTCTAGGAATATCTATAAATTCTAGGAGAATTATGACTAGATCTACTTATGAGGGATGTATATAAACTTGAAAGCATTAAGGAAATTGATAAATTGTGTATGTACCTAAGGGTAGAAGATGAAAATCAAAATGAAACTACGATAATTTTCATATAAAAGTTTGTATTAGAATAATCCCTAGGTATACCCACCTTGGTTTTATAGAGCCTAAAGAGTAGGAAACCATACTTGGTTTGGTTGAAGTTGGGTCCAAATGATTTAATATGTAATTGATTATAGGAAGTAGCTAATCCTTAGATTATATGAGTTTTATCATTTTGATATTGAGCATTTTGTTGTTTAGTAGTTTCAAACACCAACAAAATGGTGACTCTACTAGGTACAAGTGTTAGTATTACAATTATCAGATCCTTTGGGAATTACTTGTGGTTTTAGTGGACTTTTCTAGTGACAAACCTTAAGAATTTAAAAAGAAGTGAAATAAAATCCCACTCCACATCTGTACACTAACATGGACACTCCTTGCAAATTTGTCTTATCCACTAAGAAAGAGTTATAGTCCCAAAACATTTTTTGGTTTGGTTGCATCTTATTTGTCCATTTCTTTCTTGATAATCCCATGATATTTTTGTTAGGAAAATAAGATTATTGCATTACTTTTCCCTAGGTGGGTGGCGAATCTTAAAGGTTTTAACTAGTGTCAAATTTAAGGACATTCTAGATCATGGGAAGTGTGAAAAACACATAGGCAAATGTGAACAAAAACCTAGCTATTAAGTTACAAACTGATATCCCTCCTAGAGGGAAGAAAAATTGGGTTGTGAAAGGAGCCTAGATGTAGAAGTGAAATTATTCCCAAGATAAAATGGTAAGGGAAACGAACACCTACCTTTCTACCACTGAAAAGGAGCCTTTTTGCAAAGCTCCTAGGTCTCATCCTAGCTTATCTAATGATGATTTCTATTATACCCCTGAAATGATATGTCAAGAAAAAGTTGTGGAACCACATGCACTTAGTCTAGAGGATAGGACTAGTAACAATATTTTCCAACATAGCACAAACCCCTTCATGTCAGATTATTCTCTTGAAAGGGAAAGACCAAAATATTTAGAGCCTAAAAGTTTCAATGATGAGAAGACCTTTGGTTCTGAGTTTACTATTCCTGACCCTAATGAGAATGAAATGTTGAGAATGCAACTTGCTAAGAAAGAATCCATTGATAGAAAATTTCAGAAGGAAAGGGAGGAAAAGATCATGAAAGCTTGTGAGGAAAATCAAGAATCACTTAGGAGAATCACTGTTTTGAAAAAGAAGAATGAGATAGCAAGTAGTGCTTGGTAGCCTAAAATTGTGGATCAATTTGGACAACTTAAATTACAAGAACAAAAGCTGCCAAAGCATCAAGATCTAAACCC
Organism: Cupressus sempervirens; assembly: GCA_028749045.1. NCBI lineage: Eukaryota > Viridiplantae > Streptophyta > Pinopsida > Cupressales > Cupressaceae > Cupressus > Cupressus sempervirens. Next base: position 794,445,019 of record CM053793.1, read on the forward strand.
AAAGGGTCCTATGATACAATAGATCAAGAATTATAAGACTCTAGAGGTTAAACAGGATATAGAACATGTTGTTGGTGTCTAAGATAAGGGAAAACAAAAGGAAGTTGGTATTAGGATAAATGAACCAACAAAGCCCATCTAGATCCATGATTCTTTGTCACTATTTGATGTTGAGTTAGAAAAAAGAAGGAAAGAGAAGGATGCTTTGGCTAAGAAATTGGAAATTGTAGAGAATAAAGCAACCATAGCTGAGATGAATAACAAGATTAATTTTCTAGAAAATGCTTTAAAAAAATCTATATTTTCTCCTAAATATAATGATAGAACAAATATTGCAAATCATAATACTGCTAAATTGTCTACTTCTTTCTTGTCTTCTTCATCACTAAAAATGGATCCCAATAAATCTACTACAGATCCTACTACTAGTAATGCTTTTAACAATAATGAAAGAAATGTTGTCAATGCTTCTAAGATTGATTTACAATGAAGACCTATTTAGTTAGAAGGCTATAGGCAGATATGCTTTGAGAGTATTCTTGGTTTTCCTAACCCTATCCCATAAGAAATGAGGAAAAGATTGCCCAAGTTTGATGGAAATAATGCTATCACTTGTGAGGATCGCTTGAGGAACTTTCTTGACATGATGAGTGATTATGAGGTTGAGGCTGAAGATGTTATTATGAAGTTATTTGTTCGATCTTTAATTGAATATGCTAGAGAATGGTTCAAGAGGCTCCCTGAGTCATCCATGCAAATTGGAAGGACATTGAGTATTGTTTTTAGGAACAATATGATGATAAACAAAACCCAAGTTATATTCTAAGTGAGTTCAATAATATTAAGAAGTTGCATAACAAATCTATTACTGACTTCAACATTGGGTTCCAAAAGGGGATGTATAATCTAATGCAAGCCATGTGAGTTGATGAAAATGTATGTATGATCACTTATTTGAATGCCTTTGATGGTAAAATGGCATATCAGCTTAGGGATAAGGAGCCTAGGACTTTAAGAGATGCTTTTAGAATTGCTATCAATATAGACAATAATCTGAGGATTTTAGGAGAACAAAAGAGATGATCCTAGGTTATTTAGGAGTGAGTGAAATAGAAAAGAAGAGCACAAATCTACAGGAGGAAGAAAGTAGGAGCCTAGTGAGATGAGTCAAGTTTTGAATGCTATAAAAGGTTTGAATCTTCCTCAAGGAAAAAAAGATAGGAATCCTACTGAAAATAAGGTCCCTTATCATTCAAATTTTGGTAGATAGAATAGATTGCAAAATTTCCCTTATAACACTACTTGGAAGGATGGTTAGCCCAATGTTTCTCCTCCTAAGAACACTAGTAACAAGGTTATCCCTAATCCTTTATCCAAAGACTCCATAAATATGGTAGATGACCCTAAACCCACTACTAAATCCACATGGTGTTTTTTTTGTCAATTACCTCATGCTCCTAAGTATTGTGCAGTACCTTTGTCATTTTCTAGAAATCAAATTAAGGTAGAAGAAAATCAAGAACATGAAGAAAGTAGTGATGATGTAGAATGTAATATGTTTGAATCACATTATGATCATTATGATAGTGATGACCATGACAAAGATTTAGTGGAGCAAAGAAAATTTCAAAGTCATATACATCAATATTTTTTTTTGATGACGAGAGTGATGCTAAGTGCAATGTATGTAACATGGCATCTACTAGATAGGAGGTGATGCTAAGGAAGCCTTCCGAGGAAGAAGTTGATTAGATTACTACTAGCATGATAGCTCAAGTACAAACTAGACATATGACTTAGAATGCTAATAATGGTAAGGTAGCTAGTATATTTATCAAGAATGTTGACACTAAGAAAAAGGAAGTTGTAAAGCCTAAAGAAATCCCTACCGTCAAGGTCAAAATTTCTTGTAAAAAATGAGAACCAAAGAAAGGAGGAAATCCCAAGTAGCTAGAACTCTCAAATAATCTTCCCAAGAAATTAGATGAGAAGATATAAAAAATGATCACTATAAATGCAAGAACCGTCAAGATATTTCTAATAAACATCATGAGAAGAAGGATATGACTATTGATAATTCATCAAATTCTTCTATAGATATGCTTAATGTTTTATCATAGATCACTATTAAATTTCCCTTGTTTGAATTATTAAGGATCCATGAACATGGACATAAAGCCATAGCATGGTTGGGGAATACTATTGCAAGGACAAAACAAGATTGCAATGAAATTCATGATCCAAAGCAAGGAAGCAAAGAAAAGGTAAAAGAGAATCTTAAGTAGTGGTGTCTTAAATCCCTCAAATGTTTTTGGATAGCTCTCTCAATGAATTCTTGGGAAGTGTTGAACCATTTTTCTTGAGTATTTTAGTGAATGGTAAAACATTGAAAAATTGCATGATTGATTTTGGTGCCTTTAGTACTATTATGCCTTTTTAAATAATGAAGGAACTAGGTTTAAAAGTTGATACTAGTCAAGGGAGATGTTGTGCCATCAATAAAAGAGAAGTAATAGTCATAGGTACATTTAATGCTTTACCATATAGACTGATAACTTGTCCAGACAAAGAGCTTACTATGAGTGTGTTTGTTCTTGATATTCCACCTCAGTATGGTATGTTATTATCTAGAAAATGGAGTGCTACCATGGGAGAAAGTGGGCAATGTGATCTATCATTTGCTACTTTTAACATTGATGGGAATTTGATAAAAATAAATTGAGAACCAAAGAGCATATATATGATAGAAGAAGATATTGAGGATGATATGACAAACTTTGTGGATATAGATGTCAATGCATTTAGAACAAAGGTTTTGACTTTGAAGAAGGGTAGGTATAAATTTTAGATGGAAGTAGAAGCTGATACAAAAATAGATAAGGGAGATTTATGGACCATGTTCTTTGATGGTGGTTGTTGCAAAGATGGAGCAGGTGTAGGTATTTTGTTGATATCTCTAGTAGGGGTAACATACAAATTCTCTTTTACTTTAAGTTTCCCTTGTACTAACAACATAGAAGAATATGAGGCTTTACTATTAGGCCTTAGACTAGCTCATAAGCATGGGATAAAATGTTTACATATTATAGGAGATTATGAATTGGTTGTATCCCAAGTAAGAAATGCTTATATGTCAAAGAATAAAAGATTAAAACAATATAGAAATGTTTTATGGGATATGATTGAATGTTTTGATGCATTTTGGATAATTTGGAAAGATAGGACTAACAACAAAATGGTAGACTGCTAGAAAATATAGCAATAAAACTTGGTGATGTTACATTCTCTAGGATATCCAAAGTTGAGACTCAAACTAGACCCTCTGTTTCTCATAATGTCCAGAATTGGCAAGTGTTTGAAGATGATAGGGATATTTTGAGATTTTTGAACTATGAAAATATGTTGTCCAGACAAGAAATTGATTATGCAGCTTATGCAAAAAATATAAATGGAAAGGATACTATTTTTGGGTAGGAAGTTGTACAATTAAAGACGAATAAAATCCCAAAGGGTCTAGTTGCCTTAGAAACTATTTTTAACAACCAAGACAGGTCACAAATGAATATTAGTGAGTATAATGCCAAAGATCTAGAGGAGGTAAACTTGGGAACTCAAGAAACACCTTAAAAAGTATATATTGGTAAGAAGCCCCCTAAAATTAGGAAAGATCTTATGGACTTGCTAAGGAAGTATAGACATGTGTTTCCATGCTCATATGATGACCTAAAAGCGTACAAGAAATATTTTTTCAGCATGAGATCCCTTTGAAACCAAATGCTAAGCCTTTTAGAAAAAAATAGAGGCAAATAAATCCAACCCTAGCTCCCAAAATGCAAGAGTAATTGGTCAAGTTAAGAGATGCTGGTAGCATAAAGCCTATTAGACATTCCTCTTTGGTATCCAATTTAGTCCCTGTCAGGAAGAAAAATGGAGATATAAGGTTATTTGTTGACTTTAGGAATCTTAATATATCTTCATTAAAGGATAATTATGGATTGTCGAATATGGAAGCTATGTTGCAAAGGGTTTATGGTTCTGAACTAATGTCTATGATGGATGAATTTTTAGGCTATAATCAAGTGGTTGTTAAAGAATTAGAATAGTTGAAGACTACTTTTACTACTCCATGGGGTACTTATGTTTATGTTAGGTTGCCTTTTGGGCTTACTAATGTTGGGGCTACTTTTCAAAGGGCTATGGATGTGGCTTTTGCTGATATCATTGATAAGTTTTTGGTTGTGTATTAGGATGACCTTACAACTTATTCCAAGGATGAGAATGATCATTGCATACATCTAGAAAATGTATTTATTAGAGCCTTTAAGTATGGTATTTCTTTGAATCCAAGAAAATGTAGTTTTGGTGTTACTGAAGGAAAGTTGTTAGGACATCTAGTTGGTAAGCATGGAATGAGTATTGACCCTAAAAGGGTAGAAGCAATACAAAAGATTCAGAAATTGAAAAGTGTTAAAGTTATTTAGTCATTGTTTGGATAGCTCAACTTTCTTAGGAGATTTGTGACAAATTTTGCAGAGATTAGTAGGCCTATATCAAGGATGCTAAAGAAAGGATCTAAGATAAAATGGGAAGGTGAACCAAGCATTGCATTCCAAAAAATCAAGTAGGCTATTAAAGATGCCTCTGCTCTTCGAGCACCTAATTATGATAAACCCATGAATATCTTTTCTTTTTCCTCATTTCACATTGTTGCTGTAGTATTGTTATAGAAAAATGAGGAAGGTTATGAGTAGCCCATTGCATTTTTTAGCAAATCCTTGTAGGTAGTAGAACTCAAGTATGATATAAATGAAAAATAGGCATATGCATTAGCGAAAGGAGTCAAGTCTTTTAGGTGTTACATAATGGGAGCTACTATTATTACTTTTGTTCCTATTGCTTTTGTGAAGGATATTTTTTCACAACAAGAGCTATCTGGTAGGAGATGTAGATGGATTAATAGGATACAAGAGTTTAACATTAATATTTAGATTACCAAACTGGTTAGGGGTTAAGGTTTGGCCAAAATGATGACAAAAGCCAATTTAGAGGCAAAACAAATTAACCAATTTGATGATAGGTGTTGGGATAATTTTTGTGATATATATACTTTTGACTGGTATAGAGATGTGATTTATTATTTTCAAAACATGAAATCTCCATCAAATTTAATAGATAACCAAAAAAGATCCCTTAAATTACAGCCATAAGGTATGTTATAGTGCAAGGTCAATTGTGGTGGAGAAATATGGAAGGGGTACTTTTGAACTGTGTAGATGAAATTGAATCTGAAAGGATTTTGAAAGATATGCATGAAGGTGTATGTGGTGGTCATTATATGGCTAATACAACTACTCATAAAATTCTTAGGGCTGGTTTTTGGTGGCCAACAGTTTTCAGAGATGCCCATGAGTTTGTAAAGGTCTGTGATGCTTGTCAAAGGTTTAGTGGAAAGTTTTTTTTTTTTTGGAATCTACCATTAAGACCTGTTGAAGTACATGCACCATTTCAACAATGGGGAATTGATTTCATAGGTGAGATCTCAAAACAATCTAGTGGTGGACATTCTTGGATCCTGGTGGTCACCGATTACTTCACAAAATGGGTTGAAGCAATTTCTACTAAGAACACAACAAGTAAAGTGGTGATTAATTTCATTTTAAATAATATTGTGACCAAATTTGGATGGCTACAGAAAATTGTGACTGATAATACTATGTGTTTCATATCTGAAGAGTATAAGAATTTTTGTAACAAGTATGGTATTACAAGTTACACATCTTCACCTCACTAGTACATTTGGGTTCATTTTTTGACCTTTATTGGTCAAATTTTTGGCCCAAATTTTGACCAACTTCAACCAACCCATTGGTCGATATTTTTTTGGTCAAAATTTTGACCAACTCACTGGTTGGTCAAAATTTTGACCAATCTATTGGTCAAAAATCTGCGAAAGCCATTGTATAAGTTCAAATAGGGATTGGTCGAAATTTTGACCAATGAAGGTCAAAATTTTGACCAACAAAGGTAGAAAAAAAATTGCACATTGGTGGAAATTTTGACCGACAAAGGTAGAAAAAAATTTAGGTGTTGGTGGAAATTTTGACCAACAAAGGTAGAAAAAAATTTAGGCATTGGGGGAAATTTCAACCAATGAAGGTGGAAATTTTGACCAACAAAGGTAGAAAAAAATTTAGGCATTAGTGGAAATTTTGACCACTGAAGGTGGAAATTTTGACCAACAAAATTAGAACAAAATTTAGGCATTCGTGGAAATTTCTACCAACAAAGGTAGAAAAAACCTAGGCATTGGTGGAAATTTTGACCAATGAAGGTGGAAATTTCCACCAATAGCTAGGTGTAAATTTTTTTCAAACATTCTATAAAATAGTTCACACATTCCTGAATAGGATGAGATTCATAAAGAGAAGAAAGTAATGAAGAGGAAGAAATTGGCAGCTCTACTAATAGAAACAAATTAGAAGGCATAAAAAATTTGATGGATTTGGATGAGGAACTACTTTTTTACCAAATTCCATCTTAAGATATGATAAATGATAACACTATTAGAAAGCATTGACACATAGAAAATAGGTACGCACAATTTTTGATGTACTACATATATCTCAAAGAATTATTTAGAGATACATCAAGAGGAGAAATATGCTAGATGATAACATTGAGAATAACTAGGTGAATATTTGTAGAGTTCCTTGAAAAGACAAAATTTCTAAAGATGTGAAAAGACAAGTCATTGAATTTTGGACCACACATTCTCATGTTTCTTCCAATAGATGTGATACTATACAAATTAAAGATCAAGAGACATGGGCCAAAATTGAACATCCAAAAGATTTCATAGATATAACTCAAAGTGAATTATTTCAAACATTCAAGAAAGAATTTTCAAATGTCAAAATATATCAGAGAATGTTTAACAATTTGTGTTCTTCCCTTGTATGCATAAATAAGATGCATAAAAATTGTTGTCAAAATCATGTTGAATTTGGTCTACACTTGCAATAATATGTAAAAGTTATGGCAGCACTTGATCTTAATTTGATCATCCCTAGCAGTACAACACAATCTATGAAGTCCATATTATGTGATAAATTAAAAGATTCAAATCAGTTCAAAGTGCAATGCATAAAAAATTAGTGTGAAGATTATGGAGATTTACTCAATTTTTTTGAAATGCAAATTGAGAATATTAATGAATCGATACTAGTTTCATGGATGAGATATGAATATGAGACATACCAAAATAAGATAGGAGATGAATCCAAAAAAAAATGTATTGAAGGAGAGTGAATTGTGCTATGATGAGTTTATGACCAAGTTTTGTCCATTGATATATCCACATATCCAACATTGTCATGGTGCATGATGGCAAGCTAAACAATTTCATGATTCTAAAAATTGTTTTCCACCTAGTTGTATAATTTTAGTTATAGATTTTTCTGAGAATTGTACATTTGCACCTGAAATAAAGCTTCAAAGGAAATATTATCATTCTAAACAAGTTTCAATATTTATGCAAGTGACCTATAGACATGCACAATTTGAGGTGGATGAGATAGAAAGGTTGGATGAAAATGAACACATCATCATCAAAGAGGTTCATTTCTCTATTAGTGATGATAGAGTTCATGATAGGAATTATGTGGCTCATTATTTTGCAATGTTCTTTGAAGATCTTAGAAATTATGGAATGAATGTTTTAGAGCATTGGATTTGGTCTGGTGGATGTCCAAGTTAATATACATGAACTCACACATTTATTTAAATTTATTTTAACTTATATTTATTTGGACATGCCTATTTCAATTTGATACATGTACACAGATAATTGTTTCTGCTTATCATGTTTCATGTTCCCAGGAATATTCAAATCTGCAAAAGCATTTAATTGGTTAGCAATGCAATGTGCTAGAGCCAATGTTATGTTTTTATGGAGTTTCTTTGAAAATGGACATGGAAAAGGGGAGCATGATGGAACAAGAGCATGCATAAAGTGTGTGCTTCAACAACATGAACTTGCAAGTAAATATGCATTTAATGTGCATGTTTAATACTAGTAGCATATATTTTAAATTATATATATGCATGTTGTATGTACATACAAGGAATAGGATAGAGAGTGAAAATCAAATTGTTGAATGGTGCAAAGTTCATTTTGCTAGTTGAGATACTAAATACAATAAGCATTACTTTTGGGAAGGGAAAGGTGAGCTAAGTTATATTTATTTTTTATGTATTTTTCAAATTCTTGAGTTTTTTATTAAATATATATTTTGAAATATGACAATAACTTTTTTTATTTGTAACAGATGTAGATCAATCTAATCCTTACAATTTTCAAATGATTCCTAGTATTAGAAGTTTACATCAAGTGATGACTACAAGAAACCATAAACCTCTAGTAATTAAAGTAAGAATGAAAACATGTTTTTGTGATGACTGCATTAAGGAAAATTCAGTGAGTGTATGTGAAAATATTGTGAATGGATATTTTTCACATTGGAAATTGAAGGAGATAGTTAGAAAGCCTCCTTTTGAAGATGCTAGCATTAACATTGACATTCATGATCCTATATATTCAACTGATTATAAGCACATTTCTAATTTAGTTATGGTAGGTTTATGTGCATATATACATATATATATTAGTATACATGTATATTCATTTTAAAATTAATTTATATTTATCTATTTTTATATACATGTCAGAGATATGTTTGCAGTTCAAGCCTTACTAGATAATGCAGAAAATGTGGACTATTATCTTTTAAGATGCACAAAAGCAAAACACAAGTTGCTAGAAGGAACTTTAGATGATGATGGACAATCATATCCAATTGGATCATTTGTTATTGAAGCAACACATTATCAACAAACAAGGGTAACTAATAGTGGTATTGAATTTATTGAATACAATCTTGGAGAAAAAGTTTTACATTACAATAATCATGTTATAGCAACAAAGTTACAATTTGAAGCAATACAAAGAAGAGGACGTCATGGAAATCAAAAGTGGAAACTGTCTATTAAAAAACATGAAAAACTTTTAGAGATAATAAAAACTAGAGAGGATCCTAACAATACAATGTTTGTGGAGCTCTAGTTTACCTATGTACTTATTTTGGAGGTCTAGTTTAGCTATGTCTATATAGCTAGATTATACTTTCACATTTAATGTTGACAGGATATTTATTTTATAAATTTGTACACATTGGATCATTTATCAAGTGGATATGAAAAATTAGACATGTTTTTTTTTAATATTTAAATTAGACATGGATATCTCATTTAAGACAACCTCTTAGGGCCTCCCCTTAAGAACACCTATTAGGAAATCCCCTTAGTACCATCTTTTAGGACCACTCCTTAAGACAACCCCTTTAGTAAATTTGTATGTATTTATATACATTGTTTATGTTTTCTTATTGATTGTTAATGCTCTTATGTATTTATGTATATAATCTTTTTTCTCTTATGTGATACATTTTCTTTATGTTTGTATATAATATTTATGTTCTTATATGTATTAACTTTTATTTAATTAAATGTTGTAACATGCATTCTTTAGGTCATACTCTTTATATGTTCTATGTACATGTATATCTTATATTCTTACCTATTCATTAATCTACATTCTTATAACATATTTAATTTAGGATCTCCCCTTAAGACATGTCCTTAAATATAGTTAATTATACTTAGATTAAGGCATTAAAAATAATAACATATACGTAAACATGAATATTGAAAACATACATGTACTCTAAATTTAACATGAACATATTTACATACATATATGAAATAAAATATACATTAATCTACATTCTTATGTATAATTTAGGATGTCACCTTAAGACATGTCATTAAATATAGTCAATTATACTTAGAGAAAGACATTAAAATCAATAACATATACATAAAAATGTGAATATTTAAAACATACATGCCTACTTTTAACATGAACATATATACATACATCTATGAAATAAACAATACATTAAATTAATCTACATTTTTATGTATAATTTAGGATCTCCCCTTAAGACATGTCATTTATTATAGTTAATTACACTTAGATTAAGGCATTAAGATGAATAGAATATATAGAAACATGAATGACACATACATAAACATAAAAGATTAAGATATTAAAAGATCAATAACATGTAGATAAATATTAATAAAAATATGAATATTGCAACATTGGTGCACTTTCAACATGAACGTATGTATATATAAATCTATGAAATAACATCTAAGACATGTACATATATATAATAAAATATATCTGGAGAATAATGTACCCATATCAAATGTATAAAAATATCATGTATCAAATGTCTCCAAATAACATATATAAAACATCAAGGTCTCCATATAACCATCTATCTGTAAATAACATATAAAACATCAAAGTGTCCATATAAACATGTAAATCCAAAATACTATATCAAATGTCTCCAAAATAACATGTATAAAATAAAAGGCCATGATCTAATTAGCTACATCCACCTCCTGATCCTAGATGTCCCCAAAAGGGTCTATCAACTGCATCTGAACCATATGTCAAATTATGTACAGAAAAATTATATCATACATATAAATCAAATATATATTTAAATTGTAATGTTCATACCTGAGACTTGGCATGTGTAGTATTTGTTGATGTTTGTAGATCACCAAAACATAACATACTATCACTCGGACTCTATTACACACACACACACACACACATTTAAATATATAGACATATTTATCATAGCATCATGTAATGCTCTATTGATTTGACTAATATTTGAATCATGCAATGATAAAACATTTCCAGTATCCAAGTTGATAGTGCCATCTGAAAGCATATGGGTAAATAGACCAAGCTATCTAGTAGTGAAACCCATAGTAGGGGGGGTGTTGTAGGGTCTTAAGTAGCTAGGGCTGGTGTTGTAGGGGCTTGTGTAGTAGTAGGAGCAGTAGAAGGTGCACAAATGTCCTCCTGCCTCTATAAGGCCTCTAATCCTACTATACGTGATAGAATATGACTAATCTAAGAGTTGATGTCATGAAGTGGAATCTCTATGACTTTAGATAATGCTTGATATGAATCCAAAAGATTAGATACTAAACAAGATCCCAAACAACACAATGCATCCAAATCTAAGACTACAGAAACCTCTAGTGGAGAATGTATGTCTACTACCCCATATGCATCATCAACACCTATCCTAGATGATGCAACTACACTGCTACCCCAAGACTATAACATATATCTACCACACCAATCAAAAGAAATCTCCTGCAACTGTGTGGCGATAGTGGTGATGCTTAAATAAATCTATGTCATAATTGTGACATTAGGAACACTCTAACCTGCAACAACCATCTATGAATCTCTCAGCATAACCAAAAGGTTTGGGCCCACCAGTGCTCATTTCTTAACAGGTGCAAGAATGTCCACGAGTCTAAATCTATCTAAAAGTCTCCCCAGACCCTGCCTAACATGACTTGTATAATCTATGTAATCAACACCATGGTGTAAATGAAATTTTGCAAACAATTGTTTGCAAAAATATAGAGTGAACTCATCCTTCTATGACCATCTATGATGAGTAGCCAACTAGTGAGGATATATGAATAGTGTGAGGAGCTCATCAGTACACTTCATCACAGAGTAGGCTTTAACTCTAGCTCTATCTATATAAAATGGAAACATGGTCTTCACCATGGCAATGGAGACCTCAATGTCAACCTATCTATACTTCACAATGCTAAAGACACTATGAGATATAGAAGAATAAAATGTCTCAATACTAATATCATCAAAAGGGTTGTATGATTCAATGGTCTGAATCATATGAAACAACTTCTCTCGCATCACTATGATCTTCTCCCTATTAGGGAGGGTGGTAGAAGAGGAAAGCAAGGAGTCTAGAACCCCTATAGCATGAGATTATTTTGCAACTATATCTCTAAATAACTGCTCTCTATCCTTAGTGCAGGATGTCGATCTACGTGCTATGCTAGACTCCGCACTCTGACCCCCTCTATGAACACTAGCATCCCCTGAGGATGTAGGTGTTGGAAATGATTGAAATGATCATAAGAAAAGTTGTTGGAATAATTTATGGAACTGGTAAAGAATGTCCTCAATCATTGTTTTGTCATTGATGTCAAACTTGCTACTTGCATGGATGAAAATTGCTTTAGTGATCCAAATATTATCAATTAGTTGATTGTCAAGGTGGAGGCAATCAATAAGATGTAACTAGAACACCTAGAGAAAGGTTGAAGTTATGATGTTTTAATGAAGTACAAGGATTAGTCAAGCCATTAATGAAATAGTGTATTGGATGACATACTAAAAGATACAAAGAATGAGCATACTGAAACATATCAAAGATCTAAGGTTTTAGCTAAGTCTTTTGTAAAGCTCAAACTAAGTTTATTAGAAAGAAGGTGCCGAGCAAGTTCAAGTGTCGAGAAAGTTCAAGTGCAAAGTAGAATCAAGTGCTGAGCAAAACCAAGTGTCGAGCTGGTATAGGTGCCGAGTAACACAAAGGTGCTGAGCACCAGTAACTCAATAATGCCGAGTTGCTGCATTATTTAGAAAATCGAAGATTCATCAGATCTAAGCTGACAAAGTTGTTATCTAGAAATTTGTGAATTAAAAGGAAGCTAAGAATGATGAGTTGGTGGCACAGAACACCATGTAGAAAATTTTTAAGATACAATTGGCAAAGTTTCAAGAAGTGAACAAGATATGGGGTAGATACATTGTATCCTACCTAATCCATCTTGAAACCCTAAAATTGGAAAGGGAGAATTGAGTGGCAAAGGCAAATCAGACTTGTATATAAAGACATAAGTTAATGAAGAAAAAGAGCGGAATAGAGGGGTTAGTGAGAGAGAAAGCCATGGTCAAGCATAAAAGCATGAAATGCTGAAGAATACAGGAACTCTGTTTGGATTGACAACCACAAGGATGATTGCATTGGAAGAATGAGTAAGAAGACTCAAGGAGACGAAGCTTGAGAGGGAAACAAGTAGTTAGAGATGAAGTGATTGAAGCCAAGCATAAGGATTGAACTGAAAGAGTGATCTGAAATCTGCAAAGTATGTTGTAAGTTATGTCAGATCAAAAGACCATTATCGTTACTTTCTAGAAATTGTAATAGTATGATAAATCCTATGGACTTAGGTTGGTTTAACAACCATTAGATAAATCCTTTAATAGGGTGACATTCCAAGTGGATGTTCTAAAGACCTTTAACTAGGCCCATTCCTAACAATTTGGTGAAATCCTCTAACAAGGTCACATTTAATAGTGTGTTGTAAGCCTTTAACAGGGTAGGCTTTTAATAGGGCATCACTTCAGAAGAGTGAGAATCAAGTAACATGTTACTGGTGGTTTTTCCCAAATTGGGTTTCCACGTAAATCATTGTTTCATGTGTTGATTTTAAATGTTTTATCTTTGCATGTTGATTTACAGTAATTTGCTTATATGACTGATTTAAGTTTGAACATAGGAAAATGCTATTAATAGGGCATTTGAACCTTGAATAATTGATTCACCCCCCCTCTCAGTTAATCTAAAGAATTCTAACAATTGGTATCAGAGCCTGACTGCTGATTCAGTTTAAAGGGACTACTAGCAGAAAAGATCAAAATGCCAAAGAGAGAAGTTCCCAAGCTCAACAAAGACAACTTTTTTGCATGGCAAAGTTTGATGAAGCTACATCTTGGATCCATAGGAGATTATGCCCAAAATTCAATTGTCACTAAACATGTAGATCCAACAGGTGCTCCTACTGCCGAAGACATGAAAAACAAATAAGAACACAACCAGACAATGCTGGAAATTGCCTCTGCACTCAACTATGCTGAATTTGATGATATCAAAGGATGTGACACTGCATTCAAAATGTGGAAAGCCCTATCAGACATCTATGGAGGAGATCAGAATGTACAAAGAGCAAAAAGAGAAAGTCTCAGAGGAAAATTTGATGACATGAAAATGGAAGAAAATGATAATGGTGCAGGAATAAAGGAAGTGGTAAGTGGAATAAGATGCTTGAATGGTCAACTAGATGAAGATACTGTTAATAGTAAGTTCTTAAGAACCTTGCTTCCTATCTATGCTATTAGAGTATCAGCAATACAAGAGCTAAGATGTATGCCAGGAAATAACCTAAGCTTTGAAGGTATAATATGTAGACTCACTGCATTTGAGTTATGTAACTTTGACAACTACAAACCTAAAAATGTTGAATCTTATTTTAAGGCCAAGTTATCATTGAAAGATGCCAAACAGGTGAAATCAAGGAAAGGAAGAAAAATGAAGTATGTATCTAGTGATAGTAGCACTGATGAGGAAGATGTGGAACAATTGGAAGCATTGCTCGCTAGAAGATTTCACAGGGGCAAAGGAAAATTCAAAGGTAAGATGCCTATCATTTGTTTCAATTGCAATGAAGTAGGTCATATTGCTGCAAGATGTCCACAGAAAAAGGATTCCAAGGAAGGCAATAAATACAAGAACAGAAGAGATGATGACAAGAGAGACTACAAAGAAAAAGGTAAGAAGTGTTATATTGTTGAAGAAGATTCTGATGACAATGATGATGAAGTTGTTTATGTAGACATGAAGGACCAATCTGATGAAGAAGATGCCACAACACTGGTGACATGTATTAACAAGAATGACAGACAGATTATAGATAGTGGATGCTCACATCACATGACAAGAGACAAAAGTAAGTTTGTTAACTTTACTCAGTATGATGGAAATAGTGTTAGATTTGGTAATGATGCTCCATGTCAAATCAGAGGAAAAGGTTCCATTAAGCTCACAGACCAAATTTCATGTGACAATGCATACTATGTTGAAGGATTAAACTATAATTTACTGAGTGTCTCACAATTAGGCAATATAGGTTGCAAATTGGAGTTTGAAAAGAAAACTGCAAAAATATATGACAATGATGGTAAACTAATAGGAAAAGGAGATCAAACAAAGAGTAATTTGTTTTATCTTGATATGGATGATATTTATTGTCTATTTGCAAAATTTGATGATGAATGGTTATGGCATAGAAGATTATGTCATGTCAACTTTGACAATCTGGTAAAAATTAGTAAAATGAAGAAAGTCAGAGGTCTACCAAAATTGAAGAAGTTTGATAATATCATGTGTAAACAATGTCAGCTAGGAAAGATGACAAAGTCAAGTTTCAAAAGCAAAAACTATACATTTAAAGAGATGCTTGAGTTAGTTCACACTAACTTATGTGGTCCAATGTAAATACAAAGCTATAGAGGAGATAAATATATAATGTTATTTGTTGATGACTATTCCAGGATGATGACTGTTATGTTTTTAAAACAAAAATTTGATGCTTTTCAAATGTTTAAGTGGTATGTGGCCAGAGTTGAAAAGGAAACTGAAAAAATCTTGAAATGTCTAAGATCAGATAGAGGTGGTGAATTTACATCAAATGAATTCGAGACATTCTGCAATGACAATGGAATCAAAAGACAGATGTCAGCTCCTAGAACTCCCCCACAGAATGGAATTGCTAAAAGAAGAAACAGATCTATAATTAACTATGCTAGAACATTAATGATGGAAAATAATGTTTCTCTAAAATATTGGAGAGAAGCTGTAAGTGTAGCTATTCATACATTGAACCAAGTACAAGTCAAGAAAGGTACAAATACAACACCTTTTGAATTGTGGTATGGTTACTCACCAAATGTAAAACATTTCAAAGTATTTGGTTGCAAATGTTTTATCCTTAAAGATGTTAGAAATGGAAAATTTGATGCAAAAAGTGATGAAGATATATTTCTTGGTTACTCCACTAGAAGTAAGGCATATAAGTGTTTGAATATTAACACTAACGAAATTGTGGAAAGTGCAAATGTAAATTTTGATGAGCACACAAAAGTCCAAGCTGAAGAACCAAAGAAAATGGAAGAATATAGAACCTTTGTATATTCTTATGAAGGAATGACTGCTAATGAGGATGATGTCAATCAAATTGAAAGTCAACAACAAGTGTCAGTTTCAGCCGATTCACAACCAGTGAATGTCGAGTTGCATTCAGAAGCTGAGTTACAGAATGAAGAAAATGCACAATTTGATTCTGAAGACAGCATACATGATGAAGAACAACCTGACAATGAAGAGCATAGTGATCCTGAATCTAAAAGATCAAACATGGAAACAAGAATAGAGCCAAGATTATCCAAATATGTGAAAAGACATCACCCTGTTGAACAAATAATTGGTGACAAAGATGCAAGACCAATGACAAGGAATAGACTAAGACATGAATCATGTCTGATCAAAAAATCTGAACCCAAGATAGTATATAGTGCATTACAAGATGGAGATTGGTATAAAGCTATGGAAGAAGAAATTGATCAAATAAGAAAAAATAAAACCTGGAGTTTGGTTCCCAAACTAACTGACAAGAATGTGATTGGCACCAAATGGGTATTCAGAAACAAACTAGATGAAAATGGTGAGATTACCAGAAACAAAGCCAGATTAGTATGCAAGGGTTATGCTCAAGAAGAAGGAATAGACTATGGAGAAACATTCGCTCCTGTTGCTAGGATGGAAGGAGTAAGAACTTTACTTGCATATGCTGCTTACAAAGATTTTAAAGTCTATCAGATGGATGTAAAATCTGCCTTCTTAAATGGTATACTAGAAGAAGAAGTCTACATTGAACAACCAGAAGGATTTGTTGATGAAAATAATAGGGATATGGTGTGTAAGTTACATAAAGCACTCTATGGTTTGAAACAAGCACCTAGAGCATGGTATGAGAGACTTCACAAGTATCTAGTGCAAATTGGATTTGAAAGAACTGATGATAATAGCAACATGTACATCAAAGCTGAAGAAGGTAAAGACATTATTATATCTGAAATTTTTGTGGATGACATAGTATTTGGTGGTAAGGAAGTACTTTGCAAAGGCTTTGCTAAAAAAATGAAACATAAATTTGAAATGTCTATGTTTGGAGAAATTAAATTTTTTGTTGGATTGCAAGTTCATCAACTCAAACATGGAATATTTATTACACAATCAAAATACATCAAAGAAATTCTTAAAACATTTGGATTGGAGGAATCCAAACCAGTCAGCACACCAATGGCCATAGGAAACAAGCTATCCAAAAATGATGAGTCAGCTGAAGTCAATCAAATAATGTATAGATCCATGATTGGAAAACTACAATATGTTGCACAAAGTAGACTAGACATAGCATTAGCAGTTGGAATAGTGGCTAGGTTCTCTGCTAATCCTAAAGAAAATCATCTCATAGCAGTAAAAAGAATAATGAGATATCTCAAAGGGAGTGATGATTTTGGTCTATACTACAAAAAGAATGGAAAATTTGAACTCAATGCATATACAGATGCAAACTGGGGAGGAAACATTGATGACATAAAAAGCACAAGTGGAGGTGCATTATTTCTAGGCAAAAGGTTGGTTACCTAGACTAGCAAGAAACAAACAAGTATATCCCAATCCACTGTAGAATCAGAATATGTGGCAGCTGTAGTCAATTGCACAAACGTTGTATGGCTCACACATCTATTGAATGGAATGAAAGAAGAAGTAACAAAATCGGTGATATTGTATTGTGATAATACAAGTGCTATAAAAATATCCAAAGATCCAGTGATGCATGCAAAAACTAAGCATATTGCAATCAAGTATCATTATGTCAGAGAATTGGTAGAAGACAAACAAGTGAAGTTGGAATACATTCACACAAAGGAACAAACTACAAATATCTTCATCAAACCATTGTCCAAGGATGCCTATGAATATCTTAGAGGCAAGTTGGGGGTATACCCCTAAGTCAAGCAATTTAAGGCAACAAGGAAGATGCCTTGCATCAACAGGAATAAATCATTGAAATATTAACAGGTTGATGCAAAGGATGATAGTAGGAACTAAAACTCCAAATCAGTCACAAGCATGGTGACAGAGGGAGAAAAACATCAAGAAGCCAAAGCTTATATTTTGCATGATAAAGATGCTACATCTTTGGCATTTATGTCAAAGAGGGAGAAATATGCAAAAAATTGATCAATGCAAATAAAGAGGGAGATATATATGAAAAAGGTAGATATATGAGATTAGTAGTAAAAATAGAGCAAGCTAACGTATAAAATCTTGATGGTGACTGGATTGATTACTTGATCAGTTTGGTTTGCCATCAATGCCAAAGAGGGAGATTGTTGGAAATGATTGAAATGATCATAAGAAAAGTTGTTGGAATAATTTATGGAACTGGAAAAAAATGTCCTCAATCATTGTTTTGTCATTGATGTAAAACTTGCTACTTGTAGGGATGACAATTGCTTTAGTGATCCAACTACTATCAATTAGTTGATTGTCAAGGTGGAGGCAATCAATAAGATGTAACTAGAACACCTAGAGAAAGATTGAAGTTATGATGTTGTAATGAAGTACAAGGATCAGTCAAGCCATTAATGAAAGTGTATTGGATGACATACTAAAAGATACAAAGAATGAGCACACTGAAACATATCAAAGATCTAAGGTTTTAGCTAAGTCTTTTGTAAAGCTCAAACTAAGTTTATTAGAAAGAAGGTGTCGAGAAAGTTCAAGTGCCGAGCAGAACCAAGTGTCGAGTTGGTATAGGTGCTGAGTAACACAGAGGTGTCGAGCACCAGTAACTCAATAATGTCGAGTTGCTACATTATTTAGAAAATCAAAGATTCCTTAGATCTAAGTTGATAAAGTTGTTATCTAGAAATCTGTGAATTAAAAGGAAGATAAGAATGATGAGTTGGTGGCACAGAACACCATGTAGAACGTTTTTAAGATACAACTGGCAAAGTTTCAAGAAGAGAACAAGATATGGGGTAGATACATTGTATTCTACCTAATCCATCTTGAAAACCTAAAATTGGAAAGGGAGAATTGAGCGGCAAAGGCAAATCAGACTTGTATATAAAGACATAAGTTAATGAAGAAAAAGAGAGGAATAGAGTGGTTAGTGAGAGAGAAAGCCGTGGTCAAGCATAAAAGCATGAAATGCTAAAGAATACAGGAACTCTGTTTGGATTGACGACCACAAGGATGATTGCATTGGCAAAATGAGTAAGAAGACTCAAGGAGACAAAGCTTGAGAGGGAAACAAGCAGTCAGAGTTGAAGTCATTGAAGCCAAGCATAAGGATTGAACTAAAAGAGTGATCTAAAATTTGAAAAGTATGTTGTAAGTTATGTCAGATCAAAAGACCATTATCGTTACTTTCTAGCAGTTGTAACAATATGATAAATCCTTTAACAGGGCGACATTCCAAGTGGATGTTCTAAAGACCTTTAACCAGGCCCATTCCTAACAGTTTGGTGAAATCCTCTAACAAGGTCACATTTAACAGTGTGTTGTAAGCCTATAATAGGGTAGGCTTTTAACAGGGCATCACTTTAGAAGAGTGAGAATCAAGTAGCATGTTACTGGTGGTTTTTCCCAAATTGGGTTTCCACGTAAATCATTGTGTCATGTGTTGATTTTGAATGTTTTATCTTTGCATGTTGATTTATAGTAATTTGCTTATATGATTGATTTAAGTTTGAACATAGGAAAAGGGTATTAATAGGGCATTTGGACCTTGAATAACTGATTCACCCTCCCTCTCAGTTATTCTAAAGAATTCTAACAATAGGACCATGATCCCTAAAACTAGATTCCATAATGTATATGTGTATATAATGTATGAGGATATGAGTGTGAAGCTACAAGACTAATAAATATCTAGAGATATGCGCGCGCGCACACACACACACACACACACACACACACACACACACACACACACATATTAACATACAAGTGTATAAATTAAAATAATTAAAAGTTAAATTTAATTTGAAACACATGCACATATAAATACAAAACATTAAATGTATGGTGCTATTCAATCATGTAATGTATGATTTTTTAAAACAAATTATCTTAGAGACCATATCTAATGTATTTTAACATGCTCATGCAAGTATGAAAAATAAATATTCATACATGTACATGTATATGTGATAGTTTTAAAAGTAAAATTTATTGATTAAATTATAACTAAGTATACACATGTATATGCGATAAATAAAATAAAATTCTTGACGAAATTAGATTTTGTTTTAACTACAAGGTTAAACAATTTTTCTAAATTTCATATAAATTCATATAAAGGTAGATTTTATCTAATGTTTTTCTAAATTTTAACCTAATGTTTTTCTGCATTTTTTAGTTCCTACCCATGGCAGAAATACTTATGCATTTTTTAAGGTGCTTATATATTATTAAATTTCCCAATAGGATTTCAATATTTTTTCAGTTCAATAGTCTATTACAAAGTCTATTATTTTTCACACATTTTTCAAACAATTAAAATACTATCTATGTAAAATTTCATTGGCTTCAAACAATAAAGGCAAGAAGAAAAATATTTTTTGCAATCAAAAATTAGGAAGAAAATTAAAAAATAAAAGTCTGAGCAACTAAATTTGCATCGATATCATTTAATGAAAGCTTGTTAGGTATCCATCTAAATTAAATGAGGCCTGTTAGCTGTCCATCTAAATTAAATGAGCATTCATCTTCGTGTTAGCCTGTTAATTGACACTTGCATTGGGAGGATAGGGATTGTTAGTATAGGTTATGGGAAACCAGAAGACCTTGGTCATTGCTTCATTTTTCACTTCTCTTGCTTGCATCATTTTCTACTTCTCTTGTTTAACTAATGTTATTTACATTTTTTAACTAATGTTTTCTAACATTTTAACCTAATGTTTTTCTACATTTTTAACTAATGCTTTTCTAGATTTTTAACTAATGTTTTTCTACATTCTTACTTATGTTTTAAATAATTTACTAACAAATTTGAAAAACAATTTAAATATATTAAAAAATTAATAAATCTAAATAATTCACTCATAAAAAACATAAACAAATTTTAATTTGACTACTATTAACATTTACTAATCAAGAAACACTTTTAAAAAAATTTAAAAAGTGGAAGAAAAAAGCCACTAACCCTTTACGACCGAAACACCTTGACCACTATCCAAGAAATTCAGAATGCTACAGTGAAAATGGTAGCCGTAAAGTTTTTTTTTGCAGTTTTATAAAGCTGTGGTGTTTTCACTGAAGGTGTTTTGGCTAAAACCCTTTCAACCAAAATGGTTAGGCCATGTGGGTACATGAAATTGCCACGTATGTCTGACCAAAATTGGTACGATCGTAAGCATTTCGATCGTAACCTTCTTCAATATCATAGAGGGTGACACAACTTTGTACTTTCACCCTACCAAGCCTTTCAAGGATTTAAAAAAAATTGTTCATTTTGATGCTAGTGAAGAAACATTAGAGGATAAGGCCTTTGATAAAATATTAAAAAATTTGAGCATAGTAGAACCTATATTTACAAAATATTCTCCCTCTAGATCCAAAAAATTGGAAGATAATACTTATGATATATGAATGTCTTCATTTATCCAATATGGTAACTTAAGAATATTTATTAAGGTATACTCTATGTTTCCCTCATATAACCAAAATGACACTTTACCAACAATCATTATGTATATAATAAAGAAAAATATGGCATTTGATAGAGGGATAATAGACCCCTCACATCATTGTATTGAAGTTTTGACTAAGCAAAAAGTTAAGATAATTAAACTTAAAGAGTAAATAATGAAGAAAACACCTGATGAGTACATATAAATTAAAGAGGATTCAAATTATACATTGACTGATCTATTTTTGATATTGAAAAAAAATCAAAGAGTTTATCTTCTAATGTTCAGGAGACTGATAAATAAATGGATTGCATGCTAAGACTAACTAAATGTTTGGCATCCCATAGTGTAAAAGATTTTGAAAGGGGAGAAATACTTTCTCTAGAGAATTATGATACAAATAGACTAAAATAATGAATTAATATTGAAGGTAGATTTATAGAAAAAGAAGACACAAATCAATAAAGGATGAAGGATTCTCTTACTGACATAGGTGCACCCAATAATCTATTGAGTTCCAATTTGCAATTTAAACCTATTATGTCCTTGAAGTTTTAGATTGAGGTAAAAATAGGTTTTGAAGGGAGCCAAAAACCTTTAACAAAAGAGAAAGATCAACATTAAGCACCACTAGGTTTTACAAGGACCTAAAACTTAAAGTTTATCAATAAACACAAAAACTAGGTTTTACATGGACTTGAAACTACAATTTTAAATCAAACACATCCAATTTTTACAAGGACCTAGAACCTAAAGTTTAAACAAAAGCTAGAAATATAAAAAATATAACCAACAAAACAACACAGACTAGCAACTAGCACACTAGAAACCACAACCAATACCTACAATAGCTCTTTAATGATCTTCTTCACCTCCTTGCCTACTGTTGTAGTACTCTTAATAATATCAACCATGGTAGAATCGGGAACCTCGGGTGCTTTAGTACTCTTTTCCTCATACTTTGCCTCATTTTCTTACTTGGCCAACCTAGACTCCTCACCCCAACTATATCTGAAGACATAATCTCCTCATTTCTTTTCTTTACCAGACTGGCTACTGCAACACATAAGATAAAGGTGACCTCCTCCATTATTTTCCCACTATCCTTTATTAATTTACAAAGTTCTAACTCATATTCCTTAAGTTTTCTAGGAATGTTTCCAACTTATCTTTCCAGTTCATGTCCTCATAGTTTCTTTAGAAGGAAATATTAATAAATACAAATCTAGTTAAAGGTGTTATCCTTGATTTTTTGTATAATTTTGTATTTATATGTTGCTTGATTCAAGGTTTAAAGAAATATTTTAAGAATTATTTAGCTGGTCAAGAGAAGAAAGAAAATTAAGTGATTGAAAAGAGATTATTTTACAAAAGGAATGTTAAAAAAAAAAAACTGTGCTAGAATTCTCACATCAAGATATAGGAGTATTTTAAAAAGGTTAAAAATTATGTAAGGAGTGCTAACATTATGCCTAAATATCATTTGAAGTAGCCTAGTGCCACTAAGCACATCAAAGCTCAAATAGACTCAATTACTTGTATTAAATTTTCCATATCAATAATACTTATGATCTAGAGAAGGATAATCATGGATCTATCCAAATGTAGAAATCCAACTACATATCTCATTGGAACTTTTGTAGGATCAAATAAATTAGACCAAGAAATAATTTGATGTACTAAGAGAAGTAGTTGGCTTAAATATAATAAATTTTCAAATTTTTTTCAAGATGTTAAACATTCTAAGAGGAAAGTATAAGAAAAATGATAATAGTGTAATACAATAATTTTTTTTGCATGTTGATTGTTATAATATAACTTCTTAAGCAACCTCATTATAATAAATCACTTTTAATTTTTTAAGGTACATTAAGTAGATTTTACTCACCATTATCTCTTGGATATTGAAAATAGGAACATATAGTTTTTGGTATATAGTTTCATTTTAGTAATGTATTTAGTAAGGAGGATTTGATAATGTTAGCAGACAATTTTTTCTACGATTCAAAAGTATTTTCATGAATAGAAAAGTGAGATATTTTTTCACATATCGATGATTATTGTTATCAATACCAAGCTTGTGACATGGAAGGTGTGTCTTAGTTGAAAACTTTTTCTAATTGATGAAAATAAGTGTTAGATAAGTATTGTAGCTAATTTAACAACATGAGAATTGATAAAATTATTTAGGAATGTTATATTAGTCTACATAAGTTATCTATGGAAATTTTTGTAGGATTTTGTATCTATGAAAATTGTTTGTGAGGCATTGTAGAAGTTCCAAAAGCTATGAATGGGTACCTATTTTTTTGTTAGAGAATTGATTTAGTAAAAGGAGATAACCAAGCACACAAAAAATATCCACACAACAAAAATATAATAATAAAATAGATTATATCAATCACAAGATTTATTCTCGTAATAGAATTATAAGATTTACATCCAACATGCTTGACTATAAGGCCTTCTTGGTTATGACGAATTACATTTCATATTGTAGACCAAATTTTTATATTCCAAGCTTCTTCCAACTATCTCTTTGATCACTACTTGAATGATTATTCATTAAGACTCAAAAACACTACATATATATCCATCAGGGCACACATGTCAGCTTAGATTTAACAATATACAATAATAGGAAATATGCATTACATTATAAGATTGGACCATAATAAATTAATGACTAAATACATAATACATTAGATAAGCTTATGCAACCTTAGGTATAGGTCCACATGTTATCCAATTTACTAGATCCAAGAGTGTGTAAGCTAACTCTTACTTGAACCTTGCCAAATTAAATACTAGCATCACACCAAGAAAAACAAAGGAAATTAGCACCCGAGAAGATGAATCACAACTTTCATGAGTTTCACATAAGATTATGAGTACCTAGGGTATTTTTCCATGATATGTGAAAAATATGAAACCAATCTTCCATAATCTTGAAATAGCAAACAAGTGTTTGTCAAATCAAACTTTTAGATAGGTAACTAAAAATCGAAAACAACAAATAGTTTTGTGGGTGATGCAAGATTTCTAATAGCCCAAGGATGTTCCTAAATTAGATACCCAAGGTGATTAAATGTGTTCCATAAGGACTTGTGAACAACTAAAAGAATTAAAAACATAAATCCCATGCTCATTCTTAATCCACAAATCCTCTTCATCAATCAACATAGAAGTCCATCCAAACTTACTAATGTTGCAACCAAGTATGTTATCATAAATCTCTAATCTATTGCTACTACTACAATTACCAGGACAAAAGAATCATACCTACTTCATTCCTTCATTTGATTAAGATTTTTTTTTCTTTTACCTCCAATCTTAATCACAAGATCAAGAAACTGTCTTTCAATAGTAGGAACCTCAACTACATGTTTTTTTGTCTTTAAAGTGAAATTCTTAAGAGCACTTAACATCTTTGCTTTGATAAATTCTTTACCATCCTTTTCAACTATAACAATATTCTTGTTGCAATCATATATAGATCTTCTATCAAATATGCAAGGTCTACCAAGTAAAACATGAAAAAAACTCATGTCTACTACATCAAATAAAACTTAATCCTTAAAAGGTCCAATGATGAAATTAACAAGAAATTATTCTCTAACTTGTACCTAATGATCATCTTGAAACCAAGTGATACCATAAGGAGTAAGATGTTTTCATTTTTGCAAACCAAGTTTTCTAAAAATTTCTTCATTAACAAGATTACCAATAATTCCTCCATCCATAATAACTTTACAAAATTTACTTGTAGTCTTAAAAATAGTTTAGAATAGATTCCTACTTTTCACTAGTTCAACATCATGCTTAGCCAACATGATTTACCTCATTAAGAAAGATTTTTCCAACTTAAGGTGAAGCCAAATCAACACTAGAAGATTTTAATTTTTTTTCTTATTGTACTACTAAGTTTTGTTTTTCAAATTTAGGTTTAATTCAAAATATTTGAGTCCATCCCTAACACTTTTAAAATAAGTATCTTTGCAAAAAAAAATTATAAAACAAGTTGCGTACCCTTGTCAACTTTAGTAACTTGCTTACCTATATTTCAAGTCCTAACTTTTCTTGAAAATTTAATGGACACTAATAAGCATCTTGGACTGAATTAAGTCATGAGACATACTCAATTCATCCCAAAAATTGAATTTTAAATCATTAACATACCTTGCAATCTTTTCCTTAGTAGATTCACGTTGTCTAGATCTGAAATTTTTATTTTGCAAAATTCTTCAGTGTATGCCTTCATGAACATATATTTTACTTTCAAGTTTTTAAATTTCTTAAATAGTTCATGTTCATAGTCTTTAGGAATAAAATTAACCTTCAATCTAGAAACAATGGGTTTCCATTTGTTAATCTTAGGTTCATCATTATCTTTCACATCCTTCTGCAATTATTTCCACCATAAGGAAGTAAGACCTTTCAACTGAGTTTGTGCTAGCCTAACTCTCTATAGATCTACAATATTTTTAAGATCAAAATAATAATCAAGTAAGTTAGTCTAATTTATCAATTCCTTTGGATCTAAAGAACTAGAATAATTTAAAACTTGCATTCAATGAATCTTACGATTCTATGTCATAGCCTTCAACAATATTTCTTCTTCTATAGGGATCTCTACTTTAAGTCCTTCAAAATCTTCAATAGCTCCAACATATTCTTCTTCTAATTTAGGATTTTTTCTTAAGCCATAGACTACATTTCAAATATCATTCCTCATCTAAATTGAATTCTTTATACATATTCTCTAGGCTTCTAGGGTTCATTCTTCTAGGAATCATATTGACTTATAATAAGGTCTAATGGCTTCAAAACTTGGTGGTTTTTACACCAACACAGATAAAGAAGAACATGTTTGTAATATGATTCCATAAAACTTGAACACATCCTCTGTAATTATGACAAAAAAATTCAAATTTTTACCTCACAATAAAGGATTTCAAGTCTTAATAAGCTCAACAAGATCAGATTGAAAACCAACCTTGATATCATCTCACGTAGTACAAGGCAAGTAGATTCCCAAAGGAGATGACCAAGCCCCTAAAAAATATCAAAAAAGTTAAAATATAATAATAACAGAGAGATTCAAATCAATTGCAACATTTGTTGTCATAACATAATTATAATATTCACATCCAACATGCCTGGTTGTAAGGTCTTCTGGGATATTGCCGATTATATTTCAGATTAGAGACCAAATTTTTCTATTCCAAACTTCCTCCAAGTATGTCCTTTGTCACTACTTGAATAATGACCCACTAAGACTCAAAAACATTACATATATAGCCATAAAGATACACAAGTCATTTTAGAGTTCACAATCTCCAATAATGGGAAATGTGTGCCACAATATTGGATTAACCCATGATAATTAATATCTAAATACACAATACAAGAGATAACATTATGTTGTCTCAAGTATAGGTCCACATGTCAACCACCTACCTAGATCAAGGAGTGTGTAAGTTAAATCTTAAGTATAGAACCTTTCAAAATTACATACAAGACATCACATGAAGATCAACATAGGAATGAATTCATCCTTCAATCTACAACCCATGGGCTTCAATCTGCTAATCTTACGATCATCACTATCTTCTCTATCCTTCTACAATTATTTCCACCACAAGGAAACTTGACATTTCAAATTATTTTGTGCTAACCTAACCCTCTAGTGATCTCCATTATTTTGAAGCTTAAAATAATCCTCAAGTTCATTAGTCTATTGTATCAATTCATTAGGGTCTAAAGAACCAAAATAATTTGAAACTTCCATTCTATCATTCTTGCCAACTAGGGCCATAGGCTTCAACAATATTTATTCTTCTCTAGGGAGCTCTACTTTAGGATTTCTTCTTATGCCATCCAAGTCATTTTGAACTTCATTCGTCATATTAACCTTGAATTCTTCAAACATATTCTCTATCCTTCTAGGGTTCATTCTTCTAGAAAGCACACTGACTTACAACAAGTTATAACTACCTCAAACTAGGCAATACATACACCAACAAGGATCAACAATAGGATGTCTTTAATAGAATTCCAGAGAAAATGAAAACTTCCTCTACAATTATGAGACATATTTTTAATACATCACCTCACAATCAAGGATTTAAAGTCTTCACAAGATGGACCTAGTAAAAGTGCAAAGTTGTGTCACCTTTTAGGTTGACTTATTAGAATGAATTAATTTGAGTGTTTCTATCTAAAATTTAATTCTTTAAATAATATGATCTATATAAATTCATTCTATTTAAGTTATATATGGTCTCACACTTTTCTAATTGGAATTGTCTATTATATGCATGATTTATACTAGTTTGTGTCCAAGTACTAAGGAAATAAAATTATTTTAGAAAAGTGGCATTTCAATTAATCTTACTACCTTTTATGATATATTTTTAATAACATATAAAGACCATTTTATAGAGCTCAAAGTCAAGAATATTCTCATGTAGAGTTTATAGTGCTTTAATTAGATATAGTAGATTGAAATTAAAAATTTCCACAACCATGTATTTTAACACTCGAAAGGATATCGATATTGAGAAAGAAAAAAATATTAAATGATGTCAAAAAATTCTAAAAATTATATGATGATCTAGAGGAGAGAGTCCTCTTCTATAATTCATTTTTTTTTTTCTCCTGATTAGAATAGATTTGTTTTGAAAAATGTGGTGGGAGATGAAAACTATTGATTTCAGGTGAGATGAAATTTCAATCCTCATAAAAGAGAAAATATAGTTCTAAATCCATTTTTTATTTTTTATTTTTCTAGGTATATATATTATCTATAACATATTTGAGATCAAAGGGAAATAAGTTTATTTGCATATAGTTTTGTGGTGGTAACTTGACCCCTAATTTTTAACATTTTTCAATGCCGAAAAGTTTATCTATAAAAATTAGGAAAATATATCAATTCTTATTTCAAATAATTATAAAAAAATATAATCCTAAAATTCATCCATTTCTACATGTTTTATCAGTTTACTTCATTTCCAAATTCAAAATAATAATACCAATTTTATGTCATTGAAGGTGAATAGTTATACTTTTGTTAGCCTTTTCCTTTACAAAAGGCTAACATAGGTTTGTGCTTTTACATATCATATCAACAACTATTAGTTCTAAACACTCTCTAATAATTCACTATCAAGATCAACCTCTAGATCAACTAGCCAGATCAATAACCAAACTTGATACCATCTAGCATAGTATAAGGTAGATTTATCCCCAAAGGAGATGAGCAAGCCCCTAAAAAATAACCACATAGTGGAAATACATCAATAATAAGGTATGTGCATGACCATGGTCATCCAAACTATGCTCTTAAGTGGCAATAAAAAATCAACAAATCAAGGTTATGTTAGCTTGATGTGTAATTTTCTACTATCAAAACGTGGACAGAAAAGAATCTCTAGGAAGTTGAATTTAGTTTCTAAACTACTAGGCCTTATCCAAAAGAAATAAAATTAATTGGTCAAAATTTTGAATTTTAATGCAATAGCACAAAAATTTCAAGACAAAAATAAGAAGTAGATGTATGTCTAACCAACTTAATCAAAATAAATTAATAATATTTTTTTAAAAAATCAATATATAAGAAGTATAGTCATACTTAGATGTGACACATATTTTTTATTATTTTTATTTTAAATAAATAAATAATTATTAATTTTCTACTTTATTGGAATAAAAAACTCTCGTGTCTGACTACCTTAACTAATTAAAAAATTTGCAATTTTTTTTAAAGGTTATATTAGAAGAAACATAAAATGTGATGCATCTTTTTTATTTCAAAAATGTTGTAACATTTGACAGTTATAGTTGTTTTTCAAGTAGTGTGTCATTCATCACTTTATATGTAACTTCTTTAGAAAATAAGTAATAATTACTTACTAAACTCTTTATTTGACAAACCTTACATTTATGGAAACATAAGAACATTATTAAGAAACTCTTTTCATTTCATCAAATTTTGGTGGAAAAAAACTCATCGACTACATGTTAGAAGTAGAAAAACACACAAGTGTTGGATAATGTTGTCCTTGATGTCACACAAATGTCATATCAGTCATTAGTCTCAAGTTCACCAAGCTCAGATAGTCTGCAATGCAATCTACAGTGCCAACCGAGCTCACTCGATCATTGAAGGAAATGTGGAAGACAATGTTAACCGAGCTAAATCGGTCAACAAAGGCAAGGTGAAAGATAGTGTTCACCGAGCTCACTCAGTTAATGAAGGAAATGTGGAAGTCAGTGTTAACCGAGCTTCACTCAATATCCAAAGGGTAGTTTCCACCGAGCTCACTCAGTCATCAAAGGAATCATGGAGAAGTCAGTGTTAATCGAGCTTCACTCGGTCTCCAAAGGGTAGTTTCCACGAGCTCACTTGGTTATCTCAAGAAACTCAATACTTACCGAGTTCTCCCAACGATTGAATGATTGTCACAAAGTTTTTTGTATTAACTGAACTCAGTCGGTTAACACAAGAATTATTTTCTGAACAAATTTCACCATGCAGGGTCAGCCAGTATAGGGATTTGCTAATTAATTACTTCTAGCTAACTGTTGTAATTGTTTGTTTAGTCAGTGATTTGAGCCGACTAAGATAATTTGAAAGGTATATATGGTCATTCAAGTTATGAATTAAAAGGTGTGTGTGATTGTGAAAAATAAGTTATGAATGTGAATTATAGTATGAAATGAAAAGGTGAATGTTGAGCAAAGTTTGATGAAGGATCATATGTGTTGAAGGAGTTGTAAAGTTGTATTTGATCAGTAAGGATCCAGTCAAGCATAATAGAGATCTGTAATTAGCAAAGATAAGTTGCACATTATATCAGGTCACTTCATTTTTTCTTTCTAACCATTGTAACAGTGAATTCAAAATCTCTTAACAGAGTTGTTTTAACAGTCATTCAATAAATCCTCTAACAAGGTGACAGTTCAGTTGGATTGTTCTAAAGACCTCTAGCAAGGCCACTCCTAACAAGGCGATTAAATCCTTTAATAGGGTCACACCTAATAGTGTGTTTTTGTAACCTTTAACAAGGTTGGCTCCTAATAGGGCTCACTTCAGAAGAGTGAAAAATAGTATCTAGTTTCATTGGTGGTTTTTCCCATATTGAGTTTCCACGTTAAAACTAGTGTCTCTTGTGTTCTTAATTGTTGAATTTCTCTATGCATGATAACATATCAGTTCTTATCAGTTATCATTTGCTGCATTATCAAGTTTCAGCATTTCATATTAATTAGATCAAGGGTATATTTAGACATCTTAGGGACTGTGGAAATTTTTGGAGTAACTGATTCACCCCCTCCCCCTCTCAGTTACTCTATTCTCTTTTCCAACAATTGGTATCAGAGCTTTTGGTGCTTGCAAGAAAAGATTTCAAGGATCTAAGACAAAGATCAAGATGTCTTACAAAAGAGAAATTCCAAAACTCAACAAAGATAACTTCTCTGCATGGCAAGGATTGATGAGACTTCATCTGGCTATTGTTGGTGATACTGGACTGAAATGCCTTGAAGAAAAATATGAAGAACCTTCTGGCACATTGTCTGTCAATGACATTGTTGAAAAGAAGACTCACAACAATATGATGATAGACATAGCATCCAGTCTAAGTTATGAAGAATTTGATGACATTAAGGACTGCAAAACTGCCTTTGAGATGTGGAACAAGCTAAAAGAGATCTACGGAGGAGATGATAATGTGAGAAGAGAAAAAGCAAAAAGTCTAAGAGGACAATTTGATCAAATGAGGATGAGAGAGGATGAAAACATTACAAAGTATGTTGAAAGAGTTAAAGCATGTGTGAGTGCAATCAGAGCATCTGGAGGTGATATCAAAGGAGAAACAGTTATAAGAAAAGTTCTCAAAACCTTGCTTCTCATTTATGCAATCAGAGTTTCTGCAATTCAGGAAAGAATGTGTGAAGCAAATCATCAGATAAATTTTGAGGCCATAGTTGGAAGACTAACTGCATTTGAACTAGATAACTTTGACAACTATGTTCCAGCCTCCAAGAACATTGAATCAGCATTTCAAGCCAAGCTCTCACTTAAGGAGAAAAAAAAGAAGGAGAAAGAATCTCAGTCAGAAAGTGAAAATGAATCAAGCCAAAGTTCAGACAGTGACCTCAAAGTGATTGAAGCTCTACTAGCAAGGAAATATTCTAGAGGCAGAGGAAAATACAAAGGTAAAGTTCCTCTAATCTATTTTTCTTATGAAGAAATTGGTCATATTACAGCAAGGTGTCCAAACAAGCAAAACAATGATGAAAAGAAAGATTACAAATGGAATGGCAAGAAAGACTTCAAATCATCCAAGAACAAAGGTAAGAAATCACACTTCATGGCTGAAAATTCTAAAGATTCTGATAATAGTAAGGATGAAATTGTTTCTATTGTCATTAAAGATGATTTTGACAGTGATGAGGAAGATAAAATGGCACTTGTTTCTCATATAAGTAAGAATGATACATGGATTATAGATAGTGGTTGCTCACATCATATGACTGGTGATAAAACTAAGTTTGATCAGTTTGAAGACTATGATGGTGGCAGTGTAAGGTTTGGTAATAATGAACCTCATTTCATAAAAGGAAGAGGAAGAATCTATCTAACCAAAGAACTTGTATGTACTAATGCCTATTGGGTTGAAGTTCTTAAACATAATTTGCTAAGTGTGGCATAGTTACTCAATACTAGATTCAAGGTGGAATTCATGCATGGAAAGGCAAGACTGTTGAATGAGCAAGGAAAGCTGATAGGATCTGGCGCCCAAACTAAAGGTAACTTGTTCTATCTAGAACTTGGTGAATGCTCATGTTTTATTGCTCAAATTGAAGAAAGTTGGTTATGGCATAAAAGGTTGTGTCATGTCAATTTTGATAATCTGGTAAAAATAAGAAAATTCAAGAAAGTAAGAGGCATTCCTAACACTAAGAAACCTGAGGTTGGTCTATGCAAGAATTGTCAAATTGGTAAAATGGAAAAGACTAGTTTTAAAAGTAAGAACTATCAGTCTAAAGATATATTAGAAATTGTGCATACTGATTTATGTGGACCCATTGGAATAGAAAGCTATACTAGAGAAAAGTTTTTCATTCTTTTTGTTGATGACTACTCAAGAATGATGACTGTCATGTATCTAAGTAATAAATCAGAAGCATTTGAGAAATTCAAATGGTATTTGGAAAGAGTAGAAAAAGAAATAGGAAAAAGACTAAAATGCTTGAGGTCAGATAGAGGTGGTGAATTCATCTCACATGAATTCAACAAATTCTGCATTGAAAAAGGTATTAAAAGATAGGTCTCAGCACCAGGAACTCCTGAACAAAATGGAATAGCTAAAAGAAGAAATAGATCCATCATGAATTGTGCAAGAACCCTAATGATAGAAAAGAACATTGCTATCAAATACTGGAAGGAAGCCATCAACACTGTAGTTCATACCTTAAATCGAGTATAGTTGAAGAAGGACTCATTCAAAACTCCCTATGAAATATGGTATGGCTACAAACCCAATGTAAGTTATCTGAAAGTATTTGGAAGCAAATGTTATATTTTGAAAGAATCTAGAAAAGGAAAATTTGATGTAAAAGGTGATGAAGGAATATTTTTAGGATATTCTTGCAAAAGAAAAGCATATAGATGTTTAAATCTATCCACTCACAAAGTCATAGAAAGTGCACATGTGAAAGTTGATGAGTTTGCAGACAAATCTAAAGAAGAAAGCAAAAAGGTCCCTAAAGATTACAGAAGATTTGTTTACATTTAACCAGATACTATACCAAGCATACCGTTTACTCAAGAATCCTCAACTCCCGAATCATCAGTAATCGAGTTGCAAAAAGTTCAAACCGAGCCATAGCAACATTCACACATTATCGAGCAAGTGTCTACCGAGTTTGAAGTGCCTAAGCCAGAATAGTTAGAACATGAAATTGAAGCACAAGGAGATAGCAATAAAACTCATTCAAGAGGCAAAGAACCTATATTAGATAAATACGTCAGAAGACATCATGCACCAAATCAGATCATTGGAGACAAATCTAAAGGAACCTTGACAAGAAGCAAGCTGAAAAATACTTGTTTACTTGCTGATTTTGAACCTAGAAGCATTAAAGATGCATTGGCAAATGATAGCTAGATTGAGGCAATGAACGAGGAAATAGAATAGATAGAGAAGAATAAGACATGGACTCTTGTACCTAGGCCTAAAAATAAGAATGTAATTGGAACCAAGTGAGTATTGAGAAAAAAGTTGACTAAAGATGGTAAGGTATCTAGAAACAAAGCCAGATTGGTATGCAAAGGATACTCTCAAGAAGAAGGCATAGATTATGGAGAAACCTTTACTCCTGTTGCAAGATTGAAAGGAGTCAGAACCTTACTTGTATATGCTACTCACAAAGGATTCAAAGTTTATCAGATGGGTGTCAAGTCAGCATTTCTCAATGGAATACTGGATGAAGAGGTTTACATTGAACAACCTGAAGGTTTTGTTGATCCAGATAAAAAGAACATGGTCTGCAAATTACACAAGGCACTGTATGGTCTGAAACAAGCCCCTAGAGCATGGGCATGATGATCTTTGCAAAGAATTTTTAGAACAAATGAACAAGGAATTTGAAATGTCTATGTTTGGTAAAATAAAATTCTTTTTTGGTCTTCAAATTCAACAAAATAAGAATGAAATCTACACCACTCAATCAAAATACATCAAGGAGATATTGAAAAAGTTTATATGGAGGACTGTAAACCTGTTAGAACTCCTATGTGTACTAGATTGAAACTTACCAAAGATGATGAATCCAAAGAGGTAGATCAAACACTGTATAGATCTATGATTGGAAAGTTGCAATACGTAGTTCATACCAGGCCAGATATTGCCCTTGCAGTTGGTATTGTTGCAAGATTTTCAGAAAAGCCAAGAGAAACTCACCTGATGGCAATCAAAAGAATAATGAGATATTTGAAAGGAACTGAAGATTATGGCTTATGGTATAAATTTGGAGGTAATTTGGATTTGAAAGTGTTTACTGATGCTGATTGGGCAAGAAAACTTGATGACAGAAAAAGCACAAGTGAATGAGCATTCTTTCTTGGAAAAAGATTGGTTTTTTGGACAAGCAAAAAGCTGAATTATACATCCCAATCTACAGCAAAGGCAGAGTATGTTTTTGCAACAGTAAACTGTTCAAATATTGTTTGGTTTAAGTAGTTATTGCAAGGAATGAAGATGGAAATCAAAGAACTAGTTGTCATGTTCTGTGAAAATACTAGTGCAATCAACATATCTAAGAATCCAGTGATGCATTCCAAGACCAAGCATATTGCAATAAAATATCATTTTGTCAGAGAATTGGTGCAAGACAAGGAGATCATATTGGAATATGTCCATACAAAGGAGCGAATTGCTGACATATTCACAAAGCCTTTACCTAAGGATGCATTTTTTTATCTCAAAAGTAAGTTAGGGTTCATTCCCCTATCTAAAGTCCACTAAAAATAAGTTCTAGTAATGCATCAACGCATACAAGATTGAAGATCTATCTGTTGATGCAGTTTAATCAGAAATCATTGCATATGAATTAGTACTAAAGGTACATTACAATTCACTTAATTCTGTTGTCTTTGGCATGTGTTGTCAAAGAGGGAGAGATTTACTGTCATATCCTTTTGAAATTTGTGAGATTTGAAAATTTTTCCATGAATTCCCTTAACAGAGGGAGATTATTGAAGGAGGGAGAAGTCTGTTATCTTGTTGGACTTGTTTTCAAAATTTCATTCTGTTATGACATGTTGTGTTACCATCAATGCCAAAGGGGGTGATTATTGGATAATGTTGTCCTTGATGTCACACAAATGTCATATCAGTCATTAGTCTCAAGTTCACTAAGCTCAAATAGTCTGCAATGCAATCTACAGTGCCAACTGAGCTCACTCGGTCATCAAAGGAAATGTGGAAGACAGTGTTAACCGAGCTAACTTGGTCAACAAAAGAAAGGTGAAAGACAAAGTTCACCGAGCTCACTTCATCAATGAAGGAAATGTAGTAGTTTCCACCGAGCTCACTCAGTCATCAAAGGAATCATGGAGAAGTCAGTGCTAACCGAGCTTCACTCGTCTCCAAAGGGTAGTTTCCACCGAGCTCACTTGGTTATCTCAGGAAGCTCAATACTTACTGAGTTCTCTCGACAATTGAAGGATTGTCACGAAGTTCACTATATTAACCGAGCTCAATCGGTTAACACAAGAATTATTTTTTGAACAAAGTTCACCATGCAGGGTTGGCCAGTATAGGGATTTGCTAATTAATTACTTCTAGCCGACTATTGTAATTGTTTGTTTAGTTAATGATTTGAGCCAACTAAGATAATATGAAAGGTATATATGGTCATTCAAGTTATGAATTAAAAGGTGTGTGTGATTGTGAAAAAGAAGTTATGAATGCGAATTACAGTATGAAATGAAAAGGCAAATGTTGAGCAAAGTCTGATGAAGGATCAGATGTATTGAAGGAGCTGTAAAGTTGTATTTGATCACTAAGGATCCAGTCAAGCATAACAGAGATCTGTAATCAGAAAAGATAAGTTGCACATTATATTAGGTCACTTCATTGTTGCTTTCTAGCCATTGTAACAGTGAATTCAAAATCTCTTAACAGAGTTGGTTTAACAGCCATTCAATAAATCCTCTAACAAGGTGACAGTTTAGTTGAATTGTTCTAAAGACCTCTAGCAAGGCCACTCCTAACAAGGTGATTAAATCCTTTAACAGGGTCACACCTAACAGTGTGTTTTTGTAACCTTTAACAGGGTTGGCTCCTAACAGGGCTCACTTCAGAAGAGTGAAAAACAGTATCTAGTTACATTGGTGGTTTTTCTCATATTGGGTTTCCATGTTAAAACTGGTGTCTCTTATGTTCTTAATTGCTAAATTTCTCTATGCACGATAACATATTAGTTCTTAACATTTATCATTTGCTACATTATCAAGTGTCAACATTTTATATTAATTAGATCAAGGGTATATTTAGACATCTTAGGGACTATGGAAAGTTTTGGAGTAACTGATTCACCCCCTCCCCCTCTCAGTTACTCTATTCTCATTTCCAACAATAAGAACATCCCAAAAGAAAAATTTCAAGATGTTTTTAAAGTTGATCATATACGGTTGGTATCAAAAGATATAGTGGGCCTTATAAAGGTATTGATTTTTTTCATTTAGTAGTAGGATTGTTGGGAAAAGAGTTGTAATAGATTTGAAAATGCTTTGAGGCAATTTAGAACTACATATTTTTCAGATCACCACTTTTTGGCACACCATGATCCTGCACATACCCAACACAAAGATTCAAATCAATTGCAACATTTACTCTCCTAATAGACTTATAATATTTACATCCAACATCCTCGACTATAAGGCCTTCCTAGTTACGACCAATTACATTTCAGATTATGGAACAAAGATTTATATTCCAAGTTTTGTCCAAGTATCTCTTTGATTAGTACTTTAATGACAATCCATTAAGACCTAGTGATAGTACATATATTGCCATCAGAACACATAGGTCATCTTAGAGTTCACAATCTTTAATATTAGTAAACGTGCATTATATTATAGGACTGAACCATGATTAATTAATGACTAAAAGATAATATATCATTATGCAGCATCAATTATAGGTCCACATGTTAACCAACTATGATGATCCAAGAGTTCTTAATCTAACTCTTAAGTATAGAACCTCAACATATTACATACAAGACATTGCATGAAGACCGATGTAGGAAATTAGCACCCAAGAAGATGAAGCATAAATTTCACAAGTTTTCACATAGATTTATGTGGAGTTAGGGTAATGATCCATGTTATGTCCAAGCTATAAAACCAAGCTTGTGGAATCTAGAATTAATAAACATGTTTTTTCCAAATCAAAATATTAGATGGGTAACTAAAAATAGAAAATAAAAATAAAATTTGGTTGATGCAAGATTTTCAATAGCCCAAGGATTCTCTAGCATCAAGAATTAAAGTTAAATTATTATTTTTCAATGATTTTTTGATGATTTCACCTTTTTTGAATAATATAATAAACTATAGCTAATGTTGTATAGTTAAATATATGTCATATTAAGTATCAATTAATAAAAAGAAGGTTCTGATATGAAGGAATTGTTAAAATATATTTTTCCTAGTAGTCCTTAATATTTCAAAGCATCAATGTGATTATGATTTGTGTACATGGTGACGTATGTTTTTCCTATAGAATAGACTATCTTTTCTACTGCATTCATTCACTACTATATTTGGACTCAAATTGCAATGGTAGGATGTCACAAATGTAATGACCACTTGTTGACCAAGTGATAGAACCATGAATTGGCTCCCATTGGATGGGCATCAAACTTTTTCTATCGCAAATTGTGACAACAAGGGAATCCATCACAAGTGTGATGGAAAAGACTATCATAACTTGAAAGAAGGAAGGGACAAGAGGTTAGGTTGACATCATCACAATTGTGATATCCATGTGACAACTATATTGTGGAACTAATGTTGAACCATCATTATGAACCATCATAATTGTGGCAATTGTTCTGTCTAAGTGATATGATGCAAGCTAGCCATCAAAAAGTTCTATCATAATTGTGACAGATAAGTGTTCATTATTAAAAATAAATTATAAATTCATGTTTTACCCCTCAATTTGATTACTATATGAGACCAAGAAGTGAAACAATAAGAAGTTAAATTCATGAAATAGGAAGAAATTATAGAAGTGACCAATTATATTAAGATGTTGATGAATGGATTAGATAGTTGTGATGAGATGGTTACATGTTCAAGCCCTTTATTGTCTTCTTGCTACTAGAGAGACACATGTGCTTGTCAAAGATCTTATGCCCCTATATTTCCTTTTCCTTATCCTTGGAAACTAACCACCACATCCAAAAAATTTATTAACATAATTTGATATAGACCATTAAAATGAACACTATTATCTCAAAGAATTATCACCTTCCAAGATGGTGTATGAGAATCATAAACTAGTGTGGATG
The DNA here is from genome assembly GCA_028749045.1 of Cupressus sempervirens. Taxonomy (NCBI): domain Eukaryota; kingdom Viridiplantae; phylum Streptophyta; class Pinopsida; order Cupressales; family Cupressaceae; genus Cupressus; species Cupressus sempervirens. Next base: position 794,483,702 of record CM053793.1, read on the forward strand.
AAAAGAGAATTAATATATATAAAGAACCCATGTTATGAATGTGAGGCCTCACCCCGACCCATCATAGCATAGATATTGTATTTCCATTTTGTTACTTCAGACTGGATATCTTGGCATATATATATTGATACTTGATGGACAATAATTTTGCTACTTATCTGATGATATTTACCTTGTGATCTTTCATTATGGTATGCAATAGGACTTATTTGGTTTAGTCGATGGATTAATGGATATTTATTTAGTATTTCACTTTTATGATAAGAAATGGAAATATGATGTGTTTCAAATGCTTAATTTGATCTTGTTAGGAAAGTTAGTAACATGTTGTTGTTTTTTAGGATTAATGATTAAATGCTTTATATGTAAATGATGGAGAGTAGGAAGTTGATTATGGAATGTGTTACATGTGAATGATGGAATAAAGAAATTATTATGTATCTTTACTTTCATATGTATTTTATATGTGATTTTTCAGTGGACTACTGATGCTCAATTTTAGTGTGTAGAAAAGGAACCATGGAACTCAACGGGGAAACAAGGTATAAACACATGTTAAAATGACATTGCCAAGGTGAATTTTTATAAGATTCGTAAACCTCATTGTTATGCATTTATTTTGTAAATGTGAGATGTATGTGTAGTATCTATTTCATGTGTAGCTTCTAAATGTGTCATGTCTGATGTATAGTGAATTTTGTGTGTGTCACTTGACCCTTGTACTAATTATGTCAAAAATGATATGTTATTCAATGATGGATCATGTGGTTGTCTTATCTTGAGTTAAATACCTTAATTGAGAATTTGATTTATTGCCTTTAATTAGTAAAGAGAACAAGGTTGCCACCATAAGAAATTTGAAATTTGAACTTACCTAGCATTGTGAGGGCCATTAAGTAGTTCTAGGATGTAATTATGACAAAAACCAGCCCTACCCATCTTAATACTTTAAGTTAGGGGGCTAATAATGAACACTAGGGTGCCTAGAAGACATAGGGGACCCCAAAAAGAATGCATTTTATATTGAATCCGAAAATGAGAGGGATATATAGAGGCTTGAACAAATTAGAAACTCACTTGGTCACTCTCTATCTTCAGAGACAACTAGGGTTTGGAGGAAGAGGATAAGGAGCTCTACTACAACTTTTCATTATCATTTCTTAGAGTAAGGTTGGTGCCCATGATCCATGGTGTTCTTATTTTGCATGTAGAGTTGATATGGTATTCTTCTTTTCATGGTAGATATGGTGTCGAGTAGGTGTGGTTTGTGGAAAAAATAAGATCTTTTGTTTGAGTGTTGCATGTGAGAAGTTTATGTGAATTTTCCTCCTTGAATCTTGTTTGTTGCATGTTGTGTGTTTTGTAATGGGTGTGAAGCATTACTATTTTCAGATACAACTAGGGTTTGGAGGAAGAGGATAAGGAGCTCTACTAAAAAATTTCATTATCTTTGCTTAGAGTCAGGTTGGTACCCATGATCCATGGCATTCTTATTTTGCATGTAGATTTGATATGGTATTCTTATTTTCATGGTAGATTTGGTGTATTGTAGGTGTGGTTTGTGGGAAAAAAAAGATCTTTTGTTTGAGTGTTGCATGTTGTGTGTTTTGTAATGGGTGTGAAGCATCACTCACCCTTGGGAGGGAAGAGATGCTTGGGTGAAGGGGTTAGTTGGGCTCACTCATGTAGTTGAGGAACTATCCCATGTGTGGAGACAATCTTTATGTGTTCAATGGAATATGGGACTTGTTGTTTACTTACATTTTGGGAGTTATAAGAAGGTGTGTGAAGAGGTAAGTTATTGTAAGCCTTGAAAGGGCATGTTGATTGTAAGAGTATGTGCATATTTTGGATGATAGTTTGCAAATCCTCCTCATTGAGAGAGCCCACCTTCACTCTATTGTTAGAATCTGATAAGATTAATAACCTAGAAAACTAGTGCAAAGAATAAATATCCAAACTATGAATGCAACTGATACAAAATCAAAATAGCATCATAGAGTTAGTCTCCAAGAGAGTAATGCAAATTCTAGAAGCAAAATAACATTAAGAGGATGAAAAAACAAGAGATGCAAATACAACCCAGGTAGCATGCTTATATAGGCTAGGAAGAGAGAGGAGGTGGCAACACCAACCAATGAGGAGCAACCATCTATCAGACTAAAGATAGAAAAATATCTTCCCAAGATAGCTAATGGATGCTCACATGTAGGTAGGTGACACCTCACAACCATTCATCTAATAAGACATGCTTTATTAACCTAAGCGAGATTACTAAAAGTGTACGAAAAACCTAGCAAAATAGAAAAAATAAAAAACTACACTAACACCCCCCCATAAGTGAAGCTTAGGTGGATGTAGAAATGGGTCCCGACAATTCAAGCCTAATAAGGTACCCATGTACATAAAATTCCCCCAAAAGAGAGAGAAAAGAGACTCCCCAAAGAAAACTAGGACTTCAAGTGAGAGGAAGAGATCTCTAGCAAAGCTTGCAAATTTTGTTCAGTAGATCCACTTACATCGAACAAATTTTTTTCCCTTAGGAAAAGGGACAAGATCCCAAGTGTGGTTCCTCATCAAGGAACTATACTCTTCCTGCATAGTTGTATCCCACTCAAAAATACCAGAAGCCTCATGAAAGGACTGTGGATTTGAGGCAGTAGCAATGAAGATATGTAGAGCATCCTGGAATTGTGAACGAGTCTGCTTGGTGTCTGATGGATCCTAACCCAATCACCTGTAAACTCCAAGGTCTTTCTAGCCCAAAGTGGACCAGAAGATGGAGAATCTAGAGGAGAATCATCAACCTATAAATGATGACTAGGAGAGGAAGGAGGTGAGTCCTCTAAATCACTCTCTGCATCAGAAGTGGAGGTAGAAGATTGCTCAAGTGAATCTGACCCATTAGAAGATCTATCATGTATTCCAAGTGACTTCAATGTCAAAGTAGAAGGCAACCCTGTGACCATGCTCTGATAGTTAAGCTGATGCAAGTAGTGGAAGTTAAGATGGCCAAACCGCTCATGCCATAATCTGCTCACATTATTAGAGTGAGTGAGTGAAATAGTCAAAGGAGGATCAGGAACAAAGTGAGAAAACATATAGATTCATGATTGATGATTTTCTCTCCCAACTACAACTATAGAATCATTGTGCAACTCATGTATCTCCACTGAATTAGGAGTGAACTCAACCTTCTTGCCTAAACTTGTGTGAGTGATCTGGTGTACCAATAGGAGATTAGTTGACAATGAGGGTACACAAGGAACATCATGGAATGTTCCATCCCCCACATCAACAGACCCTCTCCCACACACCTCAACAAGAGTGTTATCATCCATCAAAATAGAAGGCATAGTACACGGCTCCAAGGATGAAGCCATGTGGTGTGAAGCACCCGAATCAAGAACCCAAGTGGATGGTGAGGAATCAACTGCAAAAAGGGCCTTGTCCTTTCCTTTCTCCTTGCTATTTTCTTTTTCCTTGTTAGACCCTTCATTAGAACTTTGTTTGATAGACTCAAGAACACTGATATTATTCTTCTCAAGAATGTATGTCAAGTGATCAAGTTGTTTCTGCAAACATTTATGTTCATCATGACCAGGTCTTTCACAATAGGCACATTTGACCTTTTCTTTCTTAGGCTTATTGCCCTTGGAAGATGGTGCATCAATAGTTTATTTTGAAGAAATTGATATCTGATCCTTCTTCTCCTCGCTATTCTTTTGTTTCTTATCCTTACTATTGTTGTTACTACTTTGTCCTTGTTGTTCTTTTGTGCCTTGGTTGACAGCCAAGGCATGTGACTTAAAGGACTTAAGAGTGCCCATTTGGATTAGCTTGTCTTGTTCTTGAGTGAGATTGACAGCAAAATCATCTAAAGATGGCATGGTGAATTGAGTACCAAGTGCACCCTTAGTAGCATAGAAGGTAGAGACAAACATAGAATATTTTGAACTCAGCTTAGAGAGAATACTAAGAATCAGTTGTTCATCTTTCTTTTCAATTCCACATTGTTTTAACTATAGCCTTAGTGATTTTAATTTAGTGAAGAAATCTTGGTTTGTGTTGAAATTTCTTGGACTTAAACTAATTCATTCATTTTCCAACATATCACCCTTCATTGAATCTTGTGTGCCAAATAGTGTTTCTAGCTTTGTCCATACTTCATTTGGTGTATCTAAAGACTTAATGTGAAATAGCAAGTCAGAAGAAATAGACAAACACAATGTTCCATATGCCTCATCACATTTGTTAAACCACTTAGGCTTGTCTTCATCTTTAGCAGGTTCAATTTCAAGTCTCACAGTTATCCTATTTAATCCAGCTTTCTTTAAATGAATTGTCATGCGTGATTTCCACCCAAAGTAATTATATGGAGTTAGGATGGGCATATTTGTTTGATCCATGATGAAGAAATGCAAAGAATTGCTAAAAAGAAGAGAACCTAGCCACGACAATGCCCCCCCCCCCCCCCCCCTTTTACTCAATCAAAGAACCTCCCAACCCCTCCCAAATAAATATGATTTGGCATTTTATTTTAGTGCATTTACAACTACCACTAGAAAGAAATACTTAGTGGTCTTGATTTCAATGCATTACAAACCCTCATGAAGAGCATATGCTAAAAGTGAAACTTGAGCATAATAATCAAGGAAACAAATAGCACCACTATGATCTACTCAAAAAATCATGCACTTTCAAAAAAAAGAATCTCTTCAATACGAGGTCGTATGAGAAAGTTATGATCCTCTGAAGTTTCCAAAATGAGAACTGTCCATAGTCACGACTAAGAATCTGCAATTTTTGAAGAATTCATGCATGAAAATCAAAAAACAACTCCACTAGTAGATAGAGCACAAAAAAATAGCCAAGTTCATAACAAGAATCATCAAAATTGGAGTCCATATGAGCAAGAATGAGACATTTGAAAACTGCATTCAAATCTGTGACTGCCAATAGAGAGGGGTATGGATGTAGCCTTTCATGCTCGATTTAGCAAAATATACAACTTGCATGCAAAATCTAAAAGATACCCAGATGGTTTTTCGAGGCTGTGAACAAAACCTAGAAAGCATTTTTCTTGTTGATGTATAGAAGATGTTGTTGTAGTGTAAATTAGACGCCTTTAACAGTAAAAAATGGCTCCAAAAATCAAAAAATGATCCCAACAACCAAAATATGACATGCAAATGCTGGATCGGCTTCCTAAGTCCATTAATGGCATGCTAGAACCTGCAATACTAATTGAAAACTCCAAATATGCAAGTTGGTTGTCAGATTTGAGATTGAAACCCCAGAGAAAAACCATTTTTGTCAAAACTTTTCTGATTCTCAAGATCATCCAAAGATGCAAGAGAAGAGCATACTTCATTTTTCAAAAAACTACAATAAAGTTTATTAGCCCCCCCAAAATCTCTCAAATAAGGAAACTAAAATCTACTCTTGCACATAGAAAAGCTCTGATACCATGTTAGAATTTGATAGGATTAATAACCTAGAAAACTAGTACAAAGAACAAATATCTAAACTATGAATGCAAATGATACAAAATCAAAATAGCATCATAGAGTTAGTCTCCAAGAGCGTAATGCAAATGCTGGAAGAAAAATAACATTAAGAGGATGCAAAAACAAGAGATGCAAATACAACCCAGGTAGCATGCTTATATAGGCTAGGAAGAGGGAGGAGGTGGCAACACCAACCAATGAGGAGCAACCATCTATCAGACTAAAGATAGAAAAGTATCTTCCCAAGATAGCTAATGGATGCTCACATGTAGGAAGGTGACACCTCACAACCATTCACCTAATAAGACATGCTTTATTAACCTAAGCAAGATTACTAAAAGTGTAGGAAAAACCCAGCAAAATAAGAAAAATAAAAAACTACACTAACACCTATAACTTGATTCAATTTTTGAATCTTTGTGCAAGCCTTGGGTTGAGATTGTCTTGTAATTTATTGTGTAGAATATAGTTATATTATTGTGATCATGCATGATATGTGAATGTGTAGTATGCAACCATTTGTACATAGTTTCCCCAAGCTGGGTGGGTGGCCTCCTTGAGGCCTAGGTTGGGAGGTGAGCCTCCATGGTTCCCCATTCCTCTATCTCTTTTGTAGGTTTTTACTGGGTGAATCTTGGAAAACATGGAATTCATGTAGACCTTCTATTGTTTGGGAAAAATTGACACTATTGTATTTGTGACGGCAATGGTGAACCAAACTCCATCTTGATACATGATTCTATTTATTCTTGTAAGAGTGTTGTTATTGTTCTCATTCATTGTCCATAAAGAGATTTTAGAATAGTCTATGTATTTTAAAAGGGAACTATCATTGTATATAGCTTCATATGGTCATTTCACCACCCTTGTTCATGTTTGATAAAAAAGAAACTCTCTTTTGCCATTCTTTTTCACTCCATCTTCATAGAAATAAATAGATGTTTTATGTGATCAACTTGATTAATATATAATGGTAGAATGTGTATGCAATAGTTAATGTATTCATACTTAGTTAATGTCTTGAAGAAAAGAATTTTGTATTATGACATGCATTGTAAGAATGGATAGGATATTATCTTTTTGATATTGTTATCTCCTCAAATCTCATAAGAATAATTTAGTTGCATTGGTGTTCATAATGTTTCTTAATTAGTGATTGGATATGAAATTGATAGCTAATGGAATTGTAGATAGTTTAAAATTTTAAAATTGGATGTCAATAATGTATAATGAATATTTGATGTTTCATGAAATTATAATCAAATGATTACATTTAAGTTCCATATTAGTAAATCTTGCAAGTAGATTTGTTTGTAATATGATAGTTGTTTTTACATCTAATTTGCTAGATAAACAAGAGATTTTAATGTATGATGCAATGTTTAAAAGTCATCAACTCAAATCTAAGAAATTATAGAGTTTACATGAGAAGATCTAGACAAATAAGATAAGGAAAAAAAAAGAGAGACATGTAGATGCATAAATATTCTCTGGAAAATGAATGGGCAAAATAAAAATTGTCTCATACCAATAGAGTCAAATGAAATAATAGAGCTGAAATAAAATATTGTTATCTTAAAAATCTATAGGTTAGAGCTAAACAATTTTTACATCTACTCCTCATTAATATTGTGTCAGTTCATTTAAAATAAAATATATTTAAAACAAAGAAAAAATTAATTAGAAGAGTGGGAGGTGACCCCATCACTCCACCTTACCACCAAGCACAGTTGTTTGTTTAAAAATAATAATATAAAAAAATTCACCTAGCCCACTTTACCCTAGCAATTTAAATTAAAGGGAGGTGTACATAAATATGGAAGATGCCATGTTGACAAACCACCCATCTCTCCTCCTTCCCACATGGGAAGAGAGAGAAAAGGGGGGTGGCAATGGGGAAGAAAATTCCACCCAGCCCACTTTACCCTAGCAATTTAAATTAAAGGGAGGCGTACATAAATATGGAAGATGCCATGTTGACAAGCCGCCCACCTCTCCTCCTTCCCATGTGGGAAGAGAGAGAAAAGGGGGGTGGTAGCTATGACGAGGGGGGGGTAATAAATTTATATGCTGGGGAAAAGTAGTTATGAGGGGGCAAGGTAGTATGAGATGCCTAGGAAATAGGGAGGTGGTGGGAATAGGTAAAATGTGCATTGTTTATTGTTTTTTTAAAAAAAAAATAATTATAAACATAGTTATATTTAATGAGTTAAGTATATTAGAATTAATGTAGTTTAGGAGATTATAGTCACATTAATTATGTTATGGGATGTAAAAATTAGATTTTTTTTTTTGTTTTTTTTTTAAATATAAAATATATTAAGGGGATTATATATATTTTTATTTTAGTTTATTTTCATTATAATTTGAATTTAAAGATCTGTAAAATTAGAATTATAGTTTATATGATTGTATCTTGATTTTAGTATATTAGATGAATTTAAGGAGAATATATATATATATTTAATTTTAAGATATTTGATTTTATTATATTTTGATTATAGATATTTTAGAAGTGTGATAGATATATATAAATATTATTTAGATTATTTGTTAAAGGTAGTATAGGTTTTGATGATAGATTTAAAAAAATAATTAATTGGGCATTAATTGCAAATGTAGTAATTTTAGTTTAGTATTAAATAATAATAATGTTAGCAACAAAAGAAAAGATATTTATTAAAATAGAAGTATAGGTGTTTTCAAATAATAATAATAATTGACTAATAATATTATTGAAAATATAAAATTAAAAAAAGAGAGATAAACCTAATATTAATAGAAATAAAATGGTAAATTAACAAGCACCTTCTTGATACAACCTTAGAACTTTTATCACAAATAAGCAAATTGAACCTCACTTGCACATCTTGGTGTCTCATTTTGAGCATAGAAGAATGAGGAATTCATAACCATATCATCTTAATGGGATTTTGTCTTAAGTAACTAGCAACTAGGTGACCTCCTCATAGTGAACTCGATATCCAGTTTTCAATTTGGGAAAACTTCATTCCACCTTCTAACTTCATCACCTCCTAGGTTAAGGATATGTTAAGTTTCTTACCTTTAGTTTTGTACATTTCAAAAAAAATTAGTTATGTTTTTGCCTTGTTGAATTATGGGCATGAAATTTTGGTATCATATTGTTTGGTTTCAACACTAGGAGCCTAACTAATTACATCTAACCTATGAACTACAATTTTGTGTAAGATGCCTATAGTCACTTGCAATGGTCGTCAAAGGGCTAGGGGTCCTAAAGAAAACCCAAAAAGCCAAGAGGGGCTAGGACAGGATGTGAGAGGACCCCCATTGAGGAAACCTCCAAATCTTGATTAGGTTTTGAATGCTATCAATAATCTAATTGGAGTAGTACAACAAAGGTTACTAGCTATCATCTCATAGCTGGGATAGAAGGATGCAGAGAGGCATGGGGCCAATATTAGGGAAAGGAGTCAAAGTCCCCCACCTAGACTTGTAGAGGATGAAGTGGAAGCATTAGTACACCAGGTTGAGCCACCCCTACATTAGAGTGAGCACTAGTGAGAGCACCCTGAGATTTTGGGGATGAGATTAGTGACCTACTATGACTCAAGCCAATCTATTTACTAGTACCAAAGATGGCACACATGTAGAGGGATAGTTATAGAGTTTATAGAGGTGCTTTGGATTGCATACCCATGGGAGCAATCTAAAGGCATGACTGGCCATACACCTATTACGAGAGGATGCCTCAAATTGGTGGCAATAGGAGGAGACCATAGGGAGAGTAGATATAGAGACACTCACTTGGGAGTCCTTTGTGGAATATTTCAAAGATAGATATTTGTTAGAGCACTTTAGATAGAGGTAGGTTGAGGAGTTCCACGATCTTTAGCAAAGGGGTCTCATGATGGCCTAGTATGAGAGCAGGTTCTCAAAGCTACTTCCATATGTGGAGTACATGAGAGATGAGAAGCTACGGATCCATTGGTTCATTAAGGGCCTTAACTTAATTCTCTAGGGATCACTGTGCTTGGCATTTCCTACCACTTTTAGAGAGGTAGTTGAGATGACATTGGTTACCAAAGACATTCATACTAGAAATGAATCTCGGGATAGATCCCATAACTAGATCCCTTCCCAACATCTAGCACATCAAAAACCCTCTTGGAAGGGTAATCAAAGTAAATTGGTAGGGTCTTCAAAGGCCCCATAGACAAAACATAGAGGGTAGTAGGACCCTAGATAGAGGTCATCACGGAGTTACTAGGGCTCTAAGACCAAACAATGGCAATTACAAGGCCCCAAAAATGATCAAAGCCTATAGAAAAAGTATACATAGCTAGCTAGAACTCAACAATCCTCTAGGGGAGGCTTTAGTGGGTCTAGCAAGAATAGGGGTCAGTAGTAGTCTAGGCCATAGGGAGTATAGATTTAGACCCATGGGCCATGTTATGCTTGTGGTGGTATGTATCATAGTGTGAGAGAGTGTCCATAGGGTCCCACAGTAGGTAGTCAACAAGGAGCCACCTCAGGGCCTACATTAAGCGATATGGGCAGATCCCACAGGTTTTTGGAGTAGTTGACAACTGCCAAGCCTAGCACTGGGCCATAGTGATGGAGGCTGTAGGTATGATTAGAGGATATGAGGTTACTATACTATTTGACTCTAGAGCTACACACTCTTTTATATCCCCATTTGTGGTGGAGCATTGTTGGTTAGTGGTAGCTAGATAAGATTTTGACTGGGAGGTTGAGTTAGCTTTAGGGGCTGGGGTGTCAGTTGATTCCTTCATCCATGAGTGTTTGATTTAGATTGGAGACATGTTCACCATATTAGACTTGCATATTACTCTATTAGGTTCCTATGATGTAGTCCTTGGCATGGATTGGCTTTGCATCCACATTGCCAAGGTGAATTATAGATAGAAGAGGGTTGAGTGTGTAGATGATCATGGTACACCTAGAGTGATTTCAAGAGTTCAAAGGCCAGCATCCTTTCATATGATTTTTTCCATATAGCTTAAGTGATGCATGTAGAAGTGATATCAATTATTTGCTATCACTATCAGTGATAAAGAGGAGGATGTAGTGGATGAACCTTTTCTCAAAGACTATTTGATATTACAAGATTGTGTAGATGTGTTTCCATTAGAGCTTCCTAGTATACCTCCACAATGAGCAGTTGATTTCCATATTGATCTTGTGTGAGGAGTGGAACTCACATCTAGAGCACCCTATAGGATGACCACCCATGAGCTTAATGAGCTTAAGATTCAGCTAGAGGAAATTTTGGAGAAAGGACATAGATGACCCAGTGTGTCACCTTGGGGAGCAATAGTGATATTTGTTAAGAAGAAGGATGGGTCACTCACATTGTGCATTGATTACCAGTAGTTGAATAAGGTAACTATCAAGAACTGATATCTGTTTCCTAGGATTGATGAATTATTTGATCAGTTATAGGGTGCTAGAGTTTTATCCAAGATTGATTTGAAGTCAAGGTACCTTCAATTGTGCATCATGGAAAGTGACATCCATAAGAATACATTCTGTATAGGATATGGTCACTATGAGTTCATAGTGGTACCTTTTGGTCTCATGAATGCCCCAACTATATTTATGACCCTCATGAATGGGGTATTCTACATATTCCTAGACAAGTTTGTAGTCATGTTCCTAGATGATATATTGGTGTATTCTCGTGATGAGAAGGAACATGAAGAGCACCTATGATAGGTATTGCAGTGGCTAAGGGAGAATCAACTTTTTGGTAGCTTGTCAAAATGTGCCTTTTTCAAATGGGAAGTGTATTATTTGGATCATGTGATATCAAGGAATGGGATCTTAGTGGACTCATACAAGATCCAAGCCATCATGGATTGGCCAACACCTACCAATGTCTTAGAGATCAGAAGTTACATGGGATTAGCAGGATACTATAGGCAGTTTTTGGTAGGTTTCCTTAAGGTAGCTCACCCTATTACCTCTCTAAAAAGAAAGGGAAAGAAGTTTGAGTTAATAGAAAAGTGTGAGGAGGCCTTTCAAAAGCTCAAGAGGGCACTCACTAGTGCACCCATTTTAGCAGTTCCAGAACCCTCAAAGAATTTTGCAGTATGCACAGATGCTTTCTTGGATGAAATTGGAGTTTTTCTTATGCAAGAGGGTTAAGCCATAGCTTACAAGTCTAGGAAACTTAAGGAGCATGAGCTCAATTACCCTACTCATGATCTTGAGCTCGATGCAGTGGTCTATGCATTAGCATGATGGCACCATTTCCTTCTAGGGTGGTTATTTAAACTTTATTCAAATCATCAAAGCTTGCAGTATATTTTCATGCAGTCAAATCTTAATGCTAGGCAAAGGAGATGGATGGAGTTCCTATGTGCATTACATTAAGTGTAAGGAGAATGTAGTGGGAAATGCCTTGAGTAGACGATGTTATGAGCTTGCTTCCATGGTTATAGGCATAGATTTGAGGGAGTGTATTTTGCACCATCTACTTGAGGATGAATTCTATCCAAAAAAAATTTAGATAGTCCACTCCTAGAGACCCCTTGAGGGTGAATTTGTTAATTATTCATTGGATTCAAAGGGATTGTGATGACATAAAGGGCACATCTATGTACCCTCCATAGGTGACTTGTGTGAGTTCATTATTCTGGAGGCTCATCAAGCACGTTATGCAGCACATCCCAGAGATAAGAAACTCCATGCTAACTTGAGATAGCTCTATCATTGGTTGGGTATGATTATGCAAATCACTAACATTATAGCCAGATGCCTTGAGTGATAGAGGGTTAAAGCAGAACATGGACATCTAAGAGGTCTCTTGTAGCCCCATGAGATAATGGAGTGGAAGTGGGACACTATCTCCATTAATTTCATTGTTGGTCTTCCGATGTCTTCTCATCACCATGATGCCATCATGGTGACAATTGACATCTTGACCAAAGTTGCCCATTTTTCACCAATTCAAACTAGCTTCATCACCCCTGTAGTTGCATAGGTTTTCTTACAAGAAATTGTCAAACTTCACAACATTCCTCATAAGATCATCTTAGATAGAGATTCCTTGTTTACATCATCCTTTTGGAGGGAATTCCAGACAACATTGGGCACCAGGCTCAACTTCAGCACCACTTATCATTCTCATATAGATGGAGATAGAGCGAGTTAATCATATTTTAGAGGATATGTTGTAGATGTATGTGATGGATAACCAGGCTAAGTGTGAGGAATACTTGCATCTTTCTAAGTTTTCCTACAATAATGGGCATCATTCCTCCATTGGTATGCCACCCTACCAAGCCTTATGTGGTAAACCTTGCAGGACACCCTTGAGTTGGGATAGGATTGAGGATAGAGTATCCATTGGACCACAATTGGTCGACATGGAACAAAAAGTGACACATATTAGGCAACAACTAAGAGTGGCCCAAGATAGAAAAAAGAAGCATGTAGATGCAAAGAGGGTACATAGAGAGTTTATGGTGGATGATAGAGTATTCTTGAGAATGGAACCTCATAAGAGTCCAATCTATTATGGGAAGGGCTCTAAGTTAGTAACTCATTTTGTTTGACCCTTTGAGATTTTGGAGAGGATAGGACCAATCACTTATTTTCTAGCCTTGCCACCTAGCCTATTGCATATCCATGATGTATTTCATCTTTCTGTATTGTGAAAATATATTTATGATGAGTCTCACCTGATAGATTGGAATGCATTATAGGTGGAGTTAGACAAATAGATAGCCTTGGAGCCCATTTACATATTGGCTTAGCGGACCCTTTCACTTTAGGCCAGAGAGCTAGACCAAGTAGAGTCCAGTGGGACTATTATGATGGGGTTAGAGTATCATGGGAGGATGTAGCGTAGATAAGAGCATAGTACCCGTATCTTTTTTATGAAGTCTAGGATGAATTTCATGCCTAGGGGGGGAGGATGTGAGGCCTAACCCCAACCCATCATAGCATGGATATTGTATTTCTATTTTTCTAGTTAGGACTGGATATCTCAACATATATATATATATATATATATATATATATATATATATATATATATATGTACTTGATGGACAATAATTTTGCTACTTATCTGATGATATTTAACTTGTGATCTTTCAATATGGTATGCATAAGGACTTATTTGGTTTAGTTGATGGATTAATGGAAATTTATTTAGTAGTTCACTTTTATGATAAGAAATGGAAATATGATGTGTTTCAAATGCTTAATTTGATCTTGTTAGGAAAGTTAGTAACATGCAGTTGTTTTTTAGGAATAATGATTAAATGCTTTAAATGTAAATGATGGAGAGTAAGAAGTTGATTATGGAATGTGTTATATGTAAATGATGGAATAAAAAAATAATTATGTACCTTTACTTCCATATGTATTTTCTATGTGATTTTTCATTGGACTATTAATGCTCGAGTTTAGCATGCAGGAAAGGAACCATGGAAACTTAATAGGGAAACAATGTATAAACACATGTTAAAATGACACTATCAAGATGAATCTTTATAAGATTTTTAAACCTCATTGTGATGCATTTATTTTGTAAATCTGAGATGTATGTGTGTAGTATGTATTTCATGTGTAGATTCTGAACATGTCATGTGTGATGTATAGTGAATTTTGTGTGTGTCACTTGACACTTGTACCCAAGTTAAATACTTTAATTGAAAAATTGACTTATTACCTTAAATTAGTAAAGAGAACAAGGTTACCACCATACAAAATTTGAAATTTTAACTTGCCTCCCATTGTGAGTGTCATTAAGTAGTTCTAGGGTGTAATTTTGAAAAAAATAAGCCCTGCCAATGTTAATACTTTAAGTTAGGGGGCTAATAATGACCACTAGGGTGCCTAGAAGACCTAGGAGATCCCAAATTGAATGCATTTTATATTTAATCCAAAAATGAGAGGGATATATAAAATTTTTACTGAATTAGAAACTCACTTGGACACTTTGTCTTTAGAGACAACTAGGGTTTGGAGGAAGAATATAAGGAACTCTAATACAAATTTTCATTGTCATTTCTTGGAGTGATGTTGGTACCCATGATCCATGACATTCTTCTTTTGCATGTAGATTTGATATGGTATTCTTCTTTGCATGGTAGATTTGATGTATTGTAGGCGTGGTTTGTGAAAAAAAAAAAGATCTTTTGTATGAGTGTTGCATGTGAGAATTTTATGTGAATTTTCTTCCTTGAATCTTGTTTGTTGCATGTTATGTGTTGTGTAATGGGTGTGAACCATCACTCACCCTTGGGAGGGAAGAGATTCTTTTGTGAAGGGGTTAGTTGGGCTCACTCATGTAGTTGAGGAACTCTCCCATGTGTGGAGACAATTTTTATGTGTTCAATGGAATATGGGACTTCTTGTTTACTTGCATTTTGGGAGGTATAAGGAGGTGTGCAAAGATGAAAGTTATTGTAAGCCTTGAAAGGGCATGTTGATAGTAAGAGTATGTGCATATTGTGGATCATAAATTGGAAATCCTCCTCATGGAGAGTGCCCACCTTCACCCTATAACTTGATTCAATTGTTGAATCTTTGTGCAAGCCTTAGGTTGGGATTGTCTTGTAATGTATTGTATATAATCTGGTTATATTGTTGTGATCATGCATGATATGTGAATGTGTAGTATGCAACCATTTGTGCCTTGTTTCCCCAAGCTGGGTGGGTGGCCTCCTTAAGGCCTCAGTAGGGAGGTGAGCCTTCATAGTTCCCAATTTCCCTATCTCTTTTCTAGGTTTTTACTAGGTGAATCTTGGTTAAACTTGGAGTTCATGTAGACCTTCTATTATTTGGGGAAAGTTGACCCTATTGTATTTGTGAACAAAATGGTGAACCAAACACCATCTTGATATGTGATTCTATTTATACTTGTAAGAGTGTTGTTATTGTTCTCATTCATTGTCCATAGAGAGAGTTTAGAATAGTCTATGTATTTTAAAAGTGTCCTATCATTGTATATAGCTTCATATGGTCATTTCACCACCCTTGTTCATGCTTGATAAAAATGAAACACTCTTTTGCAATTCTTTTGCACTCCATCTTCATAGAAATAACTAGATGTTTTATGTGATCAACTTGATTCATAGGTAATGGTAGAATGTGTATGCAATAGTTAATGTATTCATACTTAGTTATTGTCTTGAAGAAAAGAATTTTGTATTATGAAATACATTGTAAGAATGGATAGGATATTATCATTTTGATATTCTTATCTCCTCAAATCTCATAAGAATAATTTAGCTGCATTGGTGTTCAGATTGTTTCTTAATTAGTGATTAGATATAAAATTGATGGCTAATGGATTCATAGATAGTTTAAAATTTTAAAATTGGATGTCAACAATGTATAATGAATGTTTGATGTGTAATGAAATTATAATCGAAGGATTACATTTAAATTCCATATTAGTAAATCTTGCAAGTAGATTTGTTTTAATATGATAGTTGTTTTTACATCTGATTTGCTAGATAGAAAAGAGATTTTAATGTATGATGCAATTTTTAAAAATCATCAACTCAAATCTAAGCAATTATAGAGTTTACATCAGAGGATCTAGATGAATAAGATAAGGAAAAAAAAAGAGAGACATGTAGATGCATAAATCTTCTTTGGAAAATGCATGGGCAAAATAAAAATTGTCTCATACCAATACAGTTAAATAAAATAAAAGAGCTGAAATAAAATATTGTTATCCTAAAAATCTATAGGTTAGAGCTAAATGATTTTTACATCTACTCATTACTAATATTGTGTCAGTTCATTTTAAATAAAGTATATTTAAAACAAAGAAAAAATTAATTAGAAGAGTGGGATGTGACCCCACCACTCCACCTTCCCATCAAGTGCAATTGTTTGTTTTAGAAAAAATAATTTAAATAAATAAATAAATAAAATGATTCAAGTTAGGGGAAGAAGAAAATTCCACCCACCCCACTTTACCCTATCAATTTAAATTAAAGGGAGGCGTACATAAATATGGATGCCTTGTTGACAAGCCACCCTCCTCTCCAAAGAGACAGAAAAAGGGGGGTGGCAACTATGATGAGGGGGGTAATAAATTTATATGGTGGGGGAAAGTAGTTATGATGGGCCAGGGTAGTATGGGATGCCTAGGAAATAGGGAGGTGGTGGGAATAGGTAAAATGTGCATTGTTTATTGTTTTTTTTTTTTTTTAAAATAATTATAAACATAGTTATATTTAATGAGTTAAGTATATTAGGATTAATGCAGTTTAGGAAATTATACTCACATTAATTATGTTATGGGATGTATAAATTAGATTGTTTTATTTTGTTTATATATATATATATATATATATATATATATATATATATAAAGGGGATTATATATTTCAATTTTAGTTTATTTTCATTAAGATTTTAATTTAAGGATTTGTATAATTAGAATTATAGTTTATATGATTGTATCTTGATTTAGTATATAAGATGAATTTAAGGAGAATATATATTTTTTATTTTAAGATATTTGATTTTATTATATTTTGATTATAGATATTTTAGTAGTGTAATAGAGATATATAAATATTATTTAGATTATTTATTGAAGGTAGTATATGTTTTGATGATAGATTTTAATTAATAATTAATTGGGCATTAATTGTAGATGTAGTAATTTTAATTTAGTATTAAATAATAATAATGTCAGCAACAAAAGAAAAGATGTGTATTAAAATAGAAGTATAGGTGTTTTCAAATAATAATTATAATAATAATTGAATAGTAATAATATTGAAAAAATAAATAAATAAGTAAAGGTAAACCTAATATTAATAGAAATAAAATAGTAAATTGACAAGCACCTTCTTAATACAACCTTAGACCTTTTACCACAAGTGAACAAATTGAACCTCACTTGCACATTTGGGTGTCTCATTTTGAGTATAGAAGAATGAGGAATTCATAACCATATCATCTTAATAGCATTTTTTCTTAAGTAACTAGCAACTAGGTGACCTCCTCATAGTGAACTCAAGATCCAATTTTTGATTTGGGAAAACTTTATTCCACCTTCTAACTTCATCACCTCCTAGTTTAAGAATAGATTAAGTTTCTTACCTTCATTTTTCTACATTTCAAAAAAAAGTAGTTGTGTTTTTACCTTGTTGAATTATGGGCATGACAATCAACAACAATTTCTCTCTGAGTAAGATGTTATCCCCATCTAGATACAGCGAAAGACAAATCAAAAGCATAGGTTAATCTTGAGCTTCAATTGCTTTCAAGAATAACTTAATATTCTCTACTAATCAAGGCCAACCACATGAAGGTGGAAGCTCATTTGGCCCTACCCCTCTAATCTCTAAATTCTATGTCAACATTTAAAATCTTTAAGAAATGATCAATCTTTAAAGTACAAAAAAAGGTTCCACAACTACCAAAGTGACATCAGTTTCTCATATTCTAGTGCATGTCATTTTTTGGTCATATCAAAAATAAGATTCCACCACTCTAAATCAAAAATGCATATGCAATTGTGTTTTATATGCATGAACCGTAGGTGGAGCTGAAAACATACATCATGATTACATTTATTTGATAAGTATATTGAGTTTTTAAAATTATAGACCATTTTGAAAATTAGAACTCTAGCTGCAAGAGTCAAAGTTACAATGTTCGTGATGGTCTATAACTTAAAATACCTAATTAAAGACTATTACCAAAAATGCAAACATATTGCATTTTTTAGCTCCACCTAATGTTGTATGCATATGAATTGTGATCTCATATTGAACTATGGCCTCCTTTTTCATTGCCTAAAATCAAGAGATTCACACATTTAGTTGTCCTGCAATCATAGGTTAATAATGAGCTTCACTTGGTTTTGAGAATAGTTTAATATTCTCTACTAATTAGGGCCAACCATGTGAAGGTGGAAGCTCATTTCCTCATCTCCCCCCCCCCCCAAACATCTAAATTCATTGTTAAAATATAAAATATTTAAGAAAGGATTAATCATTAAAGTACGTAGAAGTTGGGCTACTCTTAGGGAAAGTCCATTTTCATTGCTCATGAGAAATTCATCACAATTCTTTAGTGTTCTCATACATCTAACACAGGTACATCTAGGAATGTCCTCATCACCTCTTGCATAAAATGAATCCAATATTACAAAATGCTCCCTAAGAAATAATAGTTCAAGTTAAATAAAGTTAAATAAACAAATAAAAATGTGAGAAAAAAAGAGAAGTCTACTTACCAATAGGCATTTCCATCACATCTATGGCCATGTTATGTGTTGACTGAGTTTTATTATTATTTTTTGTGTCAAGATCTCTTTGTTTATATATACACATAAATAGTTACACACACATATACATATTTACATATAAAAATATTGTTATATATACATACATACATATGTATACAGAGATCACAAGAACACAATAACAAAATCTAAGATCTTCATTGATCTCTACCAACATTCAGAACTCTCCATCCTCTTTCATGTGTAGCTTTCCAAAATTGATCAAAAAAAATGGGGAATGATTAATGTCATGGTTTTTTTTTTTTTTATAATATATAATCAACAATGCACAAGATCTCTCAATATACATACATACATAGAGATCACAAGCGCATGACAACAAGATGCAAATATCAAAAGGGCATGACAATAAAATTTAGTAATAATAAGTGAATGACAACAAGATGCAACAATCACAAGGGCACGAGAACAAAATCCTAGATCTCCACTGATCTTCATCAATCTTAAGAGCTCTCCACCCTCTTTTGTGTGCAACTCTACACAATTGATCAAAATAAATGGGGAATGATTAGTGTCATTTTTTTTTGTTTATAATCCATAATCCACAATCTATAAATTCTCTCTCTCTCTCTATATATATATAGACACAATGATATGTTTGCATATGTCTGTACACACACACACACATATATACATACTTACATATATACATGCATCAAAAAAACCTATGCTCATTTTCTAGAGACATTGGAAGAAGTTACCATTGACTTCAACACTTAATAACATTTTGGATCATATAGTGATGCCCAAGTTAATAGCAATAGTAGATACTTGGGATCCTCATAGGGAGACTATGTTAATACATGCATGGTCACATCCTTGGCTTCATCTTTTGGGCCAACATATGGAGCCTTTATATCAAACCATTCATTATAAATTGGGGAATGCACTTCATGAATAGCATGCAAGTGATGCATCTACATATGCAATTTTATCACCTTGGAAAAATGTATTTGATCTTGCTTGATTGTTCATTTTATTGTACATAATCTGATAACAAGTCTACATGAATTTTTAATCAATTTAGCTAATCAACAACTAGACCCATTTCACTAGGTTATGGCTTGTTTCTTTCTAAAAATATCTGGTATGATATTTTTTTGTAAAATTTCACGCATACTCTACCCATTTTTCCTAGTCAACATTATTTTAGTGTAGGATCTTGAGATAAGTCACTTAGCATGGGTTGAGTGAGTGTTATTGTTTTATTTGGATTCTAGAATATGTATGTAGTTGGATCAATTTTTATGTTTTTCCAAGATCTCTTTGTACATATATATATATATATATATATATATATATATATATATATATGTATGTATGTATGTATGTATATGTATGTATATATATGTATGTATATGTATGTATATGTATGTATATATATATATACATATATATATACACATATATATACATATATATATATATATATATATATATATATATATATATATATGTATATACATACATCTATACATACACACATACATACATACATATACATAAATAATAGTAATATATGTATTGCATCTACATTTTCTTTTCTATTTCTTATAAGAGTGTTTCAAGATTGGGAACCACTTCAACATCGTTTGCATGGTTTAGAGGTAATGCAACTGTGGAAAAGGCTTCTATGAGAGAATGAGCCTCATGATTATGGCATTTACACAGAAGCATAACTTTCTTCTTTAACTCTTTACAATCAACCCTTCACTAAATTTATTCTTCTAGTAGTGAGAATAGCTACTAAAAATTCTTGGGAGCCAAGGAATCCCATGAACCTATGCTACATTTTTTGGAGACATGGGAGAAGTTACTACTAGCTTTAGTACTTAATAATATTATGGATTATATAGTGATACCCAAAATAACAACAAAAGTAGACATTGGGCTCCATGGAGGGAGATTGTGCCAATGCATGTATGGTTAAATCCTTGGCTTCCATTACTAGGCCAATGTATGTGATGTAGGAGCATCAAGTCATGAAAGGATCTCTAAAGAAGATAAAAGAAGATTGATAAGATGTAAGGAGGATTTTAATTCAAACAATTGGCATGTATTGAAGCCAGTCATGGCCTTAGAAGGCTTTCAAGATGACCATTATCAATTTTGAGTGCTACATAAAACAAGGAAGAATGACATGAGAAAGAAAATTTATGTTGGAGATTTTAGAATAAAAAATACTATTTGAATTAAAAAACTTAAAAAATAAAAATAAAGAGTAGAGATCAAAGACCTATGTTGGAATTCAATAACAATACCAAAAAACTACAAAAGACTACTCTATCAATAAATAGTTAAATAAAACATTCTAGTCTTGTCTCTAAATTGTAACCTACAAAGAAAAAATGATGAATTGAAATAAAGAAACATTACATACCCTGTCTAAAATTAATCTTACAATAAAAGTTTAGAATTAAAGTCCATAATTGTACATTGAAAACTGTTATTTTCAAAAAATAGTAAGTGAAGGAATAATGGAGGTCCTGAGCTAAAAATAATTCTTAAAATTAAAATATAATAAATTGAGGATAAATTATACAAGCCCTTTTCATCTTGAGTTGCATGGTTAAGAGTCTATAATTTTAAAGGAAAAATGGATTCATCGTGTTTTTCCATAGTTAGGTATATGAACTATTAGTGTTGGACTTATAGGTTTGGTGACAACAATTGGACTTTTTTTCTAATATGATGTATTTTTCTTGTAGTGTTCATGAGGAGATTTGGAGGTGCATGTGCATTGTAGGAGTGCACTTGAAATCAAGCCATGAATCATGGCATAGGAAAGGTTGTTATGTGAGTTTTTATTTTGAGAAGGCTTAGAAAATTCAAATAGACACAGTCAATAGGAATAGAGACCTTGCCAACATCTATCGTACCCTAATTTCTAGTATTGTAAATACATTGAAGGTGTATTATTAGATGGTAGATCTCTTATAGGCATGTAAAATCATAGCCAAGGGAGTTGGATTATCTAACAAAATGGTTGAAAGGAACAACACTTATAACTTAACCATTTTACTAGTTTTCTTAAAGTAGCAAAAAAATTTACATGCATAAATTTTTGATGAGTTATGTTTGTATGTAATAAACCTAAAATGGCTCCTTTTTATAAACAAATAATACCATGTGGAGGATAAAGTCTAAAAACATTGGCAAAAGCTTCCTAGTAGTCATCAGGATCTCTGAGAAACAAATGGTAATGTAAAAATGTAGTTGGAATCAATCATATACACATATATAAGAAGTATGAAATCATTTGGAAAATGCCTATGAACCCTTCATATTTACTATTTGAGAAAATTCTTCAGTGAAATGAGCTAGTTAAAAGCACATTCAAAATGCAAGGAAAAAAAACATTGGATAAAATATTCCTCCTATCCTTCATTATAGTCATGGAAATTTCCTCTCCATTTATTCTCGAGTACAACAATTACCATATTTAAAACCTTAAACAATTTCATGTTGCATCATTGAAAAATATTCTTACTCTACAAAATTATGCATCCAACTCCTTCTACTCATTTAGCTTTGGCTCTTCTAATTGTGGTAAAAATAAGATCATGATATATTTATATATCTCTCTTATACAATGATCTTATAAGTTATATGAAAGGTTGTCAATAGAAAATACAAACTTATTACCATGAAAGGAGCAACTTGTTTGACTTGTTTCAAAATGGAAAATTGATTGTATCAATCATTTTAACTTACCAACATATAGCTTTTGAAATGTGCTGCTCCATATTTCATTTTTAACTTAAAATTAGTTTCTATGCAATGCACTACTTGTGAAAATGTTTCCTAACTAAAAAATGCCAAAATTGTTTTTAGTTGTTACACAAAGGTATGGTAGTATATCTTTATTGTAAAGTCTATGTTTTCTTATTTTTGGACCCTACCACATCCATGCACACACTTTTGATGACACTATTATTTAAGCTAACAACCTCAACCAAGATAATAAAGTTTAGATACACATAATCAAGAAAATAATACTCATAGATAACATACTTCCATATGGTAGTAGTTAGATTTGACACCATCTATATAGGGGCATCCCATTGTGTGATGGAATAAAAGTTCCTTGTGTAATCCATGTAATGATGGTGACTTGGAATTTCAAGAATTAAATCATCCACATGAGACATGAATAGGTCCACAATAGAAACACACAATTAAGCTATGCTATACATTCACACTTTATTCTTTAGGCATATAGAGATAATGATCAAAATTTGGAATCTAACATTAGAAAGGAATGAAGTTGCAACAAAGTTTCTCCGAAAATTCTTATGCAATATTAAATTATTTTAAGATAGTTTATTAGGGATCATTTTACTCATGAAGGTTATTCCAAACTAGGGTTGGCAAGGTACACACTCTTAAGTCTTATTTAATTATACAACTATATAAACTTGTGCAATAAAAGTTCAAACTCAACCATCATTTTCAAATCATGGATTATTATTTAATCTCAATATATCTTTTCCTTGTTTCATTTGACATGTTCAAAGATTTGAACAAGCTAACAAAATATTAAGCCTATAGGTTTGATAGAAAATGGGCATAATAATGGTCTTCAAAATTTTTTTGCATTAGACAAATCATTGTAGTTTATATTCTCCAAAATTGCAAAGAAATCTTGAAAAATATATAACCTAAGAACTAAACAAGTTTCCATCTAAATTTAACAACTAAATTTTGATTTCTGTAAGCTTCAAAAATTTTAAAAATTTACTTGGTAATTTTAAGAGAGAAAAAGGAATATCTTTAGACATAATTTGGTCACAACCACATCACTAGAAATAAAGTAAATCATGGTTAGAAGATGAAAGCAATAATAAATAAAATAAAACTGTACTCTCTACAATATTTGAGTTTGTGCATGATCCTTGTCCATACATAATTCTAGTTTGAGGACCCTCTTTATATGCTCCTGATCAGCTCGTTGTTGCTTCTCCAACTACAGAACATAAAAAAATTGGCATTATCAAACATTTACAGAAAATCCAAAGAGAATATTTTTGAATACTTTTCAATCTTAAAAAGAATTAATATGTAGAATAGAAAGATGAAGGTACAATCCAAGTTTCATTGGCAATATAGATACATTCATTTGCAAAATTTAAAACCTAACAAAATCAACCAAAATTTTAGACAATCAACTATAGTAAATAATGAATAAATAATGAATATGAGAGTAAACCTAGAAGAATTTTAAAATTAGATTTATTGTCAAATAAAAAATTCTTTGTTTTGAAATACAATAGAAAAATTAAAATCACAACATACCTTTCACAATTTAATGTCAAATACAAATAAATACTGTTCTTAAAATTGTATTTTTTAATTTTATACTACATCTCTAGATGTTCCCTATGAATAGTCATTTCTTTAAATTCCACTTAGTATTATTAATAAACCCATGTACAAACTATTCAATGAAGTCTACCATTATAATCTCTACTAAGATCATTCATAGCCTATTTTCTTTCCATAATCTATTGATTACTCATTACTTTGTCCATTCATCTTCTTATAAGGAAAAATGGTAAGACAAGAACCTCTCCAATCAAATATCATGTAAGTTTAGTTCAAGTGGCATAATCAATATCTACTAAGCTTGTCCTTGTGAGACCCTAGTTTCAAATCCCCTAGAAACTAGGCTAGACTTTTGATTAAGGTTTTTATTTTACATTTAATTGTTTCTTTTAACTAAATCCTTTTTATTTGTATTTAATATCTTATTTAATGTTAAATTTCAAATAATTTGATCATAAACATACATTGAAATAAGGAGATGAGAGAACTAGGGCCCAAAGGCACACCTACTAGTCAACCAACCTTATAGAGTTAACATAGTGGAAGCAAAATAAGTTCCTTAAAAAAGATTTGTTTGTATATATACATACATAAATACATAGTGTAGTGCCTCTCATGTTTACAATCTATACCTTGTTTATTTTGATGCCATTTTGAGATGACAATAGGTTTTTTTGTGATGATATGTGATTATCTAGTATTTGGACGTGTCTCTAATTATGTTATGTGATCGATTTAATGTTATGGTTAGTTACTTCATTCTTGCTTCATTATGGTTTATGAAAATGTGGGTGATGTAAATGGATTATTTAAATATAATTAAATAAATGGTTAAATTAGGTGATTTAATGCATTTATTGCTTCAGCTATGATATTATATGTAATTGCACATGATCATGTGTTTTAGTGTGCAATATTTATATCCCTGGCAGTGGCACATAGAGTTAGTGATTCAGTTGTTCATATTTTACCAATGTCATCTTTGTATGGTTGATGTATCTTATTTAAATGTTTAAATTAAACCTTATAGTGATTTGATAAATCTAGACTTGTTTGAATTATGTGATTAGACCAATGAATGTGTCTATACATTTAGAGGTTTGCATTGTCGCAAAGGTTGTTAAGGAAATTTTGATAATTATTAGTTTTTGGGCTTTATTTAATTGATTTTTAATTTATGGCAGCTTTTCAATAGATGAATTCTAATTAATTGGAATATCCTTTTTTTTTTTGGGTTGATTCAAAGTCTAACAAGTTTAACTAGTTATTTACCCTAATCAATTATTCACTCAAAAAGTGAATAAGTATTGAAAGAGGGAATTAATTCCTCACTTCTCACTTTTGGCAATCAAGAATTTTATAGCTTTTTAAAAGAATCCTCTTCTAGAGGATTATGTTTCTATTTGCTATGAGCATTGATGGTATGGGATCTTTGCAAGGCTAGTCTAGTTTGATCTAGCTTGGGGATACATTACTTTGTTGTGATTTCTGGAAACTTCTACAAGTTATTTATTTTATTGCATTGTTTCCTACTTTTTCCTTTTTGTCTGTTAGGTAGGGCTCTCCTATTTGCATGTTTCAGCTATGTTTCTAGTTATTTTTCCTGGTAGTTGTATGTTAGGAGGCCGAGAACTAGTGTTCCCCTCTGTTTGTGATTGTTGATTCTACCCAGTTGGTCGAGTATGAACATTTTCACAATTTTTGGGATGAGGGTTTCATGTTTAACACCATTACAATAGCCATTTTTGCATAGGGACACCAAACCCAAATTTTATTGGATTTTCATGGCTTTTTTTCCCTAAGACCAAATGGGTTTTATCTTTGAAGTTTTCTAGTTCTTGGGTTTTTACCTCATTTTGAGTGCCACCTTATTTTCTTGGGTTTTCTTGGCATGATGTTGGTTGTGGACCTAGATCATCCATTAAGATGCCCGTTAGATCATTGTTTCACTTTTATATTGCATTGGAATGTCTGTCAAATCTATCCTCCCAAGCTTGGTTTTGGTTGGGTGGTATTTTTATTTGTGTTCAGATTCATTCCTTATGATCATTGTGTTGTGTGCCACACATGAGCACATGTAGGTGCATTTGTTAGGTGACTTTCAAGGCTTGATCTTCCAATAGTAATGCAATTGAGTTATGGTCATTTGGGATCAAGTTGGGAATGTACATGCCAATGGGAACTCATCATTGGATAAGCATGGGTAGGGTAGGGTAGCATATGGAGGGTGCTTCTATCTTTGTAACTTGGTGTCCATGCCCAATGCATTTGTATGCAAAATTTTTAATCAAGTGATAACTAAAAATAATAATAGGTAGTAATAAAACTTGAGATAATAAAATGTGTGAGCACCTAATTAAGTTTGAGGACAAAATGTGTGAGCCTTCCATTGGGAAGTTGTGTCCACATGATCCAAGCTTGGGCTATTTAATGCCAAGTGACTTTCCATGATTTCAACCCTACATAGTAACCCGTTGATTATCTAACCATGACCTATTGTACTTGCATTAATTCATGATCTTGGTTTTAGTCATCTTACTATCTAACATGAGTGTTAGCCATAGATATTTTCTTTATGTGTGATTGTGGTTGGATCATTGTCTCCATCAACATGATGGGAGTGGACCTATGGGTTTATGTGGCTAGGAGGTGTAGCTAACTATACCACTACTAGGGACCAGTGTACAAAGATGGTCTATTTTTCTAGTGCGACCATTTTTTGATGTTTTTACTTGATACTTTGGGTTCCAGCATATGCTTTGTTTTGATTTATGATTTCTTTGGAATGCTTGGATATCGTGTTTAGATAATTTTAGTTTATTTTTCACATTTTACTATTATGATGATTAGCATATGATTAGATGATGTTATTTGCTTAGTTGGAGTATCTGCTGCTTATTAGATTAGCATGTTAGATTTCTTGTTCTTATGACATTATTAAATTTAGTAGTGATATCCTTGTAAGACATCTTTGACTACCTAGTTGGTAGTTTGGGATGTTACACATGGGTAATGGGTAGGGCCTTCGAGGTCTCATGATACTATTATGGTTCAGAGGAACCATGCCCTTAGTTTTGTTGTTTTAGCTCATTCCAATGTTTCTTTCCATTTTTTCCTTCATTGCTATGTTTAGATGGTTAGACTCATGTCCCATCTTTCAGTAATTATAGTTCAATTATCTATGACTCAATTGTCAATCTAGTACTCCCTAGTGTGGAGGAATTATCCTTTCTAGATTTTTATTCCTTGTTTCCCTAGTTTTTTGTTTTGGTTCCTCATGTGAGATTTTACTTCCTTGTGTGAGAGAATGGAAGTTTGATCTAGGTCTATGCATTTTCTCACATGGATTATTGCACTTCCTCACATGAACCTCAACACTAATATAGTACATTTTTGATGTTGGTCTTGGCATTTTCTTGTGTGGGATGGCATTTTCTCACGTGGTTTGGCATACTTTCTCATGAAAATAGGTACTTCCTTGTGTAGACACCTAAATTTGATTACACCACTTTGGTAATCCTATTTAGCTATCTCTAAACGCATCATTAATTAAATTCCTATTTAATTAAATCCTTTTCCATCCCCTAGCTGATTAATTTAATTAATCATCTATAGTCCTAATTGATAAATCAAATAACCCATCATTTATCAATTAAATCCTATTCTCCTATCTAATTCCAAATCCCAAATTTATTTCACTTTAATAAATAAAAACCCTCAAATCTAATAGCCCCTAAACTATCCTAAATCCTTCATCTAGCCTAATCCACCCCATTCACCCATACTAACTAAGCTTAGCCACTAACTCACCCACCCTCATCAATACCATCTACTTAGACATTTGTAACATCCCTACTCTAATCCTAACCCAAGCCTAACCCATCCCCTAATCATTTGCATAATCTTAAATGAGCTTAAGAATTTCCTAATCCAAATGAAAGTCTCCCCTCAAAATATCCCAACCACCAAGCCATAAGTGCTCTTACAAGCTCATTCATTGCTCTTACAAGCACTTATGAGGGCCATTTAAAGCCTTGAGCCTCCTTTGTTGACTCATCCATGCCCTTTCCTCCACCCACTCTCCCTGTGACATGTGTCACTCTCTGATTGATGCTAAACAAGTAGAATCCATGTGCTCCCCTTTGAGTGCATCCCAGCCCTCCCTCACCATTTTTCCATCCTTGCATCTTAACCCTCCATCCCTCAAGCCCTTAGCCTATAAATTGGATCCCCTCCCAAGCCATTTTATCACAATCCTTAAGCTAAAGTTACCATGTCAGTTTGAGAAGCCAAGTTCATACCATTTTCACATATCCACACCAAAAATCCAAAATCCATCTCCATTGAAGCATTTTGAAGCTTGAGCATACATCCCAAATCCATATCAAAGGACACATCTACTAATCAAGTGATCATCCTCATTGAGAGAGCCTATCCATGCCTGATATTCTCATTTGAGGACCTCGCTTTGTCTCATCTAAAGTTTATACTAGTTTTGTTAGTTAATACTTTTTTTAAAAAATAGATTAGTATTTCTTGCTAACATATTAGTGTACACATTTTGGCACGCTCGGTGGGACCCCTCAAGGGTCATTTTAATTTTCATTTATGCTAGTTTTACATGCTTATTTCTCATTTTCATGTTTTGGTTAACCATGCAAAGCTTACATTAATGGCAATATCTTTTGTTTGTGTTACCTTTTGATTTTTCTTGCAGGACCACTTTGAACACCTCAAGAATGTGCTCCCAACCATGTCCTCAGTTTTCACCCAAAAAATGGTCAAAAACACAAAACCTTTTGCATCCTCGTGATCACAGAAACGTGATCCTATGATGTGGGAACACTGCTATTCTCCAATGGGAACGCAAACCCACGACTGCAACTTCGCAGTTCATCAACACACAGCCTTTACCACGTATCATCAAACAAGTCTCTTCATCCTCACTAACAAATCTTCTAGCGGGAATGTGCCTCAGAAACAATGGTATAGTCATCCCCACCTTACCATTTCCTATCTTAAACTTCTTGGG
Organism: Cupressus sempervirens; assembly: GCA_028749045.1. NCBI lineage: Eukaryota > Viridiplantae > Streptophyta > Pinopsida > Cupressales > Cupressaceae > Cupressus > Cupressus sempervirens. The sequence continues at coordinate 794,512,866 of CM053793.1, forward strand.
ACTGTAATAAATTTTTGTCAGCAAGATCATCATTCCCGCTTGCAAGAATGTTTTAAGGCCATAAACCAATGGGATTGCTCTGTCAAAAAGAGCTCTTGAGTTTTTGGCTCGCAGTTTTAATTCTTTTTAACAGTCTTTCCTATCATTCCCATGATCCAGATTTGTGGCGAGATTGTCATTCCCATGAACAGGAACTCTAACGGGATCGCGAACCCACTTGTGGGAACGTGGGTACCCTTGCGAGAATGTTGTTTCTCATATTTTCTCTGTAGAAACACTCCCTTTTTTTGTTGGTCTTGTCAAAGTCATTGTCATTTGTCTTTGCAAATTGGAAAAATGAACTTGTATGTCTAAAAACCCCACAAATTAAAACACTACATTTTGGTGCGTTAAAAAGAACAAACAAATCTCTCTTTTGCATGCAACTTAGGCAAGTTAGATTTTTGAACACTTACTAAATTGGTTAAGTTAAAAACAAATCAACAAGAGTCAAATTGAGTATTTTTTCATTAGACTCACCCTCTTTAATCACCCATCATTTTAACCATTGGTTGCAATATTAGTGCCATATATGGGGATCGGTCTACCTAAGAGAGTGTTAAGTGTTCCACAATTAAATTATACTTAATTAGTTTTTGAGGGTTTGTCTTAACTTATAAGATTTCTTGAATGTCCAAAAGTCTAGATTAAATCGATCACACTTCAAATTTGGGCTTTAAAATTGAACAAGAATCAATTGACATGGAGGGCCTTCGGGCACGCGCTTGAAATTGAACTTTACCCACATCTTTATTTTGGGCTTTAAAACAAAATCACACTCAATCTTGAATGCCTTAAAGAAAATCAATTGATACTTGACGTGGAGGGCCTTTGGGCGCACAAGTTTACTTTCTTGTTGACCCTAACTCTCCTTTGTGTATTCATTATTCAATCACATTTTCTTTTGTTGATGCATCTCAAAGTTGAAATTGAACATTTACATCCTAAACATGTGTACTTGCAAAGTCTAGATTAGAAAACTTAAGTGTTAGTTGGAAAAGAACTTTGTCTTTTGACCCAAGATCATCCAAGTCTTCTCTCCCCTTATCATCTTTTGAGACCATCTTGGGTGCATAAGATTAGGATCCAAAATCTTGTTTAAATTTTAGGATGTCTACTTGGGGATTTCATCACCCCTTGGGATGACCTCAACTCCAGCATTCCAGTGAAGTATAAAGATTGGGAGGTGAATCCAAAGACACCTCTCTTGGGATCAAGATTTTTTCACTCGGGCTAAGCCTCAAGGAACTTTATACCCTTGAGAAGTGAAAGAGGAGAAGTGGGTTACCACTCCTCTCGATTGTGTGACATCTTTTTGGTTTCATCTACGGATTTGGGCCTCACATACCTTATGTATATCAAGGACTCCTTAGATAAAACAATTGTCAGCTTTGTAGCCAACCATCTAGGATGTTCATGTGCTTGAAGTGATTGCTCAAAACATTTGTAAAAGCATACACACTCCTTGGCACAAGTATCGCATTCTAGGAATCAAAACTTCTATTTGGTTGTTCTTATCTATTGCTTGATCTTTTACTTGTTGAATGAATATTTTCCAAACTTGGTCAATTCTAGCATAGGGCATTCTTAGCGTAGTCACTGCCTCCGAAGAACCCCATGGTTGTGATCTTGATCCTTGGAAGTATCTCATGTCAAGTCATCCTAAGACTAAGTTTAAGAAGGCTAAGCTTCCTCAAATACTAGCCTATAAGGAAATCAAAGTAGAACATAAGAAGCATACCCCCAACCCTAGGATTGCCAAATTGGATCAAATTAAGAAAGAAAGAGCTAAAGTAGCATTGCAAATTGAATGGGACTACAAAATCCAAAACCTAACCCTTCGACATGGTGTTAATACAAGCCTTATCGACAACTCTACTGTTACTCATTTTGATTAGGTCCTTCCTTTTTTCTGCACACACTTACACACTTATAGGTTTAATCTCTCATCTAGGAATTGCACTATCCCATTCAAGCATTTGAAGTTAGACCATCTCCTCTCATCTTAGGTTGTTGAAGAAGAATCCTCCACCTATATTTCTTAAAATCTCAACGTCATTTCCTCACTCACTTAGAAAAATCTTTGCATCACATCTCTCATCATCTTGAGTATCCTTGAAACATAACACTTTGCTAGGAATAGGGTGCTTTTGGTGTCCCACATCACCTTGAGCCAAAGGTTAGGGTCACACCTTTTGCATCACCATTACATTTCCCACATTCATATATTAGGAACACACAAGCTTCTTGCACTTAGCACCATATCCTTTAAGCACCCTTAGTATCACCCCTTGCTGCATTTAGGAGAAGCATCCTTTCATGCCATCCACCACACATTTTGGTAGTCACACATGGAAAAAAGACATGGATCATAGTCATAGTGGTAACACATCTTGAGCTAAGCCATACTCTATGGTATCCATGACACCATCAAAGCCACCACCACAAATCCCATAAGAACTAGGATCATCCATAGATATTGAGGCTTTCATGAACCAACCTGGTCATGCTACTATTGTAAATGCCATCATAGATAACAATAAGGAAACCATCATGGAAAATTTCTTATGAGACAATGTTGGTGTCTTCAAGTTTGGACATCCACTACCTATCAGCATAACAGATCCTACTCACCCATTGTTTGGATGGTAACAACCTCAGGTAGAACTAGCAGACCTAACTATCCCCTCGACCCAAGTGTCAGTTCCCATCCCACAGAACACTCATCCCACTCTCACTCAACCATTAGTGCATAATACATCTCAACCAACCTTAAGTATACCATTTGCATCTACTTCCACCACCCATTTTTCTACTCCACCAAATCCTCCATTTGCATCTGCTTCCACCACCCATTTTTCTACTCCACCAAATCCTCCATTTGCATCTAGCAGCACTACCTTTTCATTTCCACCCCATATTGCATCTAGTCCATTTGCTACTCAAATACCACCATTAGGGTCTAATACCTTATCCTCCATCCCACCAAACATCACTATCAACCCCTTTGTAACTAGCCAAAGATCTTCAGCCGCTTTTCCTTTGGGACCTTGGAATTTTATTGCAACACAGACACCTATCATTAGTCTTTCCCCTAGCACTGCAGTCGCATTCACACCTTCAACACTACCATCCACCATGTCACATAGCTATTCACTCCCACCCCTCACCAGCTATTTCTCCATGCCACCTCTAGTCAATAGCCCAAATCCACCACCACTGTAGTTCTCTATAATAAACACTTTGTCACAAATTAACTACCTTGCACCTACTCCAAATCTGTCCTACTTTGACATAGGCACGCAATCCACATATATTGTACATGGTATATATTCCTAGAGCATAGCATAGGCATCATTTGCATTACCACCCTTCCATCCACAATCTTCACATCAGCAGTATGCCCAAGCACCCACACAGAACCACCTCATAGGGCAGTAACCTCATAGTTATCTACCACACCTACCTCAGAAAATGCAACAGTATGCATAGCCCACATCCCATCAAACCATAGCATCTACTCCACCAGTTATGCAAACCATTTTTCCACAGATGCCATATTGTCATCAGAGTTCTCCATATCACACTTTAGATTCTGGCACATATCCCACACTGGGGGCACCTAGATCGGGCCCCCCCACTCCTCCACCTGTAAAGTATAAATGGGAAGAAATGAAGAATGCTCTCAAAGCCCTCAAGGATGGGACAAACACCAAAACTTTCAAATTTGAAAATGATTGCCCATACCCTTTTGATAGGACTATCACATTGACTCCATTTCCTAAACATTTTGAGATCCCCAAGTTTGACAAATTTAGGGGGAAGAGTGATATAGTCACACATGTTAAGGAATTCTATATGCATTCTCAAGAGGTGGCTTATAATGATGTGTTCCTCATGTGGCTCTTTCCCAAGAGCTTAGCAGGACCAACCTTGGAATGGTTCTGTCGCATCCCTCAAGGTACTATTAAAACTTTTGTAGAACTTTCTGAGGCCTTTTTTGCTCAATATACCCATCTTGTTGAGACTGAATTATTTCTAGTAGACCTGTCCACAGTAAAAAAAATGGGAGAAGAGAGTGTTACAAAGTACTTGCAATGCTAGCAGATCCTCACAACAAGGATCTATTGCACCATCCCTGAGCACCATCTTGTCAAGATTTTCATAAACAATGCACAGCCTAGCCTTGCTCATCATATGGTTATGAACTATTTGCAAACATACAAGGACATCAAAGAAAAATTAATGGGCCTTGAGAAAGGCCTCATTAAGGATGGTGTCATCAGATTGTACTAAGAAAACACCTAGGACCATGGGTCGAGCAATGACAAAACCCAATATTGGAATGAAAACAAGAATACAGTAACAGATGGTGCCACAGACACTCGATAGGTCCATATTGTTGGGGTGGCTACCAATGTTCCCACCACATTTTTCCAACAAAAAACTTATCAACGGCAACCTCTTGCATATCACTAGCCACCAGTGCAAACTCATCAACAAATACCTATTCCTCATAATCAAACTAATGCTATCACACTAGTAGTAGGTAGTAAACCTCGTGTTTAGAGGCAACCACAAACATACACCCCATTGGGGGAACCTCTTGATACAATATTCAAAAAATTGGCCTAAGATAACCTCGTTCGATATCCACAAATGCAACCCTTGGAACCCAATCAGTCTAGAGCATCTTGGTACAAAAATAATGAATATTGCAAATTTCATCATGTCAAAGGGCACACTACCCTTAAATGCATGCAACTTAAGGATTATGTATAGGACCTCATTGATTGGAAAGAGATCACAGTGGGGGTACAACCCTCACCTAATGCAAGATTAATGATGTATCAAAATTCTTTTCCTCCTCATAACACAAGCCTAGTAAAGGCACCTGCAAACCCTCCTGTCAAAAAACCTAACAATGCTTCAGGTAAACAAGGTGACAACTAAGACACCTCTCAGAATTATACCTCAGCATACTTAGACTATGGTAGCTTAATTGGTTGCATATCCTAAGTTGAACCATCTGTCAATGTCATCAATATCAAAGGCCCAGACACGTAGTGTGCAGTTGCTACCCATCGAACATGACTCAATATAGCTAGTCCACCTGTATCCACACAAATCAGACCATCGTCAGCAAGACCACCTCCATATCGAGCATCTCCATCAGAATCACCTTCACTAGGGCCACAGTATAATGTCTTGGAACACCTTGGAAACACGACGACCTAGATCTCCATCCTGGATCTCTTACAGACAAGCCCACTTTATCAAGAGATCCTTGACAACACTCTACATGAGTCACACATCCCCTCCGACATAAATGCCACTGAGTTTCGCAACTTGGTTGGCCATCTTTCAGCCTCATGTGCCTTATCCTTCAAAAATACTCATATCCCAGTAGTTGAACCCGATCACATCCTCTCACTTTGCATCGCTATTATGGTTTTTGACTTTGCAGTTAAATGTGTCATGATAGATAATGGATCAGCTCTAAACCTATGTACTCTAAAGTTCATCAAGTATCTAGGATATACTGAAGCAGATATCATCAATGAGGTGATCACCATCAAGGCATATGACAACTTGGAGCATACAATTGAAGGAACCATCTTGCTCCCTATCAAAGTCAGCCCATCCACTCAAGAAACACATTGTCACATAGTTGATCTTAATCTTCCATATAATATCCTCCTTGATCACCCATGGATTCATGCCATGAAGGCAATTCCATCCACATATCATCAGTGTGCCAAATATTTGCATAATGGCACTGAGATAACCATCCATGTAGATCCTAAACCCTTTGCTTATTGCAATGCGGTTGAAGCTTCATACACCAATCACTATCCTGGGATCAAAATTGGCACTACCATGGCGAGCTCCTCTGCCACCTACCACGATCCGGATACCATTTTAGCCTCCACACTCTCCATAGTTAAGATCAACTACCAAGGTTGTGGCTAATATAGTCTCACAGATTCTTTTTCTGTTGGCACCCTACCACTTGACCCACATACTCAAGGATGCACAATACATCAATGGCCTATACCAGAAACTACCTCTTGACTCCACCAGTTGGGCCCTACCACTGTTTTGACCATAGGTATCCTTAATGGAGAAAAAAATTCACTAGACATTAACACATGGCTGTACAAAGAGCCACCTCCTAAAAGTGAAGCACTTCTTGATCACTTTAAACAAAAATATCCCTGGTCACATCGCTTGGCCACGGAACAATGGGATTATCAAGGAGGTGGTTTAGGCTGCCAGGAATCAAGCATGAGACAGCCTATAGAAGCACACCAAGGGAAAATAACCAAAGGCTTGGGCTATGGACTCCCCACAACTGGGGGCACTACAATGAAAGGTCACGCCTTTATGAACATCTGAAACACTCTCGTTGAGGTTGAAGACATCTCTGAGGAAGTTGAAAAGAAAGCTTAAGATGATATTCTCCTTGACAAAATAATACTCAGAGCCTCGGTGCTCTACCAATTATCCCTTAATCTCATCAACCTCCCCCTCACTCACCATGAACTCATAGATTGGGACCAACCAAGTGTCATTCATGTTGACGAGTTTTCTATTGAACACATGCTCCTTAAATTCATGAGAGCAGAAATGCCACATAAATGGCTGCCTCCACCATCGGCGTATGTCTACAAGCTAGATCCTATAGGTTACTTTGGGGAGGAGGAAATCTCTAGTTCCAAAAATGAAATGCTAAAAGAAAAAGTAAAAAAGCAAAATATTAAAAGAAAAACATCCCATGGTGAAAAATCCTGTGGAGCACCATTAGGTGACTCAAAAAATGAAACAAAGATAAAGGACATATCCAACGGTGAAAACATCTCAGAGGCACCTAAGGATGAAGATTTCATCCTCCCCCCATAGGAGCATTGACCTCCTATATCTTCAGTTCTGACAGAAGAAACTCGACCTATAGATATCAGTCTGACAGAGATACCACATATCACATACATCGCAGCCTCTTTACCACCTAAACAAGCAGAGCTTCTTCTTGAAGTCCTCCATGAAAATATAGGCTACTTTGCATGTTCATATCAGGATATGTTAGGGTTGGACCCCAAACTAGTTGTACACCATCTGGTAGTAGATCTAGGGGCCAAGCCCATCAAATAGAAACTTCAAAAAATGCACCCCAAGGTGGCTTTATTAGGTAAAGCAGGGCTAGAGAAGTTGTTGGAGGCCAAAATCATTTGACCAATAGATTATTCTAAATGGATTTCTAATATGGTGCTTGTTACCAAGCCCTCTGGTGATATCAAAATTTGCATCAATTTTTAGGATCTTAATAAAGCTTGTCCAAAGGATGACTTTCCATTGCCAAATATCGACATGATTGTGGATCTCACCGCAGGTCTTGAACTCTTGTCACTAATGGATGGTTTCTCTGGATATAATTAGATTTTTATAATAGAAGAAGATCAACATAAGATGACATTTACTACACCTTGGGGCACATTTTGCTACAATATGATGCCCTTTGGGTTAAAGAATTTTGGGGCAACCTAAAGTGAGCGATGACGGTCATCTTCCATGACCTAATCCATAAGATACTTGAGGATTACATGGATGATATTCTAGTCAAATCTCTCAATACATTGGACCACTTATCTCACCTTGAGGAAGTGTTTAACCGATTGGCAGAATATCATCTCATGCTAAATCCAAAGAAGTGTGTCTTTGGTGTTACTTCAGGAAAGCTCCTACACTTCATTATGTCACAGCGCAGTATTGAGATTGACCCTAAGAAGGTCAAAGCCATCATGGATGTGGCTCCCCCTAAGACACTTAGGCACCTTCGTTCTTTGCAAGGAAAACTCCAATCAGTCTGGCAATTCATTTCTCATCTTGCTGATAAGTGTCAACCTTTCACTCACTTGCTTAAGAAAGATACAAATTTCAAATGGGACACAGCTTGCCAGTGCAATTTTGAGCTCATCAAGTAATACTTAGCTAATCCACCTATTTTGGTTCCTCTAGTTATAGGGCACCCACTCATATTGTACATCATAGCTACTCCTATAGCATTAGGTGCTCTGCTAGCACAACTTGATAATATAGGGACAAAATGAGATATTTATTACATCAGTCAAACATTAGTGGGATATGAGCTCAACTACACACCAATGGAGAAGGCATGCTTAGTAGTAGTGTTTTCCACCTAGGAGCTACATCACTACATGTTGAGTCATACTATACAACTGATATCAAAGATTGATCCATTAAAATATATGCTCTCTCTTACAGTACTCATTGGATGCCTGGCAAAATGGGTTATGCTCCTCAGTGAGTTTGACATTCAATATGTTGAAAAAAAGGTCATCAAAGGCTAGGCTATTGCAGATCACTTGGTCAATGCACCCTTAGTTGTAGATCACCCACTCATCATGGAATTTCCAGATGAATACATCTGTTTTATAGAAAAACAATCACTCTAGAAGCTATATTTTGATGGCTCCTATAATCTCATGGTTCCGGTGCAGGTATAATCTTGGTTACACCTCAAGGCAATTATATCCCTAAATCTTTCAAGCTACAATTTTGGTGTACCAATAACATTGCAGAGTATGAGGCCCTTTTTGTAGGACTAAAAATTGCCATTGAATGGAATATCACAAAGCTTTAGATCTATGGTGATTCTCAGCTTATCATCAAACAAGCTTTGGATGAATATCAAACCAAGGATGACAAGTTACTACTTTACAAAGATCTGGTTTATCAACTAAAGGATCATTTCACTTAGATGTAGTTCGTACAAATACCTAGACTCTAGAATAAGGCAGCTAATGCTATGGCTACTATTGGTTCTCTCTTGGAAATACCACACGAAGCTATGCAGTATGAATTCTCGATTGAGTAGCTGCATGAACCTGCATATGAGAATGATGAATCAACATGGGTCTGTATCTTGGTTGGTGCCCAATCTCCATGGTACCACAAAATTCATGCTTACCTACTAAATGGTATCATATCTCCTCACCTCACATGAACCCAATGCCAAAACCTTATTCGCAAAGCTTCCCGTTACACTATCATCACCAAAACCTTATATCATTGTGGTTATCATGATACTCTCTCTTGATGTTTAGATCAAAATGAGGTTGCAATGGCTCTCAAAGAGGTACACATTGGACTTTTTGGTGCTCACACAAGTGAGATGGTGCTAGCAAAGAAGATCCTTTGGGCTTGATATTATTGGCTTACTCTATAATAGGATGCATGTGAATTTGTGAAACAATGTTTACCTTGTCAACAACATGCTAATTTAATCTGGGCTCCAGCATAGGACTTTCAACCCATTACACCACCATGGACTTTTGCCTGCTGGGGATTTGATCTTATTGGTCTTATTGTGCCACTTTCTTTAGAAGGGCACAAGTGGATAATCACCGCCACTGATTATTTCACTAAGTGGGTCAAAGCAGTTCCCATTATTACTGCCATAGGAGTTCAGGTGTCCAAGATTATATTGTATCATATCATATGTCACTTTGGCATCCTAGCTACCATATTCACAGACCATAGAGGTAATTTTGGAAACTTAAATATGGAAGAATTGTGTGCTTCCCTCTACATTCACCATCACTTCTCGAGCCCATATTTCCCACAAGGTAATGGTCAGGTTGAGGCAACTAATAAAACCCTCCTCAAAATCCTCAAGAAAGTTGTCAATGATTCCAGCCATGATTGGCATTTGCAAATTAATCCCACCCTATGGGCATACCACACTTCATTCCGTATAGCCACTGGCACAACTCAATACTCCTTGGTCTATGGTGTTGAAGTAGTCTTGCCTATTGAGGTTGAACTCCCATCACTCCACATTTCTCTCCGAGGATAGATATCTGATGAGGAATATAGAGTGGCTCAACTTACTCAACTGGATCTACTTGATGAGAGAAGAAAATAGGCCTACGACCATCTCATGGTCTATCAAAGTCGCCTCAAGTGCAATTTCAATAGGAAAGTCTATCTAGGAAATTTTTCAAGAAGGTGACATGGTCCTTAAAGAGAATATGAAGGTTCAAGCTGACCGATAAAAGAAAGGCAAGTTCGAGCCCACTTGGCTTGGTCCTTATGTGGTCACATCATCTTTTGGCTCAGGAGCCTATCAGCTATCTACCCTTGAAGGTGAAGTCCTAAATGATCCTACTAACATTATCCACATCAAGAAATTCTATGCCTAAAGGATAGAGTTTACAAAATCAAGGAAAGAAAAAAGGCATAAAGAAAAAATAAAGCATCCAATGGTAAAAAATTGGCAATTCAAGCACCTTGGATAGGTCCCTAGTGAAGACCTAGAAAATAGGCACCAGGTGTACTACAACCCTTCCATTATCTACCATCAACACACACACCTTTATCACCCCTCGATATTTTATCACTCATCCCATCCACTTTTCCAAGGTGTTCCTTATTGTTATTTTCCATACTTTGCAACATCATCCTCTAGCACTTTGCACTATGTAACATCCCATCTTATTTATAGCATCCTATGTACCATACTTGATATATCCTACTATTGTACTCTACTAGATATACCCTATTCCATTCTTTTTATCCTTACCATATGTAGCATATATGGCCCATATAACATGTGTCTCATACCCCCTACACTAACCCTTGTCTCCCATATACTGTACCTATGTGAATATAGCAGTATCCGAACCCCTGTACATAAATCATGCTTTACGTAAACCCACCTCAACAAAACCATGTATTATAACAATGCTATCCCCTCATCCTAATCTTTCCCCCATCATGAATATACCTACTACTATGTTTTTATGTCTAGTCACGAGTTCCCATGTCCTTAACTAATCATGCTTGTGCATACTATCCAGGTCTTGTTGCAACTCGTTAGTTGATCCCTTTGACAAAAGGTTCCTTTCTCACCTTTGCGGAATCTTTTGGTTGTTTCATTTTTTTGGTTGATTGTTTCCATGAATCTTTTGTTGTTTCCTCCTCAAGATCACCATAATCATTTCATATCATGTTGTGTGTTGACTAGGACAACTAAGGAGGTTGGTTTCGATCATAGTCTTTGCTGCTTGTGAGTTAGTTTGATATTATCCTTGCATATTTCCAACATGTTTTCATCTTTTGATAAAACATGATGCACTAAGGTAATCTCATTTTCTTGTGGATCATCTAGCATCATTCCAACACTGATCTCTCCAAGACTCATGTGTGATTTTGGGGCAATCCTTGCATGCCTATTTGAGTCAATCCTATGGAATTTTGGCGAAAAGACCTTGACATTCTTAGTAACCTTGGCAGATCCCTAATAATCCTATATCAAATTAAGTGTTCACACTACATAGTGGTACTTCATCATGAAGTACCCCAGGCTCAAGCTTCCTCCTCCTTGCCATCACCCCTCTATCACTTTTTCCACACTCAAAATCATTTGATTCAAAGCCTCAAACATAAATTCTCATCTTATTCTCATCATGATGTGATCCCTATCATAAGTTACTATCCTAGCTCTAAAAGTCTTTGCTATCCTCCTGACTATGAGTTTGTTGGTCACTCTTTTTCCAATATTATTCTCCTTAGAGTCAGTATCTCCTATGAACACTTTTCATATCATAGAACGCTATCATAAGTCAAAAACATTGGTTATCTTATTCCACCATCATTGTTTGTCTTGCATCTCCTAAGAACTCGTATGTTATATTATCATTGCATTTGATCTTTTTATGTTGTTCTCACATGATTATCATAAATCCTAGGTGTATCTTTTAGTTTGTGTTCTTTTAGCGTATCATAAATTCACTGCTCTCTCTTAGGGTTCATTTTAGCATAGTCATTCATCATTAAATTATGGTTCATTCTAGCATTGTCATTCATCATTAGATTATCAATCATTTAGCATAGTCGCTCATCATTAGATTGTGATTCATTTTAGCATTATAGTCCTTTATCATCAGGTTAGGTTTCATTTTAGCATTCAAGTTCATCATTTAAAGTTGTACTTTATTTTGTGTATTTTCATCTTTTATTTTGTCAAATTATTATTTTTAATCTTTTTCCATCTTTAGTTAAACATATCCTAAGTGTCATGACATTATATTCTTTTTTTTCCATATCATTAATTTTTTGTTTATCCTTTAGTTGGTAATTCATTTTAAATTTGTCACTTGTTTTTATAGTTTGTACTTATAGAACATCATACCAAATAACTCTCCAAAGAAATCAATTCTTCGGGATCACCTCACATCTATCATAAAGCAACATCACATCATCAGGATCATATCAAACACCTATCATACTACATGACATCTATCATACAGAAAATCTCATCATCATCACATCTAAAACATCATAAGGAAAATCATGTCATCAAGAATCACATCACATCTATGATATCATAGATCAAAATCACATCACATCATATCTACACTATCATAGCTGAATCATATCAAAATCATATTATATCGTGTATAGAATGTCATCAAAAATCACATCCTGCATCACAAACTGTTAGCACAATCAAAAAATCATAGCACATGTCGCATCTTGCAATTGTCAACAATACCATCAAAACATCACTATCAACCACTATACATAAACCCCACCAGTCCATAACACATATAACACTAGAATCATCATCATCATATATATATATATATATATATATATATATCAATGAAAGAATGAAAGAATAAAAGTCCATAAGTGTACAATGTCCATCTAGTACAAATGGGTCTGAGCCCACACAAAATCTCCATGTGTCTCACAAATAGCCTATATATATAGAGTACTCAATATCCCAAAAAGATGCCTGCTCATCGATGGTAAACCCATTTTCCCTGCATCATTAGTCTCCTCTTGTGCCCCTCTCTCGGCCCCTGGTTCTAGTGGTGGTGGAGGTGGTGGCCCCATCAGTCCTCCCCCTATCCCAAAGCTCTCTGCCTCCTCTCCCATCCCACGCTACTGGCTTGGCCCTACCCTCTAACTATGCCCTATGCACTGGGACCCACCCGCACTCTCTCCCCCAGTACTCCATCCACTCTCCCCTCCTTCCTACATCCCTGTGTGGGTACTTGCTATGCCTAACCAAGTCAGCTTCCTGTAATGCTTAATCTGTGATGCTAGCACTACAACATGGTACCTCCCTCAGTAGAACCTAGCCCTCTCCCTTAACTCCTCCATCTCTACCTATAGTCTTCACAACTCATCCAATCCCCCTCCCACTACCACCTATGCCCGTAGGTCGCCAACTCCACCACCAAACTATCTCGCTCCTATTGGAGAGCATCTAATCTCGCCTATACCCCCTACCACTCAACCATCATGACATCCAACCTCCCCTCCACCTTGCCCACCTCTGTTTGTAGCCTCCCCACCTCCACACCTGCCCTATCTGCCTACCTCTAGGCTGTATCTCACTCCTATCTAAACTAATCTTTCTCTACCCAGAGCTGATCTCTCTCCTACTGAGTGTCAAAAAGTAGCTAGCTCATCACTGCATGTGCCTGCTCTAGTGAGGCATACCAACCTACCAATTTGTCATCTCCTCCCCTAGCCAATGATCCTCTTTCTTCTCCCCCTACCACCCTCTATCGCTCTTGTGCCTCCTCTCCTCCTCTCTCTGGCTAGGCTCCCCTCTCCTTCACTCTCCTCTCTGGCTCAACTCTCCTCTCCTCCCCCACCACCCTCCTCCTCTAACGGGTAGGCTCCTCCTCCTATGCAACCACTACTGCACCCTATCACAATCCCCTTGCCACATATCACCCCTATTAGGCTGCTTGGGCTAGCTCCCCTCCCACCACCACTGCCCTTGTGCCCTGTGCTCTCCCCACTGGTCTCAGCCTCACAAAAGTATCTCGTTACTCCTGTGTGGAGCCTACATCTACTGCCCTGCCAAACCAATCCCACTGCTATAGCTCCAGCTCTTTCCATGCCCTCAACAACCCATTCCTCTATAAGGATGGCTTGTACATCGACACTAGCTCACGGGTAACCCATTGATACCAGTGCGGATCTCCCACTACCACCTCCTATCACCCAAACTACTGCAGTGCCCTATCCGGCCTATACTACTCTGCAATGTGCTCCCATCTCTTGAACACAAAGCATGGGAAAATGGTGTAGGGGAGCTACTCTCCCTCCTCTGCCCACAGTCCCAGGCCCATGTATGGCCTCCACACCACTGCTACTATCTCATCAATCCACACTCTCCAATAATCCACTAAATTCATATGATGATATGTTAAAGGCTAAGCCCAGCTATATACCACTAGCTCCTTTGGCTGCCTATCCCTGCATCCTAATGGCCTGAGCACTACAATATGCTCCCATGCCCACACTTGTAATAGTGTCGAGAAACCAATACTCCTCCCCTATTGGTTGCCGCCTTGGTACACTATCTGATGAAGGTCCTGATATAACTCAGCCAACATCAGAGAAGCCCATGCAGCTGGTTGTCCCACATCTACAATCTGCATCACCACTGGAATCAATGCCAACATCACACCTATACCACTTGTATCTGGGGTAATATACCCCAAAACACAGAAGAAGATCTACCTCTACACCATCACATGATCCAGATGCTTGTCCAATGCAAACTATCCTCATCAGATCTTGTACTCCACTGCTAGCCCCATCAGTCTCTGCACAGCCACCTCTTCTGTCAACTCTCTAGTCGCCATGACTAGCATCCCTCGCACTGGCAGTCTGAATATCTGGTACACATCCTCCAGCATCACTTTCATCTCCCCCGTCAATAGGTGAAACATCGCTATCTTACTATACCATCTCTCGCATAGTGTTGTAACCATCATCATATAAGTACAGGTATGGGGCAACCTCGCCAGGTGGCCTAGCCTAATCACCTCGACATGCACCCAATCAGCTGGCATCAACATCTCTCCCACGCACAACATTGCTACTCACCACTCTTGTGACACTAATGCATCTAGCTACCACTGCACACAACCAAAACCAATCCAACTATTAGTTTTCTAGCTCCTTGTTTATCTTACACCCTGCCTTCCCTCAACCCCAGCTTTTTCTGACTTGATTTTGCCAAAAACTACATTCTCGTAGAAATAGTGTTCCCACAAAGCCTATCCTCCCACGGTCTCATGAAACTATATTCTAGCTGGATCACGATGTTGCCTCTACTCTCAATCCCTTGACCTTTTCCCCTGATCCTGCTAGCACATTCCTGCAATCTCTCTAGCTAGTGATCCCGTCGACCCTTGATCTCGCGGGGTCACATTCCTACACTATACCCTTTTAACCCCTTTCCCATTGTACAATAACCTTAGCCCATGGGGATGCTTTCTCGCTACCTAAATTGTGTTCCTCATCACTGGGACACAGTCCTGCTGACTTTATCTTGTTCTTGCATGACATATCATCTCGAAATTGCTTTCTCACAAATGATTGTTTAAACCCTTGCATCCTCCCACTCAATGCCATTTTTTGTGGGATCACGATCCCACTGATCTCGCTCATGTTCCTGCTGAACCTGTGCCTACGAGATCACATTTTCGCTTTCATGGGAATGATATAACACATGCATAAACAAAAATAATGAATAGCTTTTAGACCCTACCACTCAATCAGGTGTCCCTCATACTTGTACTTGTCGCACTATGTTCGCTTGATGCTCTAGTCGCCCAATACCCACCATCATAATCTCTACTATAGAGCTCCTAATAAGCAATATCTCCTCCTCAATTTGACTACAAATGACCCCTTCTAGCCCCCTCTTCGCACCTTATACCCCACCTTGGTGCCCTACCTACCCCTCTTGGTCATCCCACCCTTCCAAAACACATTTTTATCCCGCAAAACCAACACCAAACAACTTTGTACACTTGTAACAACTCTTGATTAGCTATTTCGCTGCATCCTTTAGCTCAATCTCCTATCCCCAAAGTGTTATCCCTCATCTTAGGTACTCTCCAATGAATCCTTGTAGGATATAGCTTTCCTCCTATCTAATCTTGGTCCATTAGTACCTCATCCTACCCATCTCATTAGCAAATAGTTCTCTTTTAAATTTTTGCTTTATTTTTTATTTAGCTTCTTCCCTTTTGGGTCCTCACGTATCTTTTCCAAACACTCTCTTTGTTCCCTCTTCATGGTTGCCATGATCTTCCCTATCATGGTATGCTACGAATGGGGCAATCTAAGCTTAAGGTCTTGATCCGGTCTTTTGATTGTTTTTCTTTTCTGCTTATGGCTTACCTAGTGTTGGTTCCATGTTGATTCCTCTAGGATTCATGTGCGATGCTGGGGCAATCCTTGCATGTTTTTTTTGCATTCATTCGTACATCCTCTAGAAAGTTTGTAAAAAGGCCATGCTATTCTTAGTAACCTTGGCCATTAACCAACATTCCTATATTAAATCTTGTGCTTAACTATGTGGTAGTACTTCCTTTCATCTCCATTATCCCCCATCCAAACCACTTTATCTTCCCATCATCCATCCCTTCCTCCTCATCTCCTTTTATCATGCTCCACCCCTTCACTCCTCCCCCCCCCAATCCTTAATTGTCCTAAGCTTGCTTCCTTTTGTGAATCTGACCTCCCTTTATCATTCTCCCATAGTGAGAGTTTGAGCTAATTCAGCCCCTTTTCTTTGCCAATCTGTGTCTCTGCTCGTCTCGAATTCTTATGCTTTTCAAGAAGCCATCAAGCCTCAACTTCTCTCTCTCTGCCACCTTCTTGAAGTAGCATCTCTAAGTCTAGTCTCTCCTCTTCTTATATGAGACTAGGGCAACCTTGTTGCTAAAACATCTTCCTCATGTCATCTTTGTTCAAACTTCTTTGACATAGTGTTGTCTCAACACTATGTCAAAGAGGGGAAAAATGTAGACACTTAAATTTGATTACATCACTTTGGTAATCCTATTTAGCTATCTCTAAAGGCATCATTAATTAAATCCTTTGCCATCCCCTAGTTGATTAATTTAATTAATCATTTATAGTCCTAATTGATAAATCAAATAACCCATCATTTATCAATTAAATTCTATTCTCCTATCTAATTCCAAATCCCAAATTTATTTCACTTTAATAAATAAAAACCCTCAAATCTAATAGCCCCCAAACTATCCTAAATTCTCCATCTAACCTAATCCACCCCATTCACCCATACTAACTAAGCTTAGTGACTAACTCACCACCCTCATCAATACCATCCACTTGCACATCTCTAACATCCCTAATATAATCCTAACCCAAGCCTAACCCATACCCTAATCATTTGCACAATCCTAAATGAGCTTAAGACTTTCCTAATCCAAACCAAAGTCTCCCCTCAAAATATCCCAACCACCAAGCCATAAGTGCTCTTACAAAGCCATGAATGACTCTTACAAGCTCATTCATTGCTCTTAAAAGAACTTATGAGGGCCATTTAAAGCCTTGAGCCTCCTTTTTTAACTCATCCATGCCTTTTCCTCCACCCACTCTCCCTGTGACATGTGTCACTCTCTGATTGGTGCTAAACAAGCACAATCCATGTGCTCCCCTTTGAGTGCATCCTAGCCCTCCCTCACCATCTTGTCATCCTTGCATCTTAACCCTCCATCCCTCAAGCCCTTAGCATATAAATTGGATCCCCTCCCAAGCCATCTAATCACAATCCTTAAACTAAAGTTATCATGTCAGTTTGAGAAGCCAAATTCATACCATTTTCACATATCCACATCAAAAATCCCAAATCCATCTCCATTGAAGCATTTTTAAGCTTGAGCATACATCCCAAATCCATATCAAAGGACACATCTACTAATCAAGTGATTGTCCTCATTGAGAGAGCCTATCCATGGCTCATATTCTCATTTGAGGACCTCACTTTGTCTCATCTAATGTTTATACTAGTTTTTTTAGTTAATGCTTTTGTTTTTAAATAGATTAGTGTTTCTTGCTAAAATATTAGTGTACACAATTTTTTTGAGAACACAATTTGGACTTTTGAGTACCCTTTAGGAATGTTAGTGTTCCCTTGCTTTGATAGATTAGAGATTTTATGTTATGTTGTCATCTTTGGTCTTCATTTTTTAGTTTGAGCATGTTAGTTTGTGTAGTGGCATTTGGAGATCCATTCGTGTTTGGTTAGTCTTTAGTTGCAATCCTTGTGATCCCTATTTGATTTTTTCTTTTGCATTCATACTTGTGTGTGTGTGTGTGTGTGTGTGTGTGTGTGTGTGTGTGTGTGTCTGTGTGTGTCTGTGTGTGTATATCTTGGCTTATATTTATCCTTGTTCTAAGGACCTTTGGGTGGGTCATTACATCTAGTATCAGAGCCCATGTCGCAACATTCAGATCTCTGTGCTATGCTTCCACTATGTTAGTGTTTTCTATTTGTGTATTGATATCTTTTGTTTACTATTTTGATATCTCTTTCATTCATATTTGTATCTCTTATACTTGTGACATATGCTTCTTACTTGTATCTTGTGATTTCTAAGTGATGCCTCCTACATGCAGACCCAGTGGTCAAGGTGGTAAACAATGAGTTGTTTAAGAAGAACACCATGAGGAGGAATGACAGGATGGTGAGGGAGAATAGGGTAACAACAATCAGGGTGGCATCAGGGTATTGATGTTGGTGCTACAAGAGATTCTTTCTCAGTTGGGACCTCATGCAAAGGAAAACCAATGTGACAATAACTACGAAGAGGAATCTCATAATGGAAACTCCCATCAGTTAGAGCATAGAGACGAGGAGCATGAATATGAACATTTTCATACACTACTTGGCAAGAGAGGGCACCAACGGAGGGGTTGTGGTTATAATGATAATGATGACTTCACCTAGGTGGAGATGATGTGAGAACTTCAAAGGTCCAAACCACCACTATTTAATGGCCATCGGATAGGGCTCAAGGTTGAGACCTAGTTACTAGATATGGGGCATTGCTTCTCCCTATTACATTGAGGGAGCAATGTGAAAGCCCATTTTGCTATGACACAGCTAAGAGAACATGGTTTTATTTGGTGGGATATGGAGAGTAAAAATCTTAATATTGATGTGGTGGATCTAACTTGGGAGATCTTCGAGGAGAGGTTTAGGGAGGAATTTCTTTCTCCATAGTACTATGAGGCCTATATTGATGAGTTTCATTAGCTCAAGAAGGGGAATATGATAGTGGACTAGTATGAGAAGCATTTTCTTGGGTTGAGCTAGTATTTGAGCTATTGACATGATAAGGAACTCCTTAGGTAAAATTTTGTTAAGGGCCTTAGGGACTTTATCATTGGAGATGTCCAAGTTCATCAAATAAGGATGCTTGTACTTTTTCTAGAGAAGGAAAGAATTCTCAAGAGCAATGTGGCTAAGGGATTTGGTAGAAAATTAGGTGATTAGAGACATAGTGCATGAACCTTAGGGCAATATGTGCAAGTTCCTCAGTCCTTAGATAAGGGCCGAACCCAATTGACACCCTCACAAGGTGGGAAATGTCATAGTTATCAATGAGGATTTTGGTCAAAGGGTGGACAGAATTTAGGTACCTCAGGGAAGAAAGGAGATGACCAGAGTCATGGTTAGAAGTCTCAACAGCATCCTCCGCCTTAGAGTAGTTAGAAAAACTTTAGAATCATTTTTAGGCAAGTTCAAAGTGGATTCTAGGAGAAGTTTCTAAAAGAGATATGAGATATGAGGTAAATACATTGTATCCTACCTAATCCATCCAAACCATAAATTGGGTGATGGAGAATGAGAGGAAAAATATCTTAATTTTCTATTTATAGGAATGGCTAGTCATGAAGCAAGGTTATCATCTGCAAGAACCTAAGGAAGAAAAGGATTCAAGGGTTTTGCTTCATCTAATGACCTAAGAGAAGAGTCTACAATGACATGTTAACCAAAAAGGATTAAGAAGATGAATGCTTGAAGGGTGAACAAGATATCCAAGCTACAAAGTATGAAGGCCAAGAAGAATTGAGGATTGAACAGAGATCTATAATCTACAAATGAAGTTGTAAGTTATATCAAATCAAAGCATTACTATTACTCTAGATAACAATTGTATCAGTCTAGGGTAAATCCTTTGGATTAAGGTTGACCTAACAATCATTTGTAAATTATTTAATCGGGTGACATACCAAGTGAATGGTCTAAAGTCCTCTAACAAGGCTCACTCCTAACAAGATGATTAAAATCCTTTAACAAGGTCAAATTTAACAATGTGTATTGTAACCTTTAATAGAGTTGGCCTTTCAAAGGGCATCACTTCAAAAGAGTGAAAAGAGTAGCATGTTACTGGTGGTTTTTCCCAAATTTTAAGTGATAGTATAATATTATGGATGCATGCATGATGAATAATGTTTTATGGGTTCACTAACCTATGAAAAGTTTTGTTTATACATCTAGACCTTGGATAACTGATTCACCCCCCCCCCCCTCTTAGTTATCCTAAAGTATTCCAACACATAGGAAAAGAATTGTAGAGAGAATAATATTAATTTATAGAAGTATAAAAGACATTTAAGATGTAAAGACCATAAAAAAAGTCAATTAAGGCTATAATAGATAATTAAATCAACATTTCAAGAATGTAGTTCTAAGTAGTTTAATTATTCATGTATTGATCATTTCCTAATTATGATGTAATCACTGAAAACTATAATTTATTGATATTCGCAAGGCACTGAGGTTGTTTGCAATTAGGGATAGTATATATGTTTTCCTTTAGGTGTAATATAATTAAACAAGACTATTATATAGTGAGTGCTAGTCTTCCACCATTTTTTAAACAAATTTAGGTTTTCCATGTAAAAAAAAACTTGTGCAATGTGTTATGGCATTATTGTTTTAATATATTCACTTGAATACAATAATTTACAAAATGAATGAGTAGTGATGGTTAAATTTTTATAATGTGTATTTTGAATCTCACGTCTCCCCCGACTACCTTGGGATCTAATGGTAATTAACATTGTTACTATACATTTACTTTCAAAACTAGTTATCAAACCATGATTCAACACACAATGTCAATGACATAACTGAGGAGTAAAACTTTTACAATACTATAGTATCCTAATATTGCATTAGGGAGAATAAACAACTTTTCATCTAACACATATTGACCTAATCAAAAGGTTTTTATAATTCCCTTTGAAGTAATATAGAAAGAAAATTATTGTACTTAACATTTTAGTGAAATAAATGTACTAATAGAGTTCTAAATCAAAATTTCAGCATCTGTATGACAAAAATCTACACCTAAAAATTAATTAATGACATAAAAATTGAAATACAAACCCAATTGAAAGCAATGAAAAATAAATGATTATTTTAGTTGTCTAAATCTGCCCCAAAAATGGCATTCTTCATATCTTACAATAAGTTTCTAGATTCTAACTCCATGATGTTATGTAGTAGATGATCCATTCATTGAACAACCTATTTTAATCCCTATGAAAATACCAGAACAACAATTTTCAATCACTATCAATTTTAGAGTAACTTACATGTCAATTCTCTTAATTGTATCACATCCAATTCATCAAAATTAATGCTACATTAATCTTTTGTTGAATTATCCAAAAATAGATTAAACAATAAAAGTTTAGCTCAAAATTGTGCACAAGACATGTTTGATTAGTGTTCCAATATGACAACATTGCATTGTTACTCTTTAGATTTGAGGAATACATTTCTTCTAATTATACATGCTCATCATTAACTAACAATTTTGAAATCACAACTTAAACATTATAGTGTGAAAAAAAAGTATCCACTAAATCACATCCAATTCAACAAAATTAATGTATCACATCCAATTCATCAAAAATGAAGTTATTTTAACATGTGTTGAAGTAATTGAAAATAGACCCAAACAAAACTTAGCTCAAATTGTACATTAGACAAGTTTGATTAACTTTCTAATATGACATTATATGATTTTTTTAACATTAAAATTTGAGAAATAAATTTCATTTACTTATGAATGCTCATCATTAACTAAAAATTTTGAAATCACAACTTAAATATAAGATATCAACAAAACTTTATAACCCTCATGACATATATTCAAACTACTTATGCAAAAACCTATATCAAATGATCTCAAGAGTTTTCTTAGAAACTCAAGCTTCCAAAAACCCTCTTCTAAACCAAAATTAGAAACCATTTGCACCATCAAGATATCCAAAAGCTCAACACCAAACCCTAAATTCTAGACTCGTCAAGTGTATAGAAAGAGACAAGAACGTCTTGTCCCCCTGGTGGAAGGCTTGAGATTGTTTTTCGAGACTGTACCCTATAGAAACAATAAAATCTATGAAGATAGAATAGATCTAATCCACCAGATCAACCAAATGTTATATGAAAGGGCTAAACTTGTGGAGGGCCACTAAAATCTCATATTTGCAATCGCTTTCCACACTGAAATATCTCTGTTTTGAAATCTTGTACACACATCCCTAGTGAGTCTATGGAAGCTCCCTTATGTCATATTATAAGTCCCTCACATCTACACAGAATAATCTTTGCATAGAAATCTTGAGCAACACAAAAATTGTGCGCCTATATATAGTGCTATGGTCCTCATCAGTCTATCAAAGTTGTCTCATACCGTGATATAAGTCCCCACTCCATAAAAGATGTTGTAGTGAAATTATATAAATGATTGGGCTATTCCAACCTCAAAACACTTTAACAGAGACCCAACAATCAATGTTATCATCTTCCAATCCTTTCAGATGCATTCAAAATTGCACTCAATGAGGGGTCACATATGTGTTAGAGGGAACAATCCTTTCATCCTACATAGGTAGCAGGTTTTAAGCATCTTATATTATTCAAGTACCTCAAGTGTACAAGTTGGTGCATTCCTCGCATGCTCAAGTTATAAAATGACAACAGAGATGTGAGAAATATTAAAACAAATTTAAAACTCAAACTCACAACCCTAAAAATTGATTGCACAACCCTAAAATTGCTCGACAAAAACTATTACCGAGTGATAAAATTTGTTCAGTAACCAAAGAAAATAGGTGGCAGGAGAGTTTACCAAGTGAGCTCAGTAAATGAAGGATAAACAACTCGGTAACCAAAGGATACCGAGTGAGATCGGTAAATGAAGGACTCGATAGACATTGTAGGGTGTGATTACTGAGTGAACTCAGTAAGCAATGCGATTACTAAGTGAACTCGGTAGCCACTAGAAAATGGAGCTTAATAGATGCAGATACTGAGTGAATTCGACAGAGACAGCAAAGAATGATTTCTACCAAGGACAATACCGAGTGCAAACTTATGACATGAATATTTTCACCATTAAAACCAGAGACCTAAAGCTTGAAATACTCAAACAATAAATTTCACAAATGCAATGAACAAGAAGCAATGGAATCACATATGCCTGCTTGCTTACTATTCAACTTGATTCAAACCATTACAAAACTAGGAGCATTCAACTTCAACCAGAAAACCCTAAAATAACCCTAAACTGAAAAACTAAAAAACTTTAAACTTTAAACTTCAAACTTGTAGCTCTAATGGCTGCATACTACAATGCCTGGAGAAATCACTACTTCAACAGGTCAAATCAAACAAATGATAAAATTATAGAATGACAAAAGAAGAACCACGTGCAACTGTAGGCACGAAATGAACTTTCTTTTCTCTACACTCTGACGTCTGGATCTGCTGATCACTTCTCTCTTCTTCCTTCTTTGCAACTTCTAATCTGCTCTTCTTCCCACCGGTCAAATGAATCTGATCATTCCTTTTATTATACTTACAAAGTGTTTTCCCCCCATTTCTAAATTTGAAAACTCACCCACTGCATTTATGTTTCTATCTATTATGTTGGTCATCAGGTGGTAGGTGGGCATTTGGCTCTAGGGAGAAACGACCATCTGCATTTAATATTCCAACACTCCCCCTTTGTCCCAAGCCAAACAAACAAGGATCACTACTGATCCAAATCAACTACACCAAGACTCCCTCTTAGGTGTACAAAAGTTCCAATGCCTAATGGCTTAGTAAAAATGTCTGCTAGCTACTGCTCAGACTTACAAAATTCCATCTTGATATCCCCATTCTCCACCAACTCTCTAATGAAGTGATATCTAATATCAATATGTTTACTTCTCCCATGGAGGACTAGATTCTTGGACAATACAATTGATGAGATATTGTCACAATAAATTGTGGTTCCATCCTCTTGCCTTTCATTCAAATCTGTCAAGATCCTCCTTAGCCAAATAGCTTGACATGCTGCTGCATTTGCTGCTATGTATTTAGCCTCTACTATAGATTGAGCAACAATAGGTTACTTCTTGGATGCCCATGAAATTGCACCCAATCCTATATGAAATACATATCTAGAAGTGCTCTTCCTATCATCTATGCTTCCAGCCCAATCACTATCAGTATAACCCACCAACTTGAAATCATCATTTGCAGTATACGAAATTCCAAATCCCTTGGTAACTTTCACATACCTTAGGATCCTCTTTCTCGCTTGCCAATGAGAATCCTTTGGTGTTTCCATAAATCTGGAAATTAGACTTACTACATGCATTAGGTCTGGCCGAGTTGCAGTCAAGTACATCAAACTTCCAACCATACTCTTGTATAATGTTGGATCCACTCTCTTGCTAGAGTCTTCCTTGCTCAACTTTAGACCTACTGCTATTGGTGTGGGGGCTGCCTTACTGTTCTGCATTTTGAATCTCTCCAAGATCTGCCCTGCATATTTTTCTTGAGAGATGAAGATGCCATCATGCATTTGTTTTACTTCTATGCCTAGAAAGTATGTCAAGAGACCTAGGTCTATCATCTCAAATTCATTTTTCATGGTCTCTTTGAACTCACCAATTAGATCCTTGTCATTACCAGTAAAAATTAAATCATCTACATACAAGACAACAATCAACACATTTCCTTTTGATGCCTTGATGTAGAGAGTAGGCTCACCATTTCTTTTGCTAAAGCCATTGCTCATCAAATATGAGTCAATCCTACTATACCATGCTTGTGGAGCTTGCTTGAGCCCATAAAGAGCTCTCTTCAATCTATATACTTTGTGTTCTTCACCTGCAACTTCATAACTAGGTGGTTGCTCCACATATACTTCTTCTTTCAATACACCATTTAGGAAGGCGGACTTAACATCCATTTGAAATACCTTCCACTTGTGTTGAGCTACAATTGCTATGATAGCACACACGGTTTCCATTCTTGCAACAGGGGCATAGGTCTCATCATAGTCTCTTCCATACTATTTTTTGTAGCCCTTGACTACCAACCTTGCCTTATGCCTATCAATCTTGCCTTCAACATTGCATTTGGTCTTATAGACCCATTTCACTCCAATCACTTGCTTCTTGGGAGGCAAATCAGTTAGCTCCCATGTCTCATTTCTTTCTATAGCATCTATTTCCTCATCCATGGCCTTACACCATTTCTTCTCCTTAATAGCTTCTTCAAAATAAATTGGATCACTATGAGAAAATAATGCAAAATTAACACTCTCATCATAATATTCATACCTTTCATCTTGGTATATCTCCCTAAGACTCTTGGTCTTTCTTGGTAATAGGGAGGAGAGTGTGGGATCAAAATCTTCATTGCTACTGCTTGGCCCTGACACTCAGTCATGCCTAGAGGAGCTCAGTAATGACTGAGGCTGCTTACCTTTTTTTTTCTATCTGCTCCTTCTTCTTGCTGTTCATCAGCATATTCTTCACTCATAATTGGCACTTTACTTGATGTGCTTGGTGACTCATCAATTGAACCATACCAAGAGTGATTTTCAAGAAATTCCACATCTCTTGAAAGAGTCATCTTGTTGTTCAATGGCTCATACAATCTATATGTCTTTGATTCTGAGTTGTACCCTGTGAAGATACACTTCACAACTTTGTCATCCAATTTTTGCCTTTTTCTCTTTAGGCACATGTGCATATGCTACACATCCAAACACCCTTAAGTGTTCAATTTTCCATCTTCTTTGTGACCATGCTTCCATTAGAATTCTATCACAAACAACATTTGTAGGACACCTATTAATTAGGTAAATTGCTGTTGCCACAACTTCTCCCCAAAATTCAGTTGGGAGACTTTTCTCTTTCATCATGCTCCTTGCCATTTCAACAATGATCCTATTCTTTCTTTCAGCCACTCCATTCTGCTATGGTGTATAGCTGGCTATGAGCTCTTTCTTTATGCCATGTTTCCTACAAAAATTTACAAAAAAAGTGGAGGTATACTCCCCTCCTCTATTTGATCTTAGGACCTTGATATAGTGTCCACATTCTCTTTCAACTTGGGCTTTAAATTCTACAAATTTTTCAAATGCTTCAGATTTATTCTTTAAGAAATACACCCATGTCCTACGATTGAAATCATTAATGAATTTCATGAAATAAGTACTCCCTCCAATGGAAGTAACTTGCATAGGACTGACTAGGTCAGTATGCACTAACTCTAATGTATATCTAGCCCTCCTAGAATTTCTAGAATTAAAGGGAAGCCTATGTTGCTTACCCAAAATACAAACCTCACACTTGTCACATGAATTTCCTATTCGTGGAAAACCTTCTACCATTCTATTATTTGACAATAAATTTAAACCAGCATAGCCAAGATGACCATACCTGAGGTGCCATAGCTATGAGGGGTCTTCAATCACACTTCTTAGAGATGATTGTGTGGAAGGTGCAACACCAACTTGAGATGAGAAACATGTCTCTATCCTCAAGGGAAACATTATGTTCTTTGTCATTTGAACGGCTACAAGTAGATTCTTCCTCCCATCCTTTTCTTGAATGACACACATGTCATTCTCCATCAGCACTTTGTATCCATTTTGAATGAGCTAACCAATGCTCATCAAATTGTGCTTCATACTAGGGGCAAAATATACATTTTGTATTTCCCTCTTCTCACCTTTCTTGGTGTGGACCATAATTGATCATTTGCCCACAACTAGTAGGGTTTCATTGTTACCCATCTTAATTTTTGATTTGAAACTCTTGTCAATGAATGAAAACAATGTTTCATTACCACTCATGTGGTTGCTACATCCACTGTCAAGGTACCAAACCTCAGGGCTTCCTTCTTCGCCAACATTACACAAGATGAAGGCAGCAACATTGGGTCCACTTCCTATATTCACATTAGCCACATTTGCTTGTCTTGACTGATCATTCTACTTCTTCTAGCATTCATTTGCATAATGCCCATATTTATGACAGTAGTAGCATTCTACATTACTCTTATTTGAGTTGTAGTTTTTCTTACCTCCTCTTGAGGTATTTGTGAGCTACTTGCTCCATCTGCTCTTCCTGAGCTTTCTGCTGCAACATTCCTTTGTCCTCCATTACCTCGGCCTCTGCCTCTAGAATTCCTTCCTAAGCCATTTCTTCCTCTCCCCCTTCCTCTTGGATTTTCTTGAGCCTTGAATGCTTGCTCTTGGGAAGATGAAGAAGTAGATCTGTTGATCCTATGCTCATGGGTTTGAAGTGTACCCATTAACTCATCCATAGTCAAAATAGTGAGGTCTTTTGCCTCTTCTATGGTCATGACCAAATTTTCATATTTATGAGGTAAAATCCTCAATATCTTTTCCACTATCCTCTACTCTTGATAGTCTTCTCCATTTGACTTCAGTTGGTTAATCACGTTGGAGGTCCTTGAACTGAAGTCTGCAACTAATTCATTTTCCTTCATCTAAAGGTTCTCAAACTCCCTCCTTATGTTCTGTAGCTTTACTGTATGGACTTTATCAGTCCCCTTGAAGTTCGTCTCAAGGATATCCCAAGCTTTCTTTGCATAATTTTCTGCTGCAATCTTTGGGAATACAATCTCTATCATTTCTACTTCAATCAAACTTAATGCCTTAGCATCCTTCCTCCTTGACTCTTTCAAATGAGTCTTTTGTGCATTTGTGAGGGCAACATATTGAACTGGGTCTGTCACATCATTGAATCCATTAACTACAAAATTCCACAAATCATTAGCAACCATTATGGTTTTCATCTTCTTTGCCCATGTATCATAATTTTGTCCATTGAAGGATGGTGGCTACTACCATATCTTTCCTGCATCTCTTGACATGATAAATATCCCAGAAAACAAATGCCCTAACTCACTTTAGATGTGGGGCCTCAAAGCTCTGATACCATGTGAGAAATATTAAGAAAAATTCAAAACTCAAACTCACAACCCTAAAAATTTCTTGCACAACCATAAAATTGCCCGGCAACAACTATTACTGAGTGATAAAATTTGCTCGATAACCAAAGAAAATAGGTGGCAAGAGAGTTTACCGAGTGAGCTTGGTAAATGAAGGATAAACAACTCAGTAACCAAAGGATACTGAGTGAGCTTGATAAATGAAGGACTCAGTAGACACTATAGGGTGTGATTACCGAGTGAACTTGGTAGCCACTGGAAATGGAGCTTGATAGATGAAGATACCGAGTGAATTTGATAGAGATAGCAAAGAATGATTTCTACCAAGGACAATATCGAGTGCAAACTTATGACATGAATATATTCACCATTAAAACTAGAGACATAAAGCTTGAAATACTCAAACAATAAATTTTACAAATGTAATGAACAAGAAGTAATGGAATCACATATGCCTGCTTGCTTACTATTCAACTTGATTCAAACTATTACAAAACTGGGAGCATTCAGCTTCAACCAAAAAACCCTAAAATAACCCTAAACTAAAAAATTGAAAAACTTTAAACTTCAAACTTCAAACTTGCAGCTCTAATGGCTGCATACTACAATTCCTGGAGCAATCACTACTTCAATAGGTCGAATCAAACAAATGATAAACTTACAAAATGACAAGAGAAGAACCACGTGCAACTGCAAGCACAAAATGACCTTTCTTTTCTCTGCACTCTAATGTCTGGATCTATTGATCACTTCTCTCTTCTTCCTTCTCTACAACTTCTGGTCTGCTCTTCTTCTCACTGGTCAAATGAATTTGATCATTCCTTTTGTTATACTTGCAAAGCGTTTGCCCCCCATTTCTAAATTTGAAAACTCATCCACCGCATTTATGTTTCTATCTATTATGCTAGTCATCAGGTGGTAGGTGGGCATTTGGCTCTAGGGAGAAACGACCATCTACATTTAATATTCCAACAAGAGATGAATCTCCCAACTTGTACAACAATTTAAGAAAAAATCTCATACCAAAGGAATGCCAAAACCCTTCACTTAGCTCCAACAATGTTAAAAACTGAAGTGAATTTGTTCAGCATCTTGTAAAAGTTGTGATAATATTTGATGAGAATTTTTGTTCAACAATCTAACAGATTTTCACAATTTTTGAATTGAAGATGTCAAACTTTTGCATAGATTCAACAATTTGGGAAACCTATATTGATTTCCATGGCTTAGAAATAATAGAATTCTGGTAATAGAATTAATTGATAGCAAAGTTTGATGAGTATGCTCAATCTTATATATTTGTAGTAACTTCAACATATATATATTAATAACAATAGGGAATGTTGACCGACTATATACTATGACATACATGTGAATTTTTTTACCGATTATATACTGTGACATACATATGAATTTGAGAATCTAATGTTTTGCCTTTCATAGTGTTGGTAAACAGATTTTTTGAGTGTTTCTTCAAAATTAATTTAATTTTTTCTATGAGTGACAATTCTTCTAATAGTGGAAGAAATTACACTCAAAATACAATCAAATCATGATCTTTTTCTACACTTGAGAGGAGCAATTCTCTCATATGCTAAAAATATTTGTATTGTTTGCATACTTTTCACTCAATATTAAAAATAAAATAAAGAAAATAGATGACATGAAAACTAATAGTAGACATACAAATACTAGTTGACATTCACAATGGATAATGATTGAAAAAGGGTTTTAAAAATATAATACAATAATGATAAAATATCAATAATAAAGTTTAACATACAAGATAGGCTATTCCAACACATTCATAACAAGATACTAAAATAAGAGTGCATTTTCTCAAATCAATTACATAGTTTAGCAAGCTCATTCAATTCCATCTATATGTACACAAATTACCAATTTGACATACAAAAAATTAGTAAGGATAACTAATGAACACATATAAGACATTCAACTAAATGCATTATTTAGTATCTTGTACTCATTGGAGAGAAATCTTAGGTATTCAAGGGTGTTTCTCTAGAGTTGATGCTTACCCCAGTTTGATCGTTACTATAAAAAAATTCTTCTACATAGTGTAAAATATAAGTGTCTTTGAAAATTTATCTTTATTTATCCTCCTATCAATAAATTTTTCATATATTAAAATGAGTTTGTATTTATAGGCTCTTTTTTATAATTAGCTTTTATAACTACTCAGTATTTAACTACCTATTCAATCACTTGGAATAACTACTTAGGAAAACTACAAAGGATGACTACCTAAAGGACCACTTCTAGTAACTAATTGAGTGATTATCTACTATTTTGAAGACAAGTTAGGATTTACCTAGCTCTAACAAACATAAAGCCCAAAAGATAGCTTTAATTAAAATAAGTAATATAAATCACTTTTAGAAAAGGCATAAATGGGAACTTGTGTAACATAAAAAAAATATTTGAATAATATATAGTGAATACTAATCAGGTAATTGTATTTCCAAATTAAGATTTTCCATATAAAAAAATTAGAGTCACATAATATGGTATTATTATGAATAGGGGTTCGGAGGGGGGTGGGGGGGTTGGGTGGTGGTGGGTGGGTGAAGGAAGGGGTGAGTGAGATAAATTAGTTATGACTAAATCAAAATATTAAACCATCCTTCACATATTAGATTTAAAAATTTAAATGAAAAGCAAAGAAAATAACAATATAACACCCACTATAAGTTTATTTTGGAGGAAAATACGACTAATGATAAAACCATTATGGGGATCAAACCCAAAAGATGATGTACTAGCACATATAAAACCATGTTAAAGGTAAAAGGAAGTATGCACATTCATTCAATTACTCACTTGAAGCTCACTTATCTATTATAACAAGGACACCAAACCTGATTAGACAACAATCTAAATTAACCAAGGGCAACAACCTAAAGAGTCAATAATAGTTCCCTATGAACAACAATCAACTAAGATGAGCTGACTAAAAGAATTAACTATGCCAATGTAGTTCCTTTGAAGCACAATATTAGATCTCAATTATACATCTTATCAATCATTTTTGGTCTCTAGTGTGATCCAAACTTGCACAATATCATCCTCTAACACATTCTCTCTTACATCCACACATCTAAATTCACTATCTTATACAAATCTCAAACACACAATAGCTCATTTCAATATGATACATAATAACAAAATAAAGAATGCCAACCACTGTGACTCCATAAGTTTTGACTAGAACACATATAGAATGCATTACAATATCCTCAATAAATTCTAGGGATAAACATGATTGTGCATCTACATGAATTATCTTGAATGAATGAGTGAAATTTTTACCCATCAAGACTTATCAAACATAAAAAAGAAGTAGTGTTGAAAATAGTTTTCAGTAAATACTGTAAGTAATCATTCTTCAATTAAATCCTCTATAACTTTTTTGAATCAACTCACAAAAAAATGTAATGGAAAATATAACATGTAGACTCATCAAATATCATCCCATAATATTCTCTAGATTAGTTTTATTGAACCGTGTCTTCACCAAAACTCTCTTTTCATTGACTAACAATAAGAATATTATTTGATAGATACATAGATTGACATCACTGACAATTTATTAATTTCAAACAATAAATAGTAGTAATTTCAATTATGAATTTCCAAAAACATCCATCTCAGCAATCCAATATCACAATAATCCCCCCTTTAGCATAGATGGAAACATGTGATGTGAAAAACATTCAATTTACAAAGTAATCCTTCTAATATTTTATCTCTTGGAATTCTTCCTTTAGATCTCACAATAGGGAATTTTGACCAACTATATATTGTGACATACATGTGAATTTGAGAATCTAATGTTTTGCCTTTCACAGTGTTGGTAAATAGATTTTGTGAGTGTTTCTTCAAAATTAATTTAATATTTTGTATGAGTAGTGACAACTCCTCTAATAATTGGAGAGATTACACTTAGATCACAATCAAATCAATTTTTTTTTAACAAGAGGGGCAATTCTCTTGTATGATAAAAATATTTGTATTATTTTGCAATGTTTTCACCTGACACTATTAAAAATAAAATAAAGAAAACAGATGACATGAACACCAATAGTTGGCATACAAATACTAGTTGAGATTCACAATGGATAATGATTGGAAAGGGATTTTAAAAATATAATACAATAATGATAAAATATTGATAATAAAGTTTAACATACAAGATAGGCTATTCTAACACATTCGCAACTAAAATAAGAATGCATTTTCTCAAATAAATTACATAGTTTAGAAAGCTCATTCGATTCCATCTATACATATAGAGATTACCAATTTGACATACAAAAAATTAGTAATGATAACTAATGAACATATATAAGACATAAAACTAAACACATTATTTTGTATCTTGTACTCATTGGAGAGAAATCTAGGGTATTCATGGGTGTTTCTCTAGAGTTGACACTTACCCTAGAATGATTTTTAATATAAAATTCTCTTGCACATAGTGTAAACTAAAAGTGTCTTTGGAAATTTATCCATATTTATCCTCCTCAATAAGTTTTTCTTAGATTACAAATGAGTTTGTATTTATAGGCTCTTTCTTATAGTTAGCTTTCATAACCACTTAGTATTTAACCACCTAGTCAATTACTTGGAATAACTAATTATGTAAAAGCTTAACATAACTACTTAGGCCCCATTTGGTTGTAGGAATTGGGCTAGAATAGGGAAATCTAAATACTTGTATTTGCCAATTTGACATTTGTTTGCAAAATACAAAATTGGAATTAGAATTCATCTATCCTAATTTGATTCCAAAGTGACTATAGTCCTAAACTTGCACAATATCATCCTCTAACACATTCTCTCTTACATCCACATATCTAAATTCACTATCTTATACAAATCTCAAACACACAATAGCTCATCTCAATATGATACATAATAACAAAATAAAGAATGCCAACCACTGTGACTCCATAAGTGTTGGCTAGAACACATATAGAATGCATTACAATATCCTCAATAAATTCTAGGGATAAACATGATTGTGCATCTACATGAATTATCTTGAATGAATGAGTGAAATTTTTACCCATCAAGACTTATCAAACATAAAAAAGAAGTAGTGTTTAAAATATTTTATAGTAAATACTCTAAGTAATCAGTCTTCAATTAAATCCTCTATAACTTTTTTGAATCAACTCACAAAAAAATGTAATGGAAAATATAACTTGTTTGCAAAATACAAAATTGGAATTAGAATTCATCTATCCTAATTTGATTCCGAAGTGACTATAGTCAAATATCTTCAAAAAGGTGGAATAAGAATAGCTTATTCTTATTCTAGGTTTTACTAAACCCAATTTGATGTATTCTTGGGTACGTGAATTTTTTGTTTGTTTGTATTTTCGCTCAAATACATTTTTGGACTATTTTTCTTGTTCATCATAAGATATAAAGTAGGCCAACATTATTTAACATTTAATATGTGTTTTTGTTTTAAATGAGAAAAATGACTAATATCATATTTGATATCTTTTCTAAACTTTCATAAAATTATCTTTATAAATAAATCTTGTGTTTAGTCTTATAATTAAAACTATATTGAAATATCATTTAAATATCATTTTTAATGATCTAAACTTATTTATATTTTTTATTTTCTTTAATATATTTAAAAATAAAATGATTTTAGTTTTGATCTTATACTCATTAAAATAATTTGATTTAATTTAGAATTAAATTTATAAGATACAATATTATATGTCTTTGAATTTTGATAAATTTCAAAGGTTGTGGTATATCTTTCACTTATAAAGTCAATTTAAAAAATAAAATAAAGGCTAATTAAAATAATTTGGCTTTCAAAAAATTAATTCAAAAACTAGTTTTATAAATAAAAAATCTTGTTTATTTAAAATATTACCAAACTAAAAAAATTAATAAATTATTAAAATTTTAAAATAAAACTTTTTCCAATTCATCTTTCAATTGTTGCAACCAAACATAGAATATGCATCTTTTGACTCCTCTTTTAGGTCAGCCAAACAGTTCTAAATGATATTCCATAACTCATTTTAAGAATGTGTGAATACCAGAAGAGAGCTTATTCTAGCATAGATGAATGTGGCATTTGACAATTCTTGTAGCCAAATGGGCACTTAGGAAACCACATAGGATGACTACCTAAAGGACCACTTCTAGTAACTACTTGAGTGTTTATCTACTATTTTGAAGACAACTTAGGATTTAGCTAGCTTTGACAAACATAAAGCCCAATAGATAGTGTTAATTATAATAAGTAATATAAATCACTTTTAGAAAGAGGCCTAAATGGGAAACTTGAGTAACATAAAAAAATAAGAATATTATATAGTGAATACTAATCAGACAATTGTATTTCCAAATAAAAGTTTTCCATATTAAAAAAATTAAAGTCCCATACTATGGTATTGTTAAGAATAGGGGTATATCAGTTATGACTAAATCAAAGTATTAAACCATCCATCATATATTAGATTAAAAAATCTAAATGAAAAGTTAAGAAAATAACAATATAACACCCACTAGATGTTTATTCTAGAGGAAAAAATGGTTAATGATAAAACCCTTGTGGGGATCAAACCTACAAGATGATGTACTAGCACATATAAAACCATATTAAAGGCACAAGGAAGAATGCACATCCATTCAATCACTCACCTAAAGCTCACCTATCTATTACAACAAGGACAATAAACCTGATTAGACAACAATCTAAATAAAACAAGGGAAATGAACCAAAGAGTGAATAATAGTTCCCTATGAAAATAAATCAACTAAAATGAACTGACTAAAAGAATCAACTATGTCATTGCAGTTCCTTTAAAGCACAATATTAGATGTCAATTATACATGTTATCAATCATTTCTAGTCTCCACTATGATCCAAACTTGCACAATATTATCCTCTAACACATTCTCTCTTCCATCCATGCATCTAAATTCAAAAATGAATTCACTGTCCTATACAAATCTCAAACACTTAATAGGTTAGCTCAATATTATACCTAATAACAAAATATAAAACACCAACCAATTTGACTCCATAAGTGTTTGCTAGAACACAAATAGAATGCATTACAATATCCTCAAGAAACTCTAGATATAGACATGAATGTGCATCTTAATGAATTATCTTGAATAACTATGTAAATGTTTTATCCATCAAAACTTACCAAACATAAAAAAGAAGTAGTGTTTAAAATAGTTTTTAGTAAATAGTCTAAGTAATTAGTCTTCAATGTAAATCCTTTGTAAATGTTTTGAATCAAATCACAAAAAAATTTAATGGAAAATATGACAATTAGACTCATCAAATATCATCCCATAATATTCTCTGGATTAGTTTTATTGAACTGTGTCTTCAGTAAAACTCTCTTTTCATTGACATTAATGATAATTTATTAATTTCAAACATAAATAGAAATAATTTCAATTATGAATCTCCAAAAATATTTATCTCAACAATCCAATATCCCAATAATCTCCCCCTTTGGCATAGATGGAAACATGTGATGTGAAAACCTTCAATATACAAAGTAATCTTTCTGATATTTTTCTATCCTAGAATTCTTCCTTTATATTTGTTGGTGTTTGAAAATGCTAGAGGGTTTTCAATTATCCCGATGGGAACAAAACACATCTAGGGGTAGCTAACTCCCATTTTCAACATGCCCATTCAGACACTAGGCCAACTATAAGGCATGACCCTTCTTCTTCTTCAAGCTCTGCAAAACCTAGGTGGGTGGACCTATAGATTCTTTAGATTGTACCAGTTATCAAAGCATACATTAAATCTATTCAAAGTAGATGAAAACCCCTTATATCTCCTAATAACTCATGAAATGACACAAATCTATAGTAGCTAAATGCAAATCTATGAATCTTATAAGCTGAGTGAGGGTTAAACAATTATAGCTCCTTGAACATGAAAGGTGAAAACACTTTTGATTTAATAATGCTGAATTTCAACAAAACCTCAGATATGTAGTAATAAGACCTAATGATCCTGTAACTGATCAGTGCCTTAAC
The DNA here is from genome assembly GCA_028749045.1 of Cupressus sempervirens. Taxonomy (NCBI): domain Eukaryota; kingdom Viridiplantae; phylum Streptophyta; class Pinopsida; order Cupressales; family Cupressaceae; genus Cupressus; species Cupressus sempervirens. The sequence goes on from CM053793.1 coordinate 794,549,140, forward strand.
CATTGGGTAGTCCCATGAATCAAATGCACACATATGGATATCTGATACTTGTTTATATACTCAGACATCTAATCTATCTATTTAACTTGTAAATAGACATCAATGCTCAAATTAAATCCCATTCTTACGTGATATCCCCATCAGTAAACTTGCAACCCTCTTGATTCCCTAAAGCATTTACACAACCTCTTGGGTCATAAGCAACAATGAATAACGTATAGCCTTAAGGGACTGTAATTATAACCTAAGCTCTATGTCAAAGATTGTAAAACATTGAAAATTAGCTGATAAAGGAGACAGGATTCAACTAAAACTTAACCTGTTGTTCTTTGTATTAATTTTCTTGAAACTTATATAGTCATATGCATGAAATGAAAAACATGAAACAACCTAACACATCTGAACTATCTGTATTAATCTTCCTATTGTTGTTCATACAAGAGAGAATATGTTGAAAGAAATGGTTTCATAGTAAATCAATGGAACCCTACTGGTATTACCCAGAGAAAACTGCCAACCACTTGGTTTCTCAGTGACCAAGACTAGAACCCTTACAATGAGAAAGAATGAGATTGATATAGGAAGAAGGAATTTTTGGATTTTCTCTACTTCCAACATCTGTCCACTTGAAATTCCCTCTCTTTGCCATCAAAAGACTATCTAATCTCTCTCCTCCATGGTGAATCAAGATCTTTTCATTTTACCTCCCAAAGGCATCAAATATTTCAGTAACCTAATGATGAAATAATGTAACTGATTTTGACATAAAAATGAACTTAATGCAAAAGTGAAAAATCAGTTAACTGGCTTCAAGAAAACCCCTTAGAGTCATTCTTCTTCACCATCAAACTCCAAAAAATTCTTAAATCTGCCCTCTAAAAAATTATGATGCTTAATGATCAAAACTGCCTGTTCTGATGCCAATACCCTGGGAAACACAAATTGACCTGTAGCATGAACTAGTGAATACCTGTGCATAAACTGACCTCATATTCAAAAAAATTGGATTCTCCCGATTCCGGCAGTATATTGAAGTGCCCATTTTTTATAAAAATTGCCCTAGATTTGGCCCTCTGAAGTTCTTAGTCCTATCCATGGCTTCCATTTAAAATTTGAAAAATTTATTCCTTTTATAAAGTTTGGACTATACAAAATTTCAAACTTTATTTAAATGCCTTGCACATGAGTTTGAGGGAAAATAAATAAAATACTTTAAATTTGCAATTTCCCAAATTCCCCACCATTCTTTATCTAGGTCAAACCTATTGACTAGCCTAATTACACATGTCAAGACATGATTGGCTCAGACGTACACTGTGAGCACCACATGGCATCACCTCATTCATTCTTGTCACTATTACATCATCGCACCACCCGAATGCCACATCATACTCGCTATGTCATTATATTAACTTCCTTGCATCTTTCTTATAGCGAGTTAATGAGAACCCTTAGATCTGCCACATGGCATGATCTAGTGCACCTCAAAAATCTATTTGCCACATCACTACTCAGTTACACTGTACACCCCTATGGATTGGAGAAAAAGGGGCTTCTCCACCTTCGCTTGAAGTTTTTATCAATTGAATTCTGCACTTTTTTTTCTTTTTGCAAAGATGATTGGTAGATTGCCAATAAATGGTTGTCCATAACTAAAGTATAAATGACTGATTTTGCCAAATTTATAACAAGCTCTGACAGAATCAAATTATTTAGAGAAGACTTAAGGTAATGGAAGAATAGAGCCTGAGCTTCTAATATTTTACATCTGCCACATTTGCACAATTAAGATGCAAAGATTAAAGTGGAAGACATATATGTTGAGTCCTTGAGAGCGGCTCCAACTTCCCTTTATCAAAATTAGCCCACAAATGAAGGATCACGAGCCATTTGAGATTTATATATATTTAAAAATAAATAAAAATCATGCATATCAAATTGAAATCATCAAGTCCATGCCTCCATAGATCCATTTGGTCCTGCCACACAGTATCCATACACAATGTTTATAACAACCAAATTCATTATGACCAATCTTCTCAAAACATACCAAATCCTTACTGGCTGTCACAAATTTGACGAGTTTAGCCAGGCCCGAAAGTGGGTTTGGAAAAAAAAAATTCATTTTCAAACACCTAAACCATCAAACTGATCCATTAAACCCTTCATACTGATTAGAAACAAGTTTGACCAAATATTGGTTATTAAAATCCTAATTTATCACTTTCTGCCAATTGTCAAATTTGCACTAGGAGGTCCTTGGACTGGCCTTAAAAACTTATCCAAACACCTGACAGAGCTTTGAAAACTGGCACATTAATTCTCTACTCTGCAAATTTGTACCACATCAAATCTTGTCTCATGACGAATTTGGGGTTAAAAGATATTCACTGTCAAAGTTGACCTCTCAGAACTACCTACAAGAAAACATGCCAGAAAACACTAAATTGCATTCAAACTTGGCCTTGAAAATTGGACAAACTAACATGTGGGAAAACAAAAATTGGGGCATTGGTTCTCTATCACGAGGAGAGTCTAAATATGGGATTTGGGCTCATGATGAATAATAGGATGCAAATGGCGAGCAGTCAAAGTGGGCTACTTGGACTTGCAGACTGGAAACAATGTCAGAAAAGTGATTTTTGCAAATGGAATGGACCTAGAAATGTGTGCAAATGCATTCGTCAAGACTTAAAAATTGGTACACTTGGAGTATTTTCAAAGGACAACATAGGGGTACAATCCATTTAGTCTTACCAATCACAGATCTCAAGTTATAATGTTCCGAACAGGGGTCTTGAAAAAATTTGCAAATGATGACACTAGTAAAAAGATAGAAATTGTGTTTGGAATCGCCATTGAAAACTGGCCAAACGGATTCATCAAGAGCTGAAACTTAAAACATGACAAGTCCCTGATGTCTACAATGCAATGCAAAAGGAATTTCAAGATTTTGAACAACTGGTCAAAAGTTATAACACATCAAATAGGGCCTCCTAGAATTTAGAATTAATTGCAAAAGCAAGAAAACAGTAACTGACCAACTTTGAGGGATTCAAAACCTAGTCAATTGAACTCAAAATCTAAAACATAGTTTCTTAGGCATGGACACTAAACACTCCCAAAGTGGAAAGTCACAAAATATTTCTGGGTGTGAGATATTCAATGACAAACATAGCCTCCTGTCACTGTTTGACACTTAGGGTAAAAATGCAGATTTGGAACTAGCTCAAAACAAGACTTTACGAAATGGCTCAAAAACGAAATTCAACTTCATAAAAAAAGTAGGCATACTGAATGGAGGGTGTTAGAAACATTAAACACCTCACAGACCTCAAAAGTACAACCAAGTACATGTGCATCAAAAAGCGTTTATAGGGCTCAATTTTTCAATTGTCCTCAAAATTCGGGCTACAATTTTGAGCTCTAACAATATCACTTTTTTCTTTGATCACTCCATTTTTCACATACCTTACGCCCCCACCACCAACCCCCCACCCCCCTTTGAAATCAATGGAAAAGGTCTAGCTCTTCCTTTGCGTATCTTAGCTACTTAACTAATCAACTACTCCACCTTAAGAAAATCTCACAAAATATCTAGTCTATATGTAGGACAAATCAACTAAGACAACTGGACTAATATTATACTACATCAATCAATTTTGAAACACTTTAACATAGATCCAACAATCAAAGTTATCACTTTTTTAATCCTTTTGCATGCATTCAAAATTGCACTTGATGAGGGGTTACATATGTGTTAGAGGAAAAAATCCTTTCATCCTATATAGGCAATAGGTATGAAGTGTCTTATATTATCCAAGTACCTCAAATGTACAATACATCAAAACCTATGTGATAATTATGAGATTTGGTGCATTCCTCCCACACTCGAGTTATACAACAACAATAGAGATGAATCCCCCAACTTGTACAACAATTTAAGAAAAATCTCATACCAAAAGAATGTCAAAACCCTTCACTTAGCTCCAACAATGTTAAAAACTAAAGTGAATTTGTTCAGTGTCTTGTAAGAGTTGTGATAATATTTGATGAGAATTTATGTTCAACAATCTAACTGATTTTCACAATTTTTGAATAGAAGATGTCAAAATTTTGCATAGAGTCAACAATTTGAGAAACCTATATTGATTTCCATGGCTTAGAAATAATAGAATTCTGGTAATAGAATTAATTTTTGGAAAAGTTTGATGAGTACACTCAATCTTATATATTTTCAATAACTTCAACATATATATTAATAATAATAGGGAATATTGACCAACTATATATTGTGATATACATGTCAATTTGAGAATCTAATGTTTTATCGTTGATAATATTGGTAAACAAATTTTACAAGTGTCTCTTCAAAATTAATTTAATTTTTATATGAGGAGTGACAACTCCTCTAATAAATGGAGAGATTACACTCAGATTACAATCAAATCATGATCTTTTTCTACACTTGAGAGAGGAAATTCTCTAGTATGATCAAAATATTTGTATCGTTTGCATACTTTTCACCCAATATTAAAAATAAAATAAAGAAAATAGATGACATGAAAACCAATAGTAGGCATAAAAATACTAGTTGACATTCATAATGGATAATGACTGAAAAAGGGTTTTAAAATATAATACAAAAATGATAAAATATCAATAATAAAGTGTAACACACAAGATAGGCTATTCCAACACATTCACAACAAGATACTGAAATGAGAATACATTTTCTCAAATCAATTACATAGTTTAGGAAGTTCATTTATTTCCATCTATACATACATAGATTACCAATTTGACATACAAAAAAAAAGTAATGATAACTAATGAACACATATAAGACATACAACTAAATGCATTATTTAGTATCTAGTACTCATTGGAGAGAAATCTTGGGTATTTAAGGGTGTTTCTCTAGAGTTGATGCTTACCCCAGTTTGACTGTTAATATCAAAAACTCTTGTACATAGTGTAAAACATAAGTGTCTTCAAAAATTTATCTATATTTATCCTCCTATCAATAAATTTTTCTTATATTAAAAATGAGTTTGTATTCATAGGCTCTTTTTTATAATTAGCTTTTATAACCACTTAGTTATGACTAAGTCAAAACATTAAACCATTCATTACATATTAGATTTAAAAATTTAGATGAAAAGTGAAGAAAATAATAATATAACACCCACTAGAACTTTATTTTGGAGGAAAATATAGCTAATGATAAATCCCTTATGGGGATCAAACCCACAAGATGATGTAATAGCACATAAAACCATGTTAAAGGTAAAAATAAGAATGTAGATCCATTCAATCACTCATTTGAAGCTCAGTTATCTATTAAAACAAGGACAACAAACTTGATTAGACGACAATCTAAATAAACCAAGGGCAACAACCCAAAGAGTGAATAATAGTTCCCTATGAACAACAGTCAACTAAGATGAACTGACTAAAAGAATCAACCATGCCAATGCAATTCCCTTGAAGCACAGTATTTGATCTCAATTATACATCTTATCAATATTTTTTGGCTCTGGTGTGATCCAGACTTGCACAATATCATCCTCTAACACATTCTCTCTTCCATCCATACATCTAAATTCATAAATGAATTCACTATCTTATACAAATCTCAAAGACATAATAGGTTGGCTGAATATGATACCTAATAACAAAATAAAGAATGCCAACCAATGTGACTCCATAAGTGTTGGCTAGAACACATATAGAATGCATTACAATATCCGCAACAAAATCTAGAGATAAACATGAATGTGCATCTACATAAATGATCGTGAATGACTAAGTGAAACTTTTATCCATCAAAACTTACCAAACATAAAAATTAAGTAGTGTTTAAAATGGTTTTCAATAAATAATCTAAGTAGTTAATCTTCAATGTAAATCCTCTATAACTTTTCTGAATCAACTCACAAAAAAATGTAATGGAAAATATAACATGTAGACTCATCAAATATCATCCCATAGTATTCTCTAGATTAGTTATATTTAACCGTGTCTTCACCAAAACTCTCTTTTTATTGACTAACATCAAAAATATTATCTCATAGATAGATATATTGACATCATTGACAATTTATTAATTTTAAACATAACTAGAAATAATTTCAATTATGAATTTCCAAAAATATCCATCTAAGCAATCCAATATCCCAATAGTCTCCCCCTTTAGCATAGATGGAAACATGTGATGTGAAAAACCTTCAATATACAAAGTAATCTTTGTAATATTTTTCTCTCTTGGAATTCTTCTTGTAGATCTCACTTTTTTCTTGGATTACTCTATTTTTCATGTATATCCCACTCCACCCCCTACTTTGAAATCGATGGAAAAGGTCTAGCTCTTCCTTTGCATATCTTAGCTACTTAACTAATCAACTACTCTACTGTAGGAAAATCTCACAAAATATCCACTCTAGATGTAAGATAAATGAATTAAGACAACTAAACTAATATTATCTTACACCAATCAATTTTAAAATGAGAGGCCATCACCCCCCAAGAATACTTTTCATATATTCAAAGACATCTTTCAATAAGTTATTTTTGAACATGTCATTAATTTGTTCCTTAGTAGCTATGCACTTTAGTTCTACTTCTTATCATTCATCTTCTCTCTCAAGAAATTATACTTTATTGAAATGTGATTCATCCTTGAATGCAACATAGGGCTCTTTGAAATGTTTATAGTACTTGAATTTTCAAAATGAATAATAATTGGTTCATCATAGCAAACTCTATTATCCTTCAATATTTACTTCATTCACATATCTTAGGTACAATTAATAGTAGTAGCAAGATATTTGAATTTGACAAGGGATTATGAAATACTAATCTTTTCTTTTTCTTAACCAAGAATCTAACCTCATTCCTAAGGAAAATTTTCCTCCACTAGTGTTCTTTTTGTCTTAAATATTATGTTCTCAAACTATATCAATATTTACATGACCTGTAAAATATTGCAAGTTTCTGATCATAGACCTATACAATGTTTGATTCATGAAAATTGAATCATCATTCTTTGACAACTCATGTCCTATCACCATAGGTGTGCTAACTAGTTTTGAATCTTCTAATCCAAAAATTTTCAAATTTCTTTCACATACTTAGACTGAGTGATGCATATACCATATTTCATCTGATACACTTGCAAACCAACAAAGAACTTGATCTCTCCAAACATAGACATCTCAAATTCTTTCTTCATTTCATTTGCAAATTCCTTACATAATCCATCTTGACCTTCATCAAAAATAATTTTCCTTTACCCCCTTTTGTCTTTAATTATAGATTATTATTATCATCATTCCTCTCAAATCCAATCTTCAAAAGATAATTGTGAAGCCTTTCATACCATGCTCTTGGGGCTTACTTTAAATCATATAAATCTTTGTGTAGTCTACATACCATGTTCTTGTTGTTATCATCAAAAAATCCTTCTAGTTCTTATATATAGAACTCTTCTTCAAATATGGCATTCAAAAATGTAGATTTCGCATTCATTTGATAAACTTTGAAACCTTTTTATTTAGACTAAGCAAGCAGAGTTCTTACTCCTTGCAATCTTGCAATAGGGGTAATGTTTCTCGATAGTCAATTCCTTCTTGTGCATACCCGTTGAAAACTAATCTTGCCTTATTCCTTGTGACTTCACCATTTTCATCTACCTTGTTTTTATACACCCACTTAGTTCCTATGACATTCTTATCCTCTAGTCTAGGAACTATAGTCCATGTCTTGTTCTTTTCAATCTGTTCAATCTCTTCTTTAATGGCTTTACTCTAATGCACATTTTCTAAGGCATCTTTCACTAACTTAGGCTCATTCATTCTCAACAAACATATATCATTTCTTAGCATGTTCCTTGTCATTAGTCTAACATCTTTATCTCCAATAATTTTTTTAGTAGGGTGATGTCTCTTGACATACTTTGACAATCTTGGTTTTGCTATACTTTCATCATTAGGTCTATCAACTCTTGAATCACTATGTACTTCTTTAATAGGTAATTCAAAATTTCTTTCATGTAGACTAATCTAAGAATCAAAATGTGTCTTAGCTTTTGTCTACAACTTGGCACCTGATTGTAGCTCAATTCTTGAATGGAACTTAACATTCGTTATATGTGATTTGATAGTCACTAAAACTTTCTATTGATTTGCAACTTGGTTTACAATGTCTTCATCACCAGGCATACCTTCATAAAAGTATACAAAATATTTTCATTCCTCTAGTTCCTATATAGGTTCAACCTCGTGTACCTCTTTATATTGATCAAACTTCACATTTGCACTTTCCACAACTTTTTTAGTGTTAGTATTTAAACACTTAAAAGCTTTACTTCTTGTGGAATAGCAATAAAATATACCTTCTTCACTTTTAGCATCTAGTTCACCATTCCTAAAATCTTTAAGAACATAGCACTAGATTCCAAATACCTCAAAATATTTTACAATGGGTGAATATCTGGATACCATAATTTAAAAGGTGTTGAAGGAGTACTTTTCTTGACCTGCACATGGTTCAAGGTATACACAACTATACTTAAAACCTCTCTCCATTATTTCAAAGAAATATTCTTTTACATCATGTGTGTCCTAGCACAATCCATTATAAATTTTTTCTCCTTTCAACAATTCCATGTTGTGGAGGGGTCCTAGGTGCAAATATATTTCTTTTCATTCCTCTGTCATTACAGAACATCTCAAACTCATTTTATGTAAATTCTCCACCTTTGTCAAATCTTATACATTTCATGCTTTTTCCTGTCTCCTTCTCAACTCTTGCCAAGTACCACTTAAACATTTGAAAAACATCATATTTTTGTTTCAGAAATGTAACTATCATCATCCTAGAATAATTATCAACAAATAGGATAATGTACTTGTCACCCTTGTAGCTTTGCACATTAATTGGTCCACAAAAGTCAGTATGAAAAATCTCAAGAATTTAATTTGACGTGTGAGTCTTGCTCTTAAAGTTAGATGTTGTTATCTTCCCTAACTAACATTTTTTCCAAACTATATTGTCAAATTTCTTCAATTTAGGTAGACCCTTGACTCTTCTCATGTTACTAATACTTAAGTTATCAATGTTAACATGACATAACCTCTTGCTCCATAACCACACATCATCAAATTCTACAACAAGATAAGTATCATGATTAATATCAAGATAAAATAGATGTTACCTCTAGTTTGATTACCTTTCCCAATTAGTTTCCCATTTTTATCATAGATTTTAGCTATTTTTCTCTCAAACTCAACCTTGTAACCTAAAATATTCAGTTGTGACACACTCAGCAAATTATATTGAAGTACTTCAACATAATAAGCATTGTCACAAAATATTTTTTGTGATTTTGTTAGATCATTTTCCTTTTATTAGTCAGGATGCATCATTACCAAATGTTACACTATTTCCATCATAATATTTTAAGGTATTGAAATTACTTTTATCTCAAGTCATGTGATGTGAACATCCAATATTAATGATCTATCTATCACTCTTGTTCACATACAAAACCAATATATTTTTCTCATCCTCATTAGATTCATCCTTCATTGAAACATAAACCACTTCATCATCATGATCATCAGATCCATCTTTGGTTTCCTCTTCTGAAATGTAGCAAGACTTTTTGCCTTTGTCTTTGTAATCTTTTTTGTCCTTGTCTCTTCTACTTTTGTATTGATCTCCACTTCTATTCTTCTTCTTCTCTAGACATCTATCAATAATATGACCAACCTCATTGTAATTAAAACATACGATAGGTAGCTTACCTTTAAATTTTCCTTTGCCTCTATGGAATCTCCTTACTAGTAGTGCTTCAAGCTACTCTACATCCTCCTTGTTTATGTCAGTATCACTAGAAACATATTTGACCTTTTTCATCTTCTTCTCTTTAGGATCCTTTAATGAAAATTTCAGCTTTGAAAGTAGATTCAACATTTTCAGGTTTGAAATTATCAAAATTGGGGAGCCTAACGGTAGTAAGCCTACCTACCAAACCTTCCAGAGTCAGATTAGAACCTGGTATACATCTTAATTCTCATATGGAAGAAACTCTAATAGCATAGATGGGAAACATTATTCTCAGCACTTTTCTTAATATAATATCATCATCTATCTTACTAGTAGCTCCTCTTATAACATTGACAACATATTTGATTCTAGAGCAATATTCAGAAACATTCTCACCTTCTTCCATTCACATATCATCTAACTTACCTCTACAACTTTCAAATTTGGCTCTCAAAACATTTGTGTCTCCTCCATAAGTGGTGTGAAGAGAATCCCACATCTTCATTATAGAATCACAACCCTTGATGTCATTGAACTCAAAATAACTTATGGCAAAGGCAATCTCCAACATTGCTTGATTGTGTTCTTTATTTTTTTCTTCAGACCATCAGAAGGTAGGGCTCCAATAGGATTGACAAGCTTAGTGATAATGGTAGATTGTACATGATCTCCAAGACCTCCTAGGTATATCTTCATCAAAATTTACCATACATGGAAGTTGTCCTTGTTAAGCTTGTGTACGTCTCTTTTGGACATCTTGATCTTTTTCTTCTAGTACCTCCAAACTAGTTCTCTTAAGAAAATGCCTTTGATACCAATTGTTGGAATTATTTAGAATAACTAAGGGGGGGTGAATCAGTTATCTAATGACAAATGTACAAATAAAACTTTTCAATGCTTAGTAGATCCATATCTATAAAATGTTAGTATGCATGCATCCATTAGATCATACAATACTTAAACTTTGTAAATTATTGTCCTAGGTCAAAAAAACTTTGCAAAAATGTAAACACAAAACATAATAGATTTAGTAACACATTTAACACATGGATTTTGTATAGAAATCCAATCTGGGAAAAACCACTAGTAACATGAGCTACTAGTTCTCACTCTTCTAAAGTGATGCACTATGAAAGAAAAACCCTGTTAAAGGTTATAATACACACTATTAAATGTGACCTAGTTAGAGGATTTCAATCATCATGTTTGGTGTGAGCCTTGTTAGAGGACTTTAGATCATTCACTTGGAATAGCACTTCATTAAATGATTTACAAATAATTTTTAGATCGAGCTTAATCTAAAGGATTTACCCTAGACTGATGTAATGATTAGAAAGTAATGGTAAGGCTTAATATGATAACAAATTACAACTCACTTATAGATTATAGATCTTTGTTTTAGTCCTCCATTCTACTTGGCTTTCACACACTTCATCTCTCATAGCTTGTTCACCCTGCAAGCATTCATACTATAAAGTTTTCTTTCTTTTCATGTCATTTGCAGTCTCTTCTATTCAAATATTGAATGAAGGAATACCCTAGATTCCTTTACTTCCCTAGGTTCTCACACATGACAACCTTTTCTTTTGACTTGCTCTCTTTATAAATAGAAATTTAATATCTTTCTCTGCTTAACCTCAATCATCCATTTTAGGGTTAGGTAGGATTAGGTAGGATACAATGAATCTACCCACTTTTTCATTTGGTTCCTCTAGAAACTTCTTCTTCAATCCTCTTTGAATTCACCATAAAATGGTTTACCTTTCAAATTTTGTGCCACCAGCTCATCATAGTTATCTTCAACACATGTCACACAATTCAAGAGAGAAAAATAGTTGGCTCAAATTTGTTAGATCCTTGATTTAACATGAACATTGGCACTTGGCATCAATATGTTGCTACTTAGCTTCCATACTATTCTTCCACTCATCTTCCACTAGTTTACTTGGCAAATACTAAAGTTTATTGATGCTCGACATCAACTAAACCTTACTTAGCTTATACTATATTCACTCGGCATACACTAAATCTTTTATTTGCTCACCTCCAACTAATTTTCTGCTTGATTTGTACTAACTTTTCTTGGCACCACTTCGTCAAGCTTGGTAGATAAAATTCTTCTTACTTGTTCTCCTAGAATTAATCAATGTATCCACCCTTTGCAACCTTAAGTAGATAAATAATACACTATATCATCACTATCTTAACTAATCTTTGTACTCCTTTTTCATACCATAACTCAACCTTTCCTCTAGGTACTCTATTTATCACATTTAATCAAATCCTCTTCACTAATCAAACAAATGATAGTATTCACATTAACTAACTAGTTATCTTACCATCAAGTAGTAGTTTTAAAATTAGTGACAAAATAATGATTATTCCATTATAGGTTCTTTACTACAAAACAATCTCATATCAACATCAAGTTGTCAGATAGGATTATGCACACTTAGAATAATGATTTATGATATGTCCATAATATGAAAGTAGCTCATAAAATCTAGAAATAACTATCATGCATTTTCCAAATGCAATTTTTAGAAAGCTAACTTAAAACAAAAAACACCAAATATTTTTTTGGTTGATGCAAGATTTGCGAAACCACAAGGATACTCCTACATCAAACACTCAAGGTGAAAAAATATGTTCATAAGCACATATGAACATCTAAAAAAATTAAAACATAAATCCCATAATACTACTTAATCAACAAATCCTCTTTATTAACCAACATATAAGTCTATCCATACTACTACTACTAACTTACTAGGATCAAATGAGTAATAAATGTTGCATTCTTCCATCTAATTAGGAAATTTATTTCATTTACCTCTACTCTCAATCACAAGACTAGGAAATTGTCTTTCTATAGTGGAACCTCAACCACAAGTTCTACTATCTTTGAACAAAAATTCTTAAAATCACTTCAGTTATTTGATTTGATAACTCTTCATCCTTCAAAAGAATTTTAAAAAAAAAATCTTACCATCATTTTCAACTATAATGGTATCCTTTCTACAATCATGTATATCTCCTAGATATCAAATTGTCAAGGTCTACCAATGAAAACATGATAATCCCTAATGTTTATTACATCACATAAAACATCATCATTAAAAGTTCCAATGCTGAAATTAACAAGACAATGTTTTCTAACCACTATCCAATGATCATCTTGAAACTAACTAATACCATAAGAAGTAGTATGTGTTAGTTTTTGTAGACTAAGTTTCCTAACCATTTCTTTAAATAAATAAAAATTATTATTAGTACTACCTCCATCCATAATAACTTTACAATATTTACCTCTAGTCTTACAAATAGTTCATAATAGGGTCCTTAACTCTTTGCACTGGTTTAATACCATGCTTAGCAAAAATGATTCTCCTTATTAATAAAGATTCTCTAACTTTTGTTGAAGCTTAATCAATATTAGAAGATTCTAATTTTTTTTCTTCTTACATGTTACCAAGTTCTATTTTTCAACCTTAGGACATTCAAAAGCTGATTTCCATCCTTCTGAAAGTGAATTTATTTTTAGAAGCAAGTTGTGTACCCTCATTTAGTAACTTGCTTACCTTACTTTCTTCTTAAATTTTCTTTAGTGTTTAATGAATGCTAATTAGCATCTTTAAATAACATGTATCATGAACATTGAATTTCAAACCATTAACATACCTTGAAATATATTCCTTACAAGATTCATAATGTCTAGATCTAATTTCTATTTTGTGAATTTCTTCAGTATAAGCTTTCAAAGACATATATTTTTGTTTCAAGTTCTACAATTTCTTAAACAATTAAAGTTGTAATACCCCAAAATTGGCTCATTGCCATCTCAACCAATTATGGTCTATTTCTGATCAATCTTAAAGTCCTATTCTAATAGGCAATTCTCATTCTGCTATTCACTACTTCACTTAATTGTCAGATGTAGAAAACCCTAATCTGCATTCATCATATTTCTTATTTAATTCCTATAGAACATACTCATAATAGTCGCATTAAACCTACTTGATTTAATTATAATTTAATTATTATGTATTTATACTTTAATTAAATTAAATTATATCCTAAGGCTAATGTACTATGGAATTAAATGTATTTAATTTAATAAATATGCCTATCTTGATTAATTAAATGTAATTATTTAATTAAATGGGAAAGGTATTTCTAATTAATTAAATAAAATTATTTAATTAAATGGAGTACTTACTTCTAATTAATTAAACAAAGTTATTTAATAAAATGGGAAGTCATTCCTAATTAATTAAATGAAGTTATTTAATTAAATGAGAAAAGTGTCTCTAATTAATTAAAAGATTATTTAATTAAATAGAAAAAGTAATTATGAGAGCATATCTCATTTTATTAAATTAAATATCTCAACAAAATCTCTCTTCAGTTCAAAAAGGGAAATTTCCAATTCACTATTGATCAAAAATGAGTTAAATGAGTTAACTCCTTTTTCTACTCAAATTAAAATAGTTAACTCCTTATTTTACTCAAATTAAATCTGTTAACTCCCATTAATTTGGAAATCTCCCTTTATGACTGAACCTCATCTTCAATCTTGACCGTTGATCCGAATCGATCTCAATCGTTGATGGATTTCAAGAAAGTCTATTTAAGAGACCCTCATCTCTTCATTTTAGGAGGATGAATTTGGAGAATTTGCATCGAATTGCTGCTGGAATTCATACTCATTTTTGCTTACATTTCTTGCATACATTCTCATTCTTAGTTTAATCTCATTTTAGTTTAATCATGCATATGCTTAATCTAGTTTGCTTTATTTGTTATTAGATTACATTGCATCTTTCATTCTAGATTAATCTGCATACTCATTCTTAGCTTAATTTCATTGTCAAATCCTTCATTCTTAGAGGGTCTGGTTGCTTAAACACCTCCGATATGAGGATATCTGATAAGCAATTCCCTCTAGATAGAAGGCAATAGGTCACTTTGCAGGTTGATTTTAGGATGAATAATCCAATGTTCATTTCGGGATGAATCCACAAATAAGGACCATGTTGAAGTGTGTGTGTTAGCATAGGCCGCATTTTCACATATACATTTCTGGCACCCACTGTGGGGCTCGAAAATCAATTTTTCTGGCCTCTTTTTGTATTTTTAAAATTATTTTTTTGTTCTCTATCCATACTGTTCTGTACAGATTCAAGAATCTTCACGCAAGACTGTTCATTTTTGTGCGAGGATTCAGAATCTTTGCGCGAAGATTCTTTTTGCATCGTGCGAGAAAGTTCTTTGGCACGTGAAACTTCGCACAAAACCTATTTCTTCGCACGAGCCGAATTTGATTTTGCGCGAGCCAGATTTGATTTCGCACAGGCTGTAAAACTTCTTCACACAGACTGTTAGGAATTTTGCGCAAAACTCTGCTGATACAGGCAAATTTTTGCATTTATTTTTGTGTTTTCGGGTTTTCTACTGATTGTTCGTGATTTATAGTGTTTCTATGTTTTCTGATTTTTTAGAACAGCATAACAATGGTTTGCAAGATGATGGGAAAAGCATGATAAAGTCACTAAAAATAGGTAAAATCTACTAAGCGCATTGCGAGAATCACCAGGTAATCTTCCTCAGCTGATAACACTTCATTTGGATCTAAAACAACCATCTTTCGTGTTGAGCTTGTGCGTGTTTCCTTCTGTATTTTCATTTTACAAACACATGCATAAATTGATACTAGGGTGTGATCTCTGTTAGTATTCATTTAGCAGGCTTAGGAACTTGGTTAGATTTAGATAGCTATCTTGGGTTATTGGACTTGCTAATCCGTCGGCCCCTCGTTCCACCCTATGGTTGCAAGATCAGCACCACGTTAAAGGGGAGGGGTCTACATGACATAAGCGTTAAATGCTCCACAAGGCAACCCTTTTGTGCTTTCTAGAACTCACTAGTTTCTGAGTTTTGGACTCGCGTTAGCTTGTGTGAGGGGTTAAATGTTCCACATCTTTGGACTCACCTCACATTAGTTAAAGCGTTAAGTGTACCACCTTGTGCCCTTTGATTGCTTTTGGATAGATTTGCTTTCAAAAATTAACATCTGTACACACATAGTAATTAAGCCCCCATGAATACTATTCATGGATCTTGAGGGAGCGGGTTCCTAATGAAACTCCTCTCTAAGACGGATTCTTTGTAGATGGGGACGATACTTTGAGCATCTCGTAGATAGATGAATCTTCAACTTGTTGATTAAGGCATCCTTTCTTCGAAAAGGTTGATAGATCACAGGGAGATGATATCATAGATCTTTAAGAGATAATCTTAGTTTAGCATGTCAGATTAATCTATCTATTTTGATTGGGCTAAAGGTGAAAAGGTGTCAAAACCTTGAATCTGGAAGCTAAGTCCCCTTGTGGTATACTATTTTGAGTCGGTCATCTTTAGAGAGGGTTAACCATAACAGACAATCCCTCTACAGGGAAAGCTGTGTTGATGGAACCTCAAGCGGTAATAGCCATTTTTGCCATGGTAGTGACAATTGCTATATAAATGTCCTTGTGGAAGAAATCTCCACGGGTGTGGTTCATTGTGGGTTGTCAGATCTCCCTAGAAGCTCTTGAAGATTAAGTTCGCAGACTGTGTCAAAACCTCGGTGCACTGGGATTGGAGGTCACCCCTGTGAGTCATAAAAGTTGTAGAGTCAAACCATTACTAAATACCTTAGAGAAGCCAACATTTATTTTCTAGAGATATATGCGTGATTGCAAAACTCTTTGAAAATGTACACAAATAGCTCTCTTAGGGATTAGTGCAAACTAAGTCACTTGATTGTTCATGTGCAAGGTTGCTTTTGCCCTTGCTCATTTTTTTTAGACGTGCTTGAAATCACTTTCTTGCTATTCTACATGCCTGTTTATCTACCTAGTTATTGGAATGATCAAAAATTTTGTCAAAATCAGTTGCTATTGTGAAACTATTCTATCCTTTCGCGCAAAATCATTTGGGTCTTGCTCGAAATCATCTAGCTCTCGTGCGAAGCCATTTTGTCCTCATGTGAAATTAAATTTTTGTTGTTCATCTTTGTGCGAACTGGTAAACATTCTTGCGTGAAATTAAAAAATGTTACTGATCTTCATGCAAGACGGAAACATCTTCACGTGGCCCGTAAAACATCTTCACGCAAATCGAAAAACTTCTTCGCGTGAGACTTTGTATCAAAATTTACAATCTAGGTCTGTTCTAGCTATCTGCGGCCTGCACGTTGTCCTTTTCTACATCTGTTTATTGCTCTTTATTCGCAAATGGTCATGAAACAGTGACACTTCGCTTAACCAAAGAATTGTGTCTTATACCTTGACTAGTCTCATCTCATAAGTAATTTTGGTCCTCGTCTTAATTCTTGTCATAGTGGTCATAATCTCTGGCTATTCTAACCTTTAAATCAGACCATTTGTGCCTTAGTGAACAACATTCTTGCTATTATCTTGTCCTTTTTGAGACTCAGTCTTAGTGTAGTCCTTGTCCAGGTTGTAGCTTTTTGTCCTTGCCTATGACTGTCACAACCAGAAGTGGCAATGTGTTTTATCCTGATAACATTAGATGTGGTCATGCTAGGAGTTGTAATCATGGTAGAGCTAGCTTACCTTTCGCTACACAATCTGTATCTAGTTTGGCTAGTGAGGCATCTTCACAGTCCTCCTCACTTGCAAAGTCATCTCAAGTTCAACGAACATTTTCCAATTTGCAACAAATTTGAAATCTTTTTTACCAAGAGGATATTGAGACAGGTAGAAGTCCCGCATTCCCAAACACAATGTATGATCCTTTCTCCATAGACCCTTTTGAAACACAACATATTGAAAGTGAACAAGTTCTAATAATGACTAGTCATGAACTTGAACAGGGTAGTCATAGTCGATATCAAGAAAAATCTAGGGATGACAAGGAGAAAGAGAAAGAAGATGACACTGATGAAGAATAAGAAGAGGTGGAAATCCTTCCCAAACACATAGCAAAATTTTGAAGAGACAAACTTTTAGAAGGTCATGGGAATCCTACTCAATGAAGAGAAAGAAAAGTACTTTCTCAAACTTGCCCAAGAGGGAGCTAAACTGCGCACACATTTCGATGTGGAGACCATTATCACACGTGAAGAAGAAATTGAGACTGCTCAACTCTAAAAACAACTGAAAATTATGCAAGATCAATTGGCTTAGATGATGCATGAGAAAGACAAACCCAAAAAGACATACACATTGGATGCTCTTTGTTCATTCCCATTTGACAAAAGTATAAACATGTCGCCTTTCCCATGAGGCGTAGAACTACCTAGATATGACAAGTACTTTGGTACTACTAATCCCCAAGATCACTTGCAAGAATTTGGTGCTTTTTCTATGGAGTTTATACACAATCAAACATACCTCATGTGTTTATTCCCTAGAAGCCTAGGTGGCCAAGATTTGGAGTGGTTCTCACATTTACCTCCTGGTATCAAGACGTTTGAAAAAATTGCTAATTCATTTGTTCAGCAATATTCTCATAAAATTTAACATCCTGTAAATATTCGAGATCTATGCAACCTTAAATAGAAGGTTGGTGAGCCTTTTTTCACTTTCCTCCAATGGTGGAGACAAATTTATACTAAGTACTCCCGTAAAATTCCAAAAATAGAGAAGCTCAACATTTTCACTGATAACCTCTTACCTAATTTTGGGTATAGAGTCCAACTACAAGGTCCACGTAGCTTTGAAGACATGATTACACAGGCTATCCATATTGAAGAATTTATGGTCAAGAAAGGTGAGGTCACTCTTTAGAGAGACTCAAAACAAGGTTCCACTTCCAATAGGGATAAAACCAAACATGTCAACAAGAACCGAGAAATTGTACATGATGGGGTTGTTGATAATGTCACACCAAAACTTTCTAAAGCAGCATTTAATCTCACAGATTGCCTCAAAGTAGCCAAAAATGTTGAGAAGCCTCCTCTTGACAATAAAGTGTCTGGGAACAAACCAAGAAACTCATGGGCAGCACGACCCAAGCGAGAGTATACGCCTTTAGGAGAACCTTTGGATGTGGTTTACAAAACATTGCTACAACACAAGCTTATCTCACCAATGGATAACCCTCGTCCCTATGATCCACAACCACGTCCACCATGGTGGAATGAGACCTCATTTTGTGAGTATCACCAAAAAAAGGGACACAAAACTAGCAACTGTATAAAATTGCATCATAAAGTCCAAGACATGATTGATGCTAGTGAACTTGTGGTAGATGGACATAACAAAAACTCAGACCACAAGGCATTCAAAGAGCCTTTCCCAGCTTATGAAAAAGGAGACACTTTTAAACTAGAACCCTATAATAAGGTCAACTATATGTATTTCAATGATGACAATGTCATTCACATGGTTGAACCTGTAGATTCTTAATACTGCGACGTTATTACTATAAAGAGGAAGCAAGATAATGATAAACCCAAGACACCATTTTTTTTGAGAGGCCCTACTTCTAATAACATGGATAATGCATCTTTGCAACACTGTTCTAACACTATTACTTGCTCTCATGCAAAATTGGTGCTCAAAGGCCCTACACCTCCTACTTCAAATCTTGAACAACACAAGGACAAAACCCTTGCTGGTCCATTCGGTAAAGGTGCAAAACACATGACAAACTTGATTGCAACCAGTTATAGTATTCTAGATCAATTGAAATGAACCAATGCTCATATTTCTATATTTGAGCTACTTAAAATCTCACCTGCTCATAGGCAAATTCTAGACAAAGCCCTCACTGAGGCAAATGTTCCTCAAGATCTTGATCTTGAGAAATTTCAATCCATGGTAGGTCACCTGACCTCACCTCATCTTATGACCTTCTCTGAGGAGGATGACAACTCACTAAATCACCCACACAATCAGCCTCTACACATTGAGGTTATGATCCACTAGATACATGTTCGTCGGGTACTCATTGACAATGGCGCTGGCCTAAACATTGTTTTTGTTGCTCTACTTAGACAATTGGATTATTCTGAGGACTCTGTTGATCCTTGATGAAAGATCACTATTAAAGCATATCATGAAGTAGAACGAAAGTCACTAGGTCTTGTGACTTTACCAATTCGTGTTGGTCTTGTCGAAAGGGATGTCACCTGTCAGGTGCTTGACATTCCCTTAGCCTACAACATTCTGTTGGATGGCCATGGATACATGAGATACACACTGTGCCATCCACATATCACCAATGCATTAAATTCCCATTTCATGGCTCTGAAGTTGCTATTCCTGCCACTACTAGCTACACTTGCAATATACTCAAAGTTGTCGATTCTTTTGTCCCTGCTAATCGTGAGTCTATTGATTGTCACAACATTAAGCTGAAACAAATTGAGTAGTCATTTAAATTGAAAGAAAATGGTATGGGAGAGTACCACATGGAACCAGTGCTATCATTAACATCTATTCTAGAGTCTCCTCAACATTTTGGGAGACCCTTAGAAGCAAAGAAGCCATTCGTGTTGACACCTTAGACCAAGTTTAATGGCTCTTTTGTCAAATCTATAGTTCCCTTAGAAGATGAAAGTGAAAATAGAGCCATTGTTGCATGGCTTTATAAAGAAGAGGCTCCAGTAGACCTAACAGAACAAGCTCGAGAAATCACTCCTAAAAAATATGGACCTGGTCTTAAGCTTATGAAGCACTTTGGTTACAAGGGAACCGGCCCTATTGGATGCAATAACAATGGTTTAATAGATCCTATCAAAGAAAAAGCTCAAAGCAATAGTGACACAACTGGCCTATGGTTTAAAAAGGTCCCTTTCCATTTGGGATCCAATAAATTCATACCCATACCTGAGAGTTCATCTAAAAATGAGTCACAATCTGAGTCAGGTACTCGAGAGGAAGAATGTGATGATGAGGATTCTTACCCTCATCCTATTCCTTATGATCTAGCTAAATTCTTTGCTGAGCCAGATGACTTCATGCCACGTGTTAGCACTGTGGATGATACTAGTGATTCTTCTGAGGACAATGTTGAGTGACTCAAATATCATTCAGAAAAGGGAGAATCTAGTCAGTCATGCCATATTGAGTATTTGTGTAAGAATCCAGAAGCTAAAGGAGAGTATGTCCCTATCACTGTTGGGGAGTTCTATAGTCTCTCACCATATAGCACCGATTCTCATGAATATGAATTTGACAATCTTTTAGAAGTGACTACTGATAAAGACATTGACCAAGTTCATTTCTATGAAAATCAAATCAAAGTGAGTGAAACGTCTAGGGATAGGTCACGGGGGTCTGATCCAACTAGTGTCCTAGAGTCATCAATTCCTGATGTTAGTATTCCAAGGTGTTTGAATACACTTGTGGGTGAGGTTATTGTAGGTCTCGAATTGCCGGTCCACGCATTTAATGACTATACTATGAACACAATTGAACCAGTCACTACTCTCTCACTCGCACATCCTGAGCTTATAGACTGGAACCCCAATGCATCTAACGAAGTCCCCACATTCCAGAATGACTATGCTCTTGCCTGTTACTTAAACGCTATCAAACCTATAACATCTTCCACTAATGAGCAAAGCATCAACATGACTAAGGCTGACATCAAATATCTCAGTCACATAATTAAAAAGAAAAAATTCAAGAGGTCCGATGGTGAAAACCACATTGTGGCAGTGTCGGATCCCAAAAAAGTAAAAACAAAATATGTATCCAAGGGTGAAAACCTCTTCGAGGCACCCACGGGTGACATATTTGATGTCCTTCCTAGTCATTTTCAGGAGAGATCATCAGTGTTAATAGAGCCAACACAGCCAATTAATTTGGGCATAGAAGAACATCCTCATGTGATACATCTAGCTCAATCATTGTCAACTGAAGAAAAGGAACAATTCATTGCCTTTTTCAAGGAGAAGAAAATAAATTTTGCCTGGACATATTCTGCCATGCCAGGATTGGATCTTGATCTTATCATGCATCACTTGTCCATAGCACCAGGCATAAAACCAGTTAAACAGAAGCTTCAAAAAATGCATCCTCATGTTGCATTGCTAGTCAAAGCTGAATTGGAGAAACTTCTGAAGGCTAGTTTCATTCATGCAATTGATTATGTTGAATGGATATCCAATATTGTCCCTATGTCCAAGCATGATAAGTCTATTAGAGTTTGTACAGACTTCTATGATCTTAAATTAGCATGTCCTAAAGATGACTTTCCGCTCCCTAATATTGATATGATCATGGACATGACGGCTGGCTATGAGATGTACTCACTTATGGATGGTTTTTCTAGATACAATCAGATAAAAATTGCACCAGAAGATCAAGAGAAAATAGCTTTCACATGTGCATGGGGAAGCTTTTGTTGGAATGTGATGCCATTTGGTTTAAAGAATGTTGGAGCTACATATCAGCAGGCTGTTACTACAATTTTTCATGACATGATGCATAGAACTATGGAGGACTATGTTGATGATAACTTGGTCAAAAGTGCTAAACAAAATACTCGTTTGCATGATTTTGGACCAATCCTAGATCGTATGGAAAAGTTTAGTCTTTGACTCAATCTTAAGAAATGTGCATTTGGTGTCACATCAAGAAAACTGTTAGGATATATTGTTTCTGCAAAGGGAATTGAAGTAGATCCAGAAAATGTACAAGCAATAACGGACATGCCACCACCTCGAAACATCAGTCAGATGAGAGGACTACAGGGAAGGCTTCAATCTATTTGTAGGTTTATTTCACAATTGGCAAATAAATCACAACCCTTCACAAAGACCTTACATAAGGGTGTGAAATTCAATTGGAGCCAGGATTGTGAGCAAAGCTTAACACAAATTAAACAATATCTTGTCATTCCACCAATCCTGATGCCTCCTATGCATGGGAAGCCTTTTCTTTTATAAATTTTAGCCATTGAAACATCTTTGGTAATCCTATTGGCTCAGGAAGACAATGACAACAAAGAAAGAGCTATTTATTACTTAAGCCGAACATTGGTCTCTTATGAGAAAAACTACAGCATTATTGAGAAAGCTTGCTTGGTAGTTGTCTTTGCTTGCCAAAAGTTGAGACACTACATGCTTGCCCACACAACATGGCTTGTGGCTAAAATAGATCCATTAAAGTACTTACTCAGTAAGGCAGCTCTCATAGAAAGATTGGCTAAATGGGTCATGATACTAAGTGAGTTTGACATCCAATATGTTGAACGCAAAGCTATAAAGGGATAAGAAATTGCAGACCAGCTAGCCAAGGCACCCATACAGAGTCTTCTACCCATAAACATTGATTTTCTAGATGAGTCAATTCTAACACTCACTCACCATACATGGGTTATGTTCTTCGATGGGTCCTTCACACAAGAAGGATCAGGTGCTGGATTACTTTTCATCACACCACAGAGATACTCATTGCCCAAAGCATACAAGATTTTGTTTCCTTGTACAAATAACATCGCTGAATATGAAGCTTTGATCAATGGTATGAAAATTGTAGCTGAATGGAGAGTAGATCAGTTGGATATCTTTGGTGACTCTTAGCTTGTCATCAACCAAGTAAATGATGTGTATCAAACAAAGGATGAAAAACTGATTCCTTACAAATGCATGGTTGATGACTTGATGAAATATTTTGCACACATCACCTTCCAACAAGTTCTATGCACAAATAATATAGCGGCTGATGCCATGGCCACTCTGGCCTCCCTTCTACAAATGCCAAAAAATGATCTCTGACATGAGTTCTTGGTGGAAGCGTTACACTACCCAGCCTATGACACACCTGATTCCAAGATGATCTGTTCTATTATAGGACAAGAATCATCCTACTACCATCACATCTATTCCTACCTTTGTAATCAAACCATTCTAGAAGGTCTGACCCAGAATGAGAAACGTTACCTAATTCGTAATGCTGCACATTATGTCATTATTGCTGACGATCTATATAGGAGAGGTCTCGATGGAACACTCCTTAGGTGTTTAGAACCCAACGAGTCCAAATGCGCACTAATTGATGTTCACGAAGGCATTTGTGAATCTCATTCCAATGGCCTAACACTAGCTCATAAACTCCTTCGTTCTAGTTACTACCGGCCTAAAATGGATCAAGAAGCTATTAAATATGCCAGGTCATGCAAACAATGTCAACTACATGAGAATCTTATTCATGCTCTAGCTAGAGAGTTGATTCCCTCTACTACAACATGGCCATTTCAACAATGGGCCTTTGACTTGGTGGGACAGATTCACCCAACCTCTTCTAATGGACATAAGTTCATTATCGCCGCTACAGATTTTTTCACGAAATGGGTAGAGGCAGTCCCTCTCACAATTGCTGATGGCAAAACTGTAGTGCTTTTTATCACAAACTACATCATCTGTAGATATGGTATCCCATCCTCAATCATTACTAACAATGGAGGATAGTTCAAAAATAAAGACCTTAAGGAACTGTGCAAGAAATTCAAGATCACACAAACATTGGTCTTCCATTTATTACCCCCAGGGTAATGGCCAAGCTGAGGCATCCAATAAGGTGATCCTCAAAATTCTTCATTGCACAGTCAGTAAGTCAGGGAGAGACTAGCATCTCCAAATCAATCCAGCCCTGTGGGCATATAGAACAAGCATTAGAACTCCAACAGGCATGAATCCTTTTGTGTTGGTATATGGGGCAAATTTTGTACTTCCAATAGAGGTTGAGATTCCTACTTTGAGAATCTCCATGAAAGGCCTTATCACTGATGATGACTATAGGATAGCTTGACTTCAAGAGCTTGTATTGCTGGATGAACGACGACAAGTGGCTTGTGATCATCTACAAGCATATCAACAAAGAATGGCACGAAGATACAATAGGAGAATTAGGCCACATGACTTCTAGCTGGGTGATCTCATCTTGAGAGAGAATCCTAAGAATCAACAACAATGAATACAAAAGGGAAAGTTTGAACCAAACTGGCTAGGTCCTTACATCATTACTATAGTATATGGATCTGGTGCCTATCAACTTTTCACAACCAAAAGAGAAGTGCTTAAAGAGCCTATGAATACTCTCCACCTAAAGCGATTTTACAGTTGATTCAATCTCAGCAAGCTCTCTGTACATATCTAAATGTCCTGAAAAAATCTAAAAATTGTAAAAAGTCCTAAAAAATTGTTACCCTGGTGAAAACCTAACAATAGGTGCCTTCGTAACACCAAAAAAAAAACAAAATAAAAAAAAAGAGAAAAATACAAAAAAATTGAAAAAATAGAAATAGGCATCATGGTAGCAAAAAAAAGAGAATCTTGCCAAGAAGGTGAAAACCTAGCAAATAGGTTCCTCTTGTTCCCAATGATCCATCTTGCAGTGCATCTTTTGGCTATTCTATACAGTTGCTTTCATGCTTTTGCTTTCTTGCTTCCTGCTCATGTATCCATGGATTGAGTCTTGTCACAGCTCGGGGGCATTCCGCCTTATTGTCACTCTTTTTGAGATTCTCCTCATAGAATCTCCTATGTGACAGTCACCAGTCATTCTGACTGCATCTGCCTACTATCGCCAATGTCACTCTTTTTGAGATTCTTCTCATAGAATCTCCATTGTGACAGTCACCAATCATTCTCACTGCATCTTCCTACTGTCGCCAGTGTCACTCTTTTTGAGATTCTTCTCATAGAATCTCCATTGTGACAGTCACCAATCATTCTGAATGCATCTACCTACTATCACCAGTGTCACTCTTTTTGAGATTCTCCTCATAGAATCTCTTTTGCAATGGTCACTAGTTGTTTCAGCTATGTCTGCCTACCATTTCTCGGGTCATCTCTCAAGATTCCTTTATGGAAGATCTCTCTTGCATCAGTCACCAGTCGTCCTGGCTGTGTCTGTCTACTGTCGCTTACTCCTTCTTAGGTTCTTCATCATGAAGATTCCTCTTTGACCTCAGTCACCAGTCATTCTGACTGCATCTGCCTACTATTGTCACCCTACTAAAGAGATTTCTTTTGAATATATTTTGGACATTAGCACTTGACATCAATCCCAAAACACTGAATTCAAAAATGATATCTTGTTTGGATATGCTGAGCTCTTCCTTTTTTTGCTTTTTCTTTGCTTTATCATATCTCCTTGAGCAACTTGATGATGTCATCTTCGCCTAGAGAAGTAATGATTGGGGGCATGATCTTTTTCTTTGCTTTTTGTTTGCGGTTTAGTTCCAATTAGTTGATTTATTCCTATAAGAGGGGTGTCCACTATAAGAGCCTCCATCTCGTATTGGATGGATGTGTGTACCTTGGCTCCTTTTATATGAATATGCCAATAAAATTGGTTCTTCTCCTTGTTTGTTGGAGTGAACTCTTCATGCTATAGTACATATTGATACTCATCCTATTAAGTGAACGTACAAGTCACTGCGAGTATATCTAGCATGCTTCTATCTTAGGTTACGAACACAAGGGTCGTTGTGGACAGAATGAATATTGAATACTTAGCATAAGAGGAATCTCCCGTGTGTTTGGTGTGCCTATCATGAAAACAACATTTAGGTCATCCTAGAGTTTATGATTTGATGCTTATGTTAACTTGCTACATTAAAAGGGACAAATGTTCTGGTCATTCTAGCTTCTTGTGCCTTGAATGCTTACATTTAATCCTGACATCCCAATAACGTATGTTATGTTCATATTTTCATGATTGCAATGTCAGTGGAAGTTGTATAACATACGAACTTTATTTTATATCTAGTGATGATAAATCATCGAGGCTTGGTAACCAGACCTAGGGTTGCATTTAACATAGTCTTGCATTACATACTTCATTTGCATTAGCACACAATTCAATGGTAATCTTGTTCATACTCCACATGCATTAGATTCCTCTACAGCTGCACAAGCATTTGGTTCGTCGATTCTTGCTCCTCAATGGAATAGCTATGACTGTCAAACAAAAACACACAACACTACGTAAGATGTCAATTCATACATATGTGTTCTATCTAAACATACATCTCATGTACATTAGAGAAAAACAAAATAGACAATCACATGTACACAAGAATACTCAGCTCAAAATCTCGTATATATATATATATATATATATATCAAAGAATGGGTCAGTACAAAAAATGGGTGCTACTCAAGCGCAATCGATCAAAAATGATACATGTGGTGCTAGCACACCAATCGATACATAGCCAGATATCAAAATCAAAACTCAGACATAGAGCATCTAACTCTGTCTCGAACTCTCGCCTCCAAGAGGAGTAGGAGGAGTAGGGGCAGTAGGTGGTGGAGGTGGTGGTGGCATATCCAGCCTGACAGGAGGTTGTGCACCTCTGGACTCTTGTGCATATTGAGAGAATCATTGCACCTGCAATGTCTCATCAGGTACTGCACTAGTATATGCTACATAATGATATGCTGCCCGAGCTGACTGGAAGTGGATCTCATTCTGTGCCAACTCCAATCTCTGCTCTACAATCTTCACGTGCTCTCTTTGATGATCTATCTCTCTCTGTCTCTCTACCAGCTACGCATCCCTAACTGCCAATGCAATCTACAACTCTCCCAACTATCGGGAGGTCACACGAACCCGCTCTCAATACCACTGTATCACATCTTGTACCCCACCTGCCAACTAATCTAGCATATCCTCATCAACCATCTCTGGTGCATGCTGCTGTGGAGGTACCTGCTATGGTGGAGGTACCTATGGCTATGGGGGCACCTGCTACTGTGGGACCTCCTGCTAAGGGGCCTGCTCCTTTGTCCTCTACCTCCTCCCCCGACTATGTCCAGCCCCACTGCCCTCAGCACCTAGGTTTGATCCCATCTAACATGGGGGAATAGGTATCTGCTATACCTAGTGCTAGACCTGTGGTGGCATCTGTGGCTGTGCCCGCTATTGCTAGGGCACTTGTCCATGTCCTTGTCCTTGTACTTGCCCTGCCATCCCCATTGGATCTATAAAATGTGGGTATGGATGACTGATCAAAAATTCTTGATATGCAGGTGTCATCCCGGCATCTACTACCTCTGGTAAGTAGTCCCACTAAACTGTAGCTAGGCTGCGGATGTCCATCATGGATCATCCTAGATCCATCCTTGGAGGCCATCCCCACTCAATATCCCTCTACACCCTAGCATACGCACAGTACTTAGCTAAAATGTCCTGTGGTCAGCCATACTGCTACCACACTTGTGAGATGACGAATCTCTCTATGATTGATGTCATACTGCCTACCAATAGTCAAGAACTAAACATCCAGTGCAGCTCTCTGGGGGCATCATCCCAGTCCTCTATCTCTCTCCAAGGTTACCATATAATAGACACTAGGTCATCAAGATGTGTCCGCCAGTGCTCAGTCTTACCCAGGTGGGCTTGGGTAATGTGCCCTCGATAT
This sequence comes from Cupressus sempervirens, assembly GCA_028749045.1. NCBI lineage: Eukaryota > Viridiplantae > Streptophyta > Pinopsida > Cupressales > Cupressaceae > Cupressus > Cupressus sempervirens. The sequence goes on from CM053793.1 coordinate 794,577,364, forward strand.
CTGCATATGTAGGGTTCCGTCAACTCTTGAGCATCCTTAAAAATTGGCCTACATACAGGGAGATGCTCCCAAGCCTAGATCTGTAGAACGTAAACACCCACTACCATGGTCTTCTTCTCGTGGAAGACAACCTCATGCATCTCATGAAAAAGATGGGCCAACATGCACTAACCCCACCCAAAGATCTCAGGTGCCTCAACCATCCTATGAAGCATGACACCCCATCCACACTCCAACCCATGTTGTCCCCTATCAAGACATAGGAAGCAGCTCAAGAAAATACCCAACACGGATGCTAACTTGTGTGTGGGTCCATAAGTATGCATCAACTCATCCCAGCTAATGGCCCTACCTCTCGATAGCTCTCTCTCAAAAATAATGGATAGTGCCTTTGTCCCTAATCAAGCCACTGTATCATACACGACCTAGGCGTCATGAAATGGGATCCTCAGTATCCTCCATATATCCTCTGGGGTAATCGTCATCTCACCCATCAAAAAATGAAAGGTGTTCGTCTCCAAATGGAAACACTCTACCAATGTAGTCAGTAAACCATGATTCAAAATCACAATTGGAATCCAACATAGAGAGGACAAACCCAATCGAGCAATATGTGCCTGATCTGCATCATCCAAACTCCGCAATAACTCTCCATATAGCAGATAATGGGATCTAAATGATATGTCTCCAAAGACTTCCTACACGCACAACAAAAAATGACAAGCAAATGATAAGTATCAAGTCGAAATGACACATCAAAATGAAATGAAGTGCAATTTCTAAGTGCAAAATCACAAAACTGTCATAGAATTTCATGCGAGAATCATGAAATCTTGCGCGAAGACGTTCAGTTTCACTCGAAAAAGTTCTTTCTTCACGTGAAGAATCTAGCCTTCATGCGAAAAAAGATCTCCTCGTGTGAAGATAGATCTTCTCGCGTGAGAAAAGAGGTCCTCACACGAAACATGAATTGCATCACGCGAAGAATCTCCACCTTTGTGCGAAACCAAAATCGCCCCGTGCAAAGATCCTCAGACCATGTGCGAAGAAACAACACATCCTATTTCTTTGCTTGAAAAAAGAAGATCTTCATGCGAGAAGAGATCGATCTCACGTGAAGAAAGATTTCATAATCCTAAAACATGCTAAAAACATGCATAAATGACCTCAAAATGCGTGACAACAAATGTACGAAGATGGGAAATTGATGACTCACCGGTTATCCGTAGTCTGCTTGCCGACTGTGTCATCTAGAGTGCTCAAAATGATGATATCTCACATTCACTACCATGTCTCTATCAGAGCTCAAAATCACTACAAGACAAAAGCACAAATGAATTGAAAATGACCCTTCAAGCCCTTATATAGGTGTTGACGAAATTTTTCAAAGTGCTCGAATTTGCGTGAAAATCACACCGCTGGCTAATTGGACCGTTCTGGATCCATTTACGGGATCAAATTTGAAATCTGACACACTTAAGAGCTTCAAAATTGCATTTTAAAATTTTGGGGACTGACGCAATTGAATGCTTGTGCAGCCAAAATCTTTCTTATACTTTGTGATTATTGGAATCCTTTCAACTTTACATTCTCCATATTTTCAAAATTCATTTTGAAAATAGTCAACTTAAGTCAACTATGGCTAAAATTTGGTCAAATTTTGGTCAAAATTGATCTTTGCAACTTTGCAATCATTTAAAATCAACCCTGAATCTTCTTCAAATCATTCTGATCTCTTCTAGATTCTGTTGAATCTCATATTTCTTCTATATCTCATGATATACTGCTTCAAATCATATTTCTGGTGTGTCATCTTTCGATTTCACTCCTGAGGGGGTAGGATGATTACATCATTAAATACTTATTGCTCGGGGCATTTGGTTCCCATATTATGTCCTTATTACTTGGGGCATCTCATAACTCGAGGCATCTTGTTCCCTTCTATCTAGCATCTTTGTCATCTATCTTATCTTTTCATCAATTGATCAACCTTATAACAACTCTTCTCAGAGTTTGATGGACAAGTATTGGGATAGTCTAAACCCCGAATCCTAAGAATCAAACGTCATTCTGGGGATGATTCTATGACTCATGATTGGACCTTGTTATCTTGTATAGATCTTAGGTATCTAGCTGTTCTAATTGGATCCTTGAAGATTACACTCTGTTCTGGAGATAATCTTCTAAATGCTTTCAATCTTAGGTATCTAGGTGTTCTATCTAGATCCTTGAAGGTTAAGCTCCATTCAGGAGATAGTCTTCTAAATGCTTTCAATCTCGAGTATCTAGATGTTCTATCTGGATCCTTAAAGGTTAAACTTTGTTCTAAAAAAACCTTTTAAATGCTTATCAATTTTAGGTATCTAGACGTTCTGTTTGGATCCTTAAAGATTACGCTCTATTCTAGAGATAGTCTTTTAAATGCTACCAATCTTAGGTATCTAGGTGTTCTACTTGGATTCCTTGGGATTAAGCTCTGTTCTAGAGATAGTCCTTAAAAACTTATCAATTGGTCTTTGTGTCATCACCTTTGGAACCAATCTCATGTTCGCATCATGCTTTCTAATTTTCTTTGAATTGAACGTGTTGCTCGCACATTCATTCAAAGAGGGGCAAAATGTAATACCCCAAAATTGGCTCATTGCCATCTCAACCAATTCTAGTCTATTTCTGATCAATCTTAAAGTCCTATTCTAATAGGCAATTCTCATTCTGCTATTCGCTACTTGACTTAATTGTCAAATGCAAAAAACCCTAATTTGCATTCATCATATTTCTTATTTAATTCCTATAGTACGTACTCATATTAGTTGCATTAAACCTAATTGATTTAATTATAATTTAATTATTAAGTATATATACTTTAATTAAATTAAATTATATCCTAAGGCTAATGTACTATGGAATTAAATTTATTTAATTTAATAAATACGCCTATCTTGATTAATTAAATGTAATTATTTAATTAAATGGGAAAGGTATTTCTAATTAATTAAACAAAATTATTTAATTAAATGGAGTACTTACTTCTAATTAATTAAACAAAGTTATTTAATTAAATGGGAAGTCATTGCTAATTAATTAAATGAAGTTATTTAATTAAATGAGAAAAGTGTCTCTAATTAATTAAAAGATTATTTAATTAAATAGAAAAATTAATTATGAGAGCATATCTCATTTTATTAAATTAAATATCTCAACAAAATCTCTCTTTAGTTCAAAAAGGGAAATTTCCAGTTCGCTATTGATCAAAAATGAGTTAAATTAGTTAACTCCTTTTTCTACTCAAATTAAAACAGTTAACTCCTTATTTTACTCAAATTAAATCTATTAACTCCCTTTAATTTGGGAATCTCCCTTTATGACTGAACCTCATCTTCAATCCTGACCGTTGATCCGAATCGATCTCAACCATTGATGGATTTCAGGAAAGTCTATTTAAGAGACCCTCATCTCTTCATTTTAGGAGGATGAATTTGGAGAATTTGCATCGAATTGCTGCTGGAATTCATACTCATGTTTGCTTACATTTCTTGCATACATTCTCATTCTTAGTTTAATCTCATTTTAGTTTAATCATGCATATGCTTAATCTAGTTTTCTTTATTTGTTCTTAGATTATATTGCATCTTTCATTCTAGATTAATCTGCATACTCATTCTTAGCTCAATTTCATTGTCAAATCCTTCGTTCTTAGAGGGTCTGGTTGCTTAAACACCTCGGATCTGAGGATATCTGATAAGCAATTCCCTCTAGATAGAAGGCAACAGGTCGCTTTGCAGGCTGATTTTTGGATGAACAATCCAATGTTCAGTCCGAGATGAATTCACAAATAAGGACCGTGTTGAAGTGTGTGTGTTAGCATAGGCCGCATTTTCACATATACAAAATTTAATAGTCTTTATGAATAAATTTGGTCTTCAATATAGAACCCATGGGTTCCCAAATACTAATCTTAGGTTCATCATTGCATTCTCTATCCTTCTAAAATTCTTTCCACCATAAGGAAGCATGACCTTTCAACTTAGTTTATGCTAACCTAACTCTCTTTGGATCTACAAAATTTTCAAGCTTAAAATAATCATCAAGCTCATTAGTCTAATATACCAATTTTTTAGGGGTCTAATGAACCAAAATAATTTAAAACTTTCATTCTATGACTCTAACCAAGTAGTGCAATAGGCTTCAACAATATTTCTGCTTTTTGCTGGGATATATACTTCAGAGACCTAAAGATCTTCAATAGGTTAAACATATTCTTCTTCTAGTTCAGGATGTCTTCTTAAGCCATTCAAGACATTTTATATCTCATTCCTCATCTCAACCTTCAATTCTTCAAACGTATTCTCCAACCTTATAGGGTTCATTCTTCTAGGAAGTATACTCACTTACAAAAAGGTGTAACTAGCTCAAACTTTGTTGTTCTAAACAACAACAAGATTCAACCATAGGAGGTTTGTAATAGGATTCCACAAAACTTGAACAAATCCTCTACAATTATGAGCCATAACTTTAATATTTCACCTCATTATCAAGGATTTCATGTCTTCACAAAATCGCCAAGATCATATCATAAACTATTACATACAACTAATCTCTAATAATTCAACAACAAGATCAACCTCTAGATCAAACAACTAGATTGACAACCAAGTCTACTACTATCTTATATAGTAAAAGGCATGTGGATCCCCAAAGGATATGATCAAGCTCCCCAAAAATAGCAACACAATGGAAATATAACAATAACACATAGATTCAAATCAATTGCACTATTTGTTTTTATAATAGAATTATAAGATTTACATCCAACATACCCAACTATAAGGCATTCATGGTTATGACCAATTACATTTTAGATTATAGACCAAAGCTCTCTATTCCAAGTTTCCTCCATGTATCTCCTTCATCACTACTTAAATGATGATCCACTAAGACTGATAACACTACATATATAGCCATTAGGACATAGATGTCAATTTAGAGTTTATAATCTCCCATAATAGGAAATGTGCATTACACTATAGTACTCATCTTAGCAATAAATTAATGACTTGATACATGAGATAAATTTATGTAGAGTTAGATATAGGTCTACATGTTGGCCACCTACCTCAATCATATAGTGCTTGAGCTTTAGAACTATTAAGTATATAACCTCACTAAATTAAATACAAGACATTGCATGAAGAACAAAATAGGAAATTAGTACCCAAGAAGTTGAAGCATAAATTTCGCTAGTTGTCACATAGGATTATATGCATTAATGGTAATGATCCATGATATGTCCATAATATAAACCAAGCTTGCAGAATATGGAAATAACAAACAAGTCTTTGCCAAATCAAATTGTCAAATAGGAAAGTGAAAATAGAAAACAACAAATATGTTTTTAGGTGATGCAAGATTTAATACAACCCAAGGATGCTCTTGCATCAAGAATTCAAGTTGATTTTCAAACCTTTGATGATTTCACCTTGTTTGAATAATACACTTGACTATATCTAATGTTGTATAGTTAAAGATATTTCATTTTAATATAAATTTATTAAAAATAAGGTTCTACTATGAAGGAATGGTTAAAAAATATGTTTCCTAGTTGTCTCTAATATTGTGAAGTATTAATAGGATTATAATATGCATAGATGTTGTGATGGGGACATGAACCAAGCAAAAAATAGACATAATAGCAAAGGGAAAATTTTATTAACTATGAAAATATGCTAGTACACTTAGAGTAGAGAAACATACTCCAAAACATGCCCTATGAGCTTACAATAGCATAAATTTGGAGATAATTTCTTTTCCTAGTACCTTCTCTCAAAATCCACTCCAAACTATCTTTTACAATGCCAAAAATGTCCTTAAATAGACCCCAAAGGGTTAAGGATTAGGAATGCATTCTAAAAAGTGCTAGTTGGCATCCACCAACCAAATAGAAAGTTCCATAAGTTGTGTTAGAAGTCGGCACAAAACTAGAAGAATCCAAAAATGGTAACCGAACTTCTGGGAGGCATAACTTTTGAATTATAGCTTAGATTGACCAACCATTTACATTTCTAAAAATCTCTCAAAGCGCTCTATAGCCTTATGGACTAGCTTCAATGATCCCCCTTTTTTTCCCCTATACGAGTTCATTTAATGCCCTGAAGCTAACTTTGAAGCATTCTTAGGAGGTCTCCAAAAACTGAAAAACTATGATAACTTTCAAACTATGCAGCCTTTTGGCCTGATTCTTTTCTTGGAATGTTCTAAATTACAATTTTAATCCTCCCTCCAATTTACACCTTCTAATCCACCATTATTATTTCTCAATTACATAGTCCTATTTTTTTGGCATTTACACGTATACCAAGGTGCTTAAATACTCTAGCCTAGAATACTGATAGTGGAATTGTGAGAGTTGAAACCTTTATTTGACCCAAATGGGTATCCAAAATGACAAAACATGAAACAAAAACTAAGTCTAAGTACATTTTTTTGGGTGACACTAGATTGCCCTTATACGTCTAGATGCTCCTACATTAGACACCTAGGGTAGATTGAAAAGTGATCCTATCACTTTATGGATGGTAGAGGAAATCCCAAGTGGTAAACCTTAGCTGCTAATATCCAAGTTGAGTCCTCAATCGGTCAACCTTTCCACTTAACTAGATACTCTTCATACTACCTATTTCTAGTACTCCTACCCACATAATGATCCAGAATGTCTTCTATCTCCTCCTTCTTAGAAGTAGGAATTGGACATGGCTTTAACATCAACTCCTCATCTGCACCATCATCATGATACTCTGTTAAGTCTGCAATGTTGAAGATAGGAGAAATGTGAATTCCATCTAGTAATGCCACCTCATATGCATTTCCTGAGTCATGTTTCTTTAGAATTTTGTAGGGGCCAAATTTCTTCATCTTCAGCTTGTTGTAAGTACCTATTGGAAATCTCTCCTTTCTTAAGTGTACCATGACTAGATCCCCTACTTGGAACTCCTTATGTCTTCTCCTCTAATCAGCCCTAGATTTATACTATTTATTCATTTTGGTAATATGTGCTTGGACCTCCTCATGTAGATGCTTGATAGGTTCAACAAATTCTTTTGCTTCAGCACTTGTCCTCTCCCCTTGCTCTAGCTTCCTCAATTCTGGTGCAGTCCTTGGGCTACTTCCATATACAATTTGGAATGGTGATCTACTAGTACTTCTATTTATAGAGTTATTGTAAGAAAATTCCACTTTTGGTAGAATGAAATCACATCCCTTGGGCTTATCCCCAACCAAACATCTCAGCAAATTGCCTAAACTTCTGTTTACCACCTCTGTCTAGCCGTCAGTCTGCAGATGATGTGTGGAACTAAATTTCAAGTATGTTCTCAACTTCTTCCACAATGTTCTCTAGAAATACCCCACAAATTTAGTGTCTCTATCAGAAACTATACTCTTTGAGAGGCCATGTAGTCTTACCACCTCTCTGAAAAACAAGTCTACAATATGGACATCATATGAGTTTTATGGCATGGAATGAAATATACCATTTTGGAGAACTTATCAACCACCACAAATACTAAGTCATTACCCCTTTGTGTCCTTGGCAATCCAAGAACAAAATCCATACTTATGTCCTCCCATGGCTTTGATGGAATAGGCAATGGATGATAAAGTCCAGTATTGTGACTAAATCCCTTGGCAACTTGACAAATCTAACAACTCTCTACAAACTTCTTCGCATCCTATGAAATCTGAGGCCAAAAATAATGTTCTCTAAGAATGGCAATGGTCTTATCTTGACCAAAATGTCCTGCCATCCCTCCACTATGTTTCTCCTTAATCAAATTTTCCCTCATGGAACTCCTTGGAATGCATAATTGACTACCCTTGAATAACATACCATCTTGAATTAGATAGTCTAACCACTTAGTTCTGTCTACAGCAATAGGTTCTTTACAAGCTTTCCATGCCTCAGCAAAATCAGGATCCTCAAGGTACAGATTCTTGAGTTCATCAAACCCAACTACTTCAACCTGCATTACTGTAAGCAACAACTGCCTCCTGCTTAATGCATTTGCAACCTTGTTAGATTTTCCACTTCTATGCTTCAACACAAATGTATAGCTCTACAATAACTCTACCCACTTCATATGCCTCTAGTTCAATTTACCTTGGCTATTTAGGTACTATAATGCCTAATGATCAGTATACAAAAAAAATTCCTTTGGCAATAAATAATGTCTCCATTTCTTTAAGGCCTAAACTATTGCATAGTACTCTTGATCATAAATAGAATACTTTTTCTTCACATCATTCAATTTTTCACTAAAATATGCAATAGGCTTACCTTCTTGGCTCAATACAGCTCCAATAGCACTGTCACTAGCATCACAATCCACCTAGAACACCTTTCTAAAGTTTGGAAGTGCCAACATAGGTTGTTCTATCACCCTCTTCTTGAGCAATTCAAAAGTTATCGCAGTTGCCACAATCCATTTGAACTCTTTTCTATCTTCTCTTATTATGTGATTCAGGGGTGCACATATGCCATTGAAGTTCTTAATGAACTTCCTATAAAAACTAACCAGACCATGAAATGATCTCACCTCGGTAGTAGAACTTGGAGTAGGCCTTTCCAAGATACCTTTTACCTTCTCTGGATCCATTTTAAGACCTTTAGGTGATATAACAAACACCAAGTAAACTAACTCCCTTTTTACAAAGATACACTTCTTCAAATTAATTAACAGTTTCTCTTCCCTTAATCTTTCAAGGACACTACGAATATCCAATAAATGTTCTTCCAAAGTCTTGCTGAAAATTAAGATATCATCCAAAGAGACAATAATAAATTTTCCCAAAAACTTCTTAAGTACCTCATTCATAAGCTGCATGAAGGTGCTTAGGGCATTCGTCAATCCAAAGGACATGACTAGCCACTCATAAAGACCCTCCTTGTTCTTGAAGGTAGTTTTCCACTCATCTCCTTCTCAAATCCATATCTGGTGATAGCCACTCTTGAGATCTATCTTTGTGAAGTACTGAGCTCCACTCAAGCAATCCATAAGATCATCCATTCTTGGCAAAGGAAAGCGATACTTGATGGTTATCCTATTTATAGCTCAAGAGTTAGTACACATTCTCCACTCTCCATCCTTCTTTGGTGCTAGTACTGTAGGTACTACACATGGACTCAAGCTCTCTCGAATCAAACCCTTCTTCAATAGCTCTTGAACCTATCTATTTAGCTCCTCAATTATAGTAGGAGTCATCCTATGAGCTGCCTTGTTAGGCAAACTAGCTCTAGGGATTAAATCTATCTGATGACTAATTTGCCTTACTAGTGGCAATCCTTCTGGAACATTATCAGAAATGATATCTCCAAACTCACTTAATAAATTTAAAACTTCAAGTGTTATTTCACTACTACCTTCCTTGTCTTTTCTAGGAATCAAAGGATAGCACATACACTGATGTTTCATGCCATCTAAAAACTTTCTTCCATGAACAAGACAGATCCTAGCACTGTTGCATACCTTTTCACCTTCCTTTTTCATGGGCATCAGTTTTTGGCAAAATCCATCCTTTGTTAGAGAGTAGGTGTTTGCATGACCATCATGTACTGCATGCCTGTCAAACTACCATGGTCTTCCCAACAATAGATGGCAGACATCCATTGGAATAATATCACAAAGAACTTCATCATGGTAACTCCCAATTTTAAACTTTACTAAACATTGCTCACTTACCAGGACCTTATGATCATCTTTCACCCAAGCAATCCAATAGGGCTAGGGGTGTTTCTCCCTCTTGAGCTTCAGCTTAGAGACCATCTCTTCTGACACCAATTTGTTAGTGCTATCACCATCAATGATCACATCACAATATTTATTCCCACATTTGCACTTGGTATGAAATAGACTCCTCCTTTCTCCTGGTTCAATATCACCACTTAGTAGGACCCTTTCATTTACTAAAGTCTCTCCTCTTTTTGCATCCTCTAAATGTGATGATTGTGCATCCTCATATACATGAGCAACCCTAGCTTGGCCCTCAGCTCTCCTATATGTTCTTCCTTATCATTGAGGACATTCAAAAGCATGATGGCCTTGTTCATTGCAATGGAAATAGGTACCACAAAAACCTCCTCTTCATGTACCTTTTCCATGTCCTCTACCTCTTCTGTCTGATCTCAAAAGTTTTGATCACAGGAGCGATTGAAATCCTCATTCCTTTGGTTCCTGCTAGTACCCACATCTTCATTTTTCTTTTGGATCTCATTTAGACCTCCAGATGACCTACCACTACCCCTTCCTCCTTAAGGTCACCCTCTTTGTCTCCCTTCAAACTTTTTATTTAGCTTATCTTCAACTCATAGGGAAATTGGTATGCCTCTTCAACACTGGTCATTCTTACTAGACTTAATTCCTCCTAGGTGCTAGGTTGTAACCCATTGATATAATGAACAACCTTTTCCTTATTTTCTTTTGCATGCCCTTCTCTAATCAAAAGTTGATAAAACATCTCCATATACTCCTAGACTAATTTTCCTACTTTCTTTAACCCATGCACCTTCTTAAAGAAATCAAGCTCGTAGTCAACAAGAATGAACTACTTCTATAGTTTGTCCACCATGCGATCCCACCTTGTGATCTTCTCCTTTCCTCTTCTATTTCTCTCCAATTGAACCTCTTGCCACCAAGTTTTTGCATGGCCTTTTAGTTTTGCCTTTGCAAACTTAACCCTATCTAGATCCCTGATATCCTCATACTCAAAGTACTCTTTCAGTTCATTGATCCAATCGATCAACTCATTTGGTTTCAAATTTCTAGAAAATACACCCACATCAATTTTTGGTCTTTTCCCAAACTTAGTAATGGCCCTAAAAAGTCTCTCCTCTGCTTGATTCAAAACTTCCCCTTCAACTTCCCCTTCTAATCCAATTTCTTCTTCTTCATTGTCATCCTCACTTTTGTCACCTGCAACAACATTTGTTCCTCTAAGGACCTCCTCCTGCAATGCTTGAACCTGCCTTTGGAGGGCTATGAGCTCCTCAAGATTAATAGCTCTGGCCCTTCCACCATGCTCTCTTTATGGAGGCATCTTCTTAACTCAAACCCACAACCACACAGTCTTGGTGCAAACTACCTCATAGTTAGTGCTTTATCTACACACTTAGGAAAACCTTGCTCTGATACCACTTGATGGGGACAAGACCCAACCGCAGAATGGACACAATAGGAAAGGGAAAAATTTATTAACTATGAAAATATTCTACTACACTTAGAGTAGAGAAAAAGACTCCAAAATATGCCCTATGGGCTCACAATAGCATAAATTTGGAGATAATTTCTTCTCCTAGCACCTTCTCTCAAACTCCACTCTGAACTATCTTTTACAATGCCAGAAATATCCTTAAATAGACCCCAAAGGGTTAAGAATTAGGAATAAATTCTAGAAAGTGCTAGTTGGCATCCACCAACCAAATTGAAGGTTCCAAAAGTCACGTTAGAAGTCAGCGCAAAACTAGAAGAATCCAAAAATGGTAACCAAACTTTCAGGAGGCATAACTTTTGAACCGTAGCTCCAATTGACGAACTGTTTACATTTCCAAAAAGCTCTTGAAGCGTTCTATAGCCATATGGACCAGCATTTCTCATCCCCCATTTTTTGGCCCTATATGAGGTCATTTAATGCCCTACACCCAATTTTAAAGCATTCTTAGGAGGTCTCCAAAAATTGAAAAACTATGATAACTTTCAAACTGTGCAGTCTTTTGACCTTGATTCTTTTTTTGGAATGTTCTAAACTACAATTTTAATCCTTCCTCCAATTTACACCTTCTAATCCACCATAATTATGGCTCAATTACATAGTCCTATTTTTTTGGCATTTACACATATCCCAAGGTGCTTAAATACTCTAGCCCAAAACACTGATAGTGGAACCGTGACAGTTGGAACCTTTATTTGACCCAAATGGGTATCCAGATATGAAAACACATGAAACAGAAATTAAGTCTAAGTACATTTTTTTGGGTGACACAGGATTGCCCTTATACCTCTAGATGCTCCTCCATCATGCTGATATATTTTTATCCTATAAAATAGACTATTTTTAATAGTTGCTTAAAGACACATTCAATTACTTCCAAACATTTGAAGCTAATAAATAATACTCTAATTCTTTTGCTAGTGTGTGATGTTGATGGTGATGATCATTGATGCAATAAAATTCATGTAGAGCATATGATATGATCTACATGATGCATCTTCCATCTACTTGATTTTGAAAATATAGTTTTAGGTTTAAAAAAAACATATTTAATGTGTTATAACTTTTGGCCAATTTAATGGTTATTTCTAGGCTTGTGATAGATATATAGTAATTCACATGCTTTATGATACATAGGTGAAGAATTGTAGGGAGAGTAATATTAATTTGTAGAAGTAAAAAAGACATTTAAGATGTAAAGGCTATAAAACAATGTTAATTGAAGCTACAACATATATTTTAAGCCTCATTTTTGGAATGTAGTTCTAAGTAGTTCAGTTATCCATGTATTGATCCTTTCCTAGAATAAGATGTAATCATCAAAAACTATAAGTTTTTGATATTCACAAGGCAATAAGGCTTTTTGTAATTCAAGATAGTATACACCTTTTCCATTAGGCCTAAAACAAGGAAACAAGACTGTTATATATAGTGAGTACTAGTCTCTAACCATTTTTTTAAGAAATTTAGATTTTTCGTGAAAAAAAATGTGTCACATGCTATGGTATTATTGTTCTAATTTATTCACTTGAATACAATAATTTACAAAATGAATGAATAATGGTTAATTTTTAATTATATATTTTTTATTCTACCTTTCCACCTACTAATATAACACTTTACATATAACACATATTGACCTAATCAAAAGGCATAATAATTCCTTTTGAAGTCATATAGAAAGAAAATTATTATAATTAACATTTTAGTGAAATAAATGTACTAATAGAGATTTTATTCAAAATTATACCATCTTTATGACCAAAATCTACACCTAAGAAATAAATAACTACATAATTAGTGAAATGTCAACTCAATTAAAAACAATGAAAAATAAATCATGGTTTTAGTTCTGAAATGAATTTGTTGAGCGTGTTGTATTAGTTCTGGTAATATTTAATAATAATTTATTTTAAACAATCTTAAAGGTTTTCCACAATTTTTGAATTGATGAAGTGAAACTATTGCATAGATTCAACAATTTGAGAAACATATATTGATTTCCATGGCTCAGAAATAATTGAATACTGATAATAGAATTAACTTGTTGGCAAAGATTGATGAGCATACTCAATCTTATATTTGCATTAACTTCAACATATACATTAATAACAATAGGGAATGTTGAAAGACTACTCAGTGTCACATACATGTGAATTTAAGAATCTAATTGATGGCCTTTTATAGTGTTGTTAAACAGATTTTGGGAGTGTTTCTTCAAAATTAATTTAATTTGTTCTGAGTGTCAACTCCTATAATAGTTGGAGATATTACACTTAGATCACAATTCAAATCATGATATTTCTCTACACTTGACAAGGGCAATTCCCTCATATGATAAAAATATTGATAAATTATTTTCATACTTTTCACATGAAAGTATTAAAAATAAAATAAATAAAATAGATGACATGAACACCATTGGTAGGCATACAAATACTAGTTAAGATTCTCAGTTGATAATGAGTGAAAAAGGGGTTTTAAAAATACAATACAATAATGATAAAACATCAATAATAAAGTTTAACTTACAAGATAGGTTGTTCCAAGATATTCACAACAAGATGCCAAAAAAAGAATGCATTATGCCAAATCAATTGCATAGTTTAGAGAGGTCATTTGATTCCATTTGTACATAAAGAGATTACCAATTTGACATAAAAAAAATTAGTAATGATAACTAATGAAGATTATTAGTATAAATATAAAGTTTTTCCAAAAAAAAAAATCTAATGAAGCCATATAAGCCATACAACTAAATGAATTATATAGTTTCTAGTACTCATTGGAGAAATCTTGGGTATTCATGGGTGTTCCTCTAGAGTTGATGCTTATCATAGAAAAACCTCTAATATCATAAACTCTAGTACATAGTGTAAAATAAAAGTCTCTTTGCAAATTTATCCAAATTTCTCCCCCCATTAATAATTATTTCTTACATTACAAATGAGCTTTTATTTATAGACTCCTTTTAATGATTAGCTTGTGTAACCACTTAGTATTTAACCACCTAGTCAAGCACTTGCAATATCCATGTAACACCCCGCCAAGGGATCCAAAGAATTAACCTAAAGTTTCACTAAGTTTGGTAGCATTTTTCTTTTTTTTTTTAAACATGAAAGTAAAACCATTCATAACATAGTAGCGAAAGCAATAACAATATCCAATTGAAAGTAGACATAAACATACATACATAATAGGTTACATTCTTTAAGGATCCCTTTATGTTGAATCACATCTAAATCAACTATTAATGATTCCATCTAATACAACATCCACATGAAATAATAATGAAAAGTCCAATGTTCATAAATTACATTTCCAAATGCTCAATCATCCATTATACATGCCACAGGGTATGAAAGCCTTAAAATAATATACATGTGTGAAATAAAGTACATCACCATCCTATTCTAATCCATGATGCAAATACAATGAAGTAAATGAAACCATATGTCATGCATGATACATCATCATAGAAGTTATATACATCAATCAAAAAGGATAAACATTTAACACAAACAAAATTGATTAGTGCATGGTTCCTCCCAACCATAAATAGCATCCTTAGACCATCACAGGTCCTAGCCATTCCTCCTTGCATAACATTCCAAATCACCAAAGAGATCATCAATATTATCAAATAGGAATGTTACTCCTAAAAACATACTATATCATTTGCAGAAAGTAATCTAATATGCAAAATAAAGCATAAGATAACATCATCTAACATATGCAAATCATCAATGTAAGGATACATGTTTACCATCATAATCCATGAATAGAATGAAGATAGATGCCACAAAGAATGCATCAGCCATAGTGTCTCAAACAAATCTCAAATGATAAGAGTGGAAAAGCACTACCACCCGACCACATGGTACCTAAATGGTCCACTCCTACCGCACTGAGGAGATAATCTCAAGTCCCAAATAGGTTAACAAATCACTATCATAAATACTCTCTAAGTCTAGGAATCCTAAAATTATACTAACTCAAAGGTTCCAATCACAAACTGACATCTAATTCCAATGGCACAACAAGACATGTAGGAAACCTACTATGCAAGCGAAAAAGTGTCATCGCACGGGGCACGCTAGAGTTACCTTGGTAGTCTCCCAATAGACCTAGTGATCCCTATGTGGCCACTAGTATCCTCTCATATAGACGAGGCATACTATGGAATGCAAGGTCACAACCAAGCATTCTCTCTACTCCTATCCCAGTCTATACTAGCACTCGAAGCATCAGCGAGAATAAAACAATTATCTTATTAGGTTCATTTAAGTCAGTATTAGGTGTGAATGTTTTCACTTATTAAGACAACTTACAATGAGTTACCTTGGTACCCTCTTAGGGCCCTGACCCCCATTGCAAGCCACTTCCTGACACTACAAGTAGATAACCTACCCTAAGCTCATGGAATCATAAATCACAAAATCACCATAGTCCTATACAAGCGATTGGAAAAATATCAAAAGATAATCCACAAAAGAGCATCAAATCTCCATGAGCAAAAGAAAAACATCCATAGATAATCATGACCACAATAGTTCTCTATTGGCAACTGAAGGTATCCCTGATAATCACAATAATCATTGGTTCTCAAAAAGCAACCAAAAAGTATCTCAAAGTAATATTGTGTTGGTGTTTTATTTTGATGTTAACAGTACTAAAACTACTAGGCGACAAAAGGCTTAGTACCTAGATATCAGTACATACACAACCTAAAGAATAGCCAATTCTCATTATCACTTGCATATGCAAAGTACTAGGGCCCAACTTCAACAAAACCTTAGACGGTTTTCTACTCTTTTGGCTCTGTAAAACCAGGGCGGGTGCACTCGGGGATGGTTCAAAGATGGAATAATTGTATGAGAATTATCCTTAGTTTCATTTTGATTCTCATCTCTAAATCCTCAAACATATAGGTAAATAACTGATAAACACATCCCTTGAACATATATGGCCAAGAAATCTTCTATAGCTCTGCAGATGTTTCCAACAACAATGGCTAAATGAAGCTAAAATAATCCAAGCAGGCAAGTGCTGGCCAACTTTGAAAATCTTACAGGAAAGATAAATGAAAATTGATTTTATGATGTATTTTGAAAAAGCTAGTTATAATATACTTCTCTTTTGGCTGAAATACTTTCGATCAGTGCCTAATCCATTGGGAATTCAGAGTCAAGTAAATTCTTAGATCTAATTTGTTGCCTTGCAACGAATTTTCATCAGCAATTCTTACCAGAATTTATCATTCAAAAATCCTTATTAACACTCAAGCAACCTCATCACATTCATCAAAGCCGTTACTTAATCCATTGAATTAACAGCAATAACAAATGGATGTACAGTCTTACTAAATTGCAATCAATTGCATAAGCTTTTACTCACACAACATCAAGGTAGTTCAGTATTAAAAAGGAGACAAAATTCAGAGAAGAACAGATATGGGGACAGTTCATAATTTGTATTCATTTCCTTTGAAAATGATATATCCTTTACAAAAGACCCAGAAAAACCTTCAGAGAAGAAGCACAGTTCTTTCTACATTCATCCATATCTCAGAAATTTTGACAGAAAAAGTATACTATAAATTTCTTTCCCAAAAATGTTTGGACCAAAAACAGAACTAAGCATAATGCTTAGTGAAAACCAAATTCGGACCCATCTTTAGCCTTGGGATCTCACTTAAATAATGTGAGATGCAACAAGCTTCAGGCTACAGTAGGTGACAGCTGTCCTTCTTTTGAAAAACAAAAATCAAGAATAACAGAAAGGTTGATTACAACAGCACTTCTTGGCGGGTCCCTTTTTGTTATGCTTCTTGGTTGTTATGATCTGCTCTCGCAATCATTCCTCATCTTCAGAGTACATACCCATAAGGTCTGCAAGTGATGTATCATCTTCTGTTACATGCAAAATCAATTTAACCTGGGGATTTTCTATGTCATCATTGCTGACTACAAAAGTAACTATTACTCTTACATCTTCCTCGTCATCGTCCCCTGACATCTGTTCACTAAACTGATCTTTCCATCTATTAAAGGTATCATCATCTGGCCAATCAAAACTTAGGGTTTCTCTTTGTATTTTTATTAAAGAATTGGTATTTTCTTCTAAATCATCAAATTCTTTTCTTATATCAGCATAATACAATTGTATTTTTACCAGCTCTTCATTTGTCTTTGCCCAAAACCAATAGCCAGTCTCACTGATGATGTTTGTTATTCTGTTATCGAATAATTCATCCATTTCCTTTTTCCATTTGTCTTTTTCCTTTACTGTATCAACAGATTCTAAGGCACAAGGAAATAGGGTGAATTTTTTAGCAAGATATCTTGAAAAACAGAGTGTCAATTTCCTCTGTAAAGAATCTCTTTTATTTTCAAAATTATCTAATTGATTCAATAAATCAAAAATCCTCTCAACCTGATGATAAGGCATTTGAACTGTAGATATACAAATAATTGTAACATCATTATTCCTCTATCTCCACTTCTGTGCAAGAGAATCTAGTCCATTCTTTTCTTTATTTAACTCATCTATGAGGGTTACAATCCTTGTCAACTGATCATAAAAATTTGACCATTGTATTTTATCCCTCAAGTACGTCACACCCTGCCTCCATTTCTCTTCCTGCTGATTTCTAAATTCTATCTGCCACTCATGCAATTTGGTTTTTTCTGCTTCAAATTCCTCTGCAGTATAGAATTGGGGTCTTTCAGGGGTGTCAGGTATCTCAATAATAGGGGTTAATCCCACAGATGACTGTGGGGGATATGCAATTCTTAGTGTACTGGATTCTCCCACTTTTCTCTTTCCAAGTACCTTTTCCAATTGAGATATCCTATTTTCTAACTCAATTCTCCTCTTTACCTCTTGATTATAGGCTTCCACCACTAGGTCATATTTATTATGCATATCCATCATTTCCCTCTCTTCTCTTTCCGCAGTAGCTAGGGAAAATTTAGAATAATCCACATTCATGTGGGCTGTCTATACATTTGAAGTGTCAGCAACTCTTCTTACAATGATACTCCCTATTAATCCTGAATCATCAGGCTGTGATGAAGTAATTCTGGATCCTCTTCTCAGGGACCACATAACAAGGGCAGCTTGATCATTGCTGAATGATGTACCCAAGAATTCCTCTTTATTTGGATCCTAGAGTCCTAAATTATTTGAAACAAAATTAAAAATTAATGCGTCAGCAATGTCCCAATTGGGCAATAATAAAACATTAGCATTTTTTACCATCTGTCTTCCCTCATCAGGGGTTATATTTTGGAACTCTTGAACCATTTGTTCCTTTATTAGATTTTGAATGGAGGTCTCATCCATTTCTGGATGTTTTTCTCTCATATTATTGCACCTTTGCTCAAAAATGTGCATGTTTACTCTCCACGCAAACTGATGGAAAGCCCTAGATCTTACAAAATTGTTATCAGACAAAAAATGCTGACTGGCTTGTTCCAAAATAGGGTCCAATTCCCTTCCTCTGAAATCTGCTATAGTTAATTCAAAACTTGGTACAGGGGGTTCCTGAGGGTTCCCTTCATCAATCTCTGCTTGTGTAACAAAAATTTCTCCTTGTGACCCCATTTGTTCGAATTGCTCATTGGTGAGCTGTTCTTCCTCAACTCTTATTGGGGTTTGAGAAGGTGAGCCACTTTCATCAGGGGATTCTTCCTCCCTTATTATTCTCCTTCTTTTGGGGGAAGGTTCAGGGGGTCTTTCTTCTAGGACAGTGCTGGTGGATCCAACTATCTGTTTTTCTTTATGCACAACGGGCACCTGCTGTCAGACAATAGTATATCCTGTTTTCTTCCGTACCACCAGTGGACCTATTCCAATGTTGGGAGTGAAACCCAATTTTCTCATAATTTCTCTGGCTTTATCTGGAAAAGAATTAATAAAATGCTGTTTCTTCTCATTCATTACTTCCATTATCTCAAAGAAAGTACTCATGAGCTTATGTATTTTATCTGCATTGTTTGCAGCATTACTAAGAGGACTGAAATTTTTATCAAAACAATTAATGAATTCTAAAACTTTTGAATAGACTCTCCATTTTTCTTTCTTTATTTCTTGCTCATGGAGAGAATATTCATTTCTTATTATATCTTCAGGAAAATAGAATTCATTCTGAACTGGACGAAGCTTGATTCTCAATCTAAGGGTAGAGTTAAAGAAACCTTCTGTATCACAAAAACGAGAGTGAGACACTGCCATTTTATATTGATCCAAAAATTTATGGAGAAAGACCCACCCTTCTTTAGTTATCACAAACTGGTGGGCTATAGTACAAGTAGGAAAAATTGATCCTGTCCCCCTTTTGTGCAAAAAGGCCTCCTCCACTCCTCCCAACTGCCACAAAAATTCAGCTATCCCTACCTTTAAAGGTACCTGATAGGGTAACACATGGGGTGTTCCTTTGAAACCATAGACCCTGATGACCGTTGAGACTGAATATGGGATAATATCTCCCCAATTATGTGAAACTTTTAGATTATGGGTTTTGTCCATAGGCCTGACAAGGTGCATTAATGCCTTAGGGATTCTGGGATTGTCACTCAATATGAGGCACCTTAGTTTGGAGGCAAAGTGCCTATCAAATCTAACGAAGCTAGCATTTTCTGCTTCCCAGGTCATGTCTGCACTCCATAATTGGACTGGCAGTGCTTCCCCTTCTTGTTCTCTATTTAAAACCATTTCTTTACCAAAATAAGTGGCCCCTTTAAAAAGAAACATATGCATTAGTAAGGAATACTTACCCCAAACCTTTTCCACCTTGCCCTGTGCAATCCCCACCAATCCATGATGAATCTCATTTGCCAAGTAAGATGCAAAATCAAAAATTATTTCCACACCAAAAGAAGAGATTTGGGTGATCATATACATGAAGCTCACCGGAATAAAGTCTTCTTCGCCCTCTCCGAAGACTCTGCACAGGGTCCTATATATCTCCACTGCCCTGGCATTAAAACATGATTTCTTGAAGGGCTCTTTAGAAGATGATGTTATGGTTGGGAGGCCTCCAATTCAGCCTATGTGGGCTTTCAATGCACCCTGTCTAACTACATCCCTCTTGGATATATATTCTTTTTCTAAATCTATCAGATTAATAGGCACATGATACATGGTGAGGGGTCCCAGACTGAAAACCTTCCTAATCTCCTCGGGACTGATGGTAACTAAAGCCTCACCATCTATTCTCCTCACTACCTTAGTGGCTTGGTCATAGTTTATTTTCTATGGCTTCAAGCAGGTCAAAATCCATAAACACGCTGGGGACAACAAGCTTCCCAAGATCAAAATTCCAAATGTTGGCATGAGGGGCATATAACTTTCTCTTTGCAAACCATTTCTTGAATAAACTCAAACCAGTTTGAGCAGTTTGAGCATCCCGGACCCAATTACCCTTATCATACAATCCATCAGCTACCCTAAGCCTAGGGTTGAGTGAGGTTAACCTCTTAACTTGCACCATTTCTACAGTGGACTCAGGAAGTAACTCAAGCAAATCATCATGCACATTTCTATCCAGGTAGTTTACTGCACCTGTAAATCCCTTCTTAGGAGGAATCTTGGGCTATCCTTTTTAAAACTTAAAAGCTCACAAAGATAATGGCAGTTTTACTTACTTGAATTCTGTCTCAATTCTCCTTTGTATTCCTGCAAAATTTCAGCGAACAAATAACTTGACAATTTTTTATCAACCTTGGCACGCTTTTCTTTCAGTAATGGCTTCTGCACAAGAATGGCTTCAAATCTTTTCTCGCGTGAAATGAAACTGATGCAATCTCTCTGTATTATACTCTGTTTTTCCTCACGGACGAAGCTTTCTTGTCTAATTAATATAGAGAGTGGCACTACATTTTTTATTTAAAACTGCGCCATTGATCTTCAAAGATCCTATGATCATGCAGTACAAAGAGAACAACTAGGAGTTATATTTGCCATGTCAGTTATTTTACCCAATGAGAGCTTGCCACGTACATAATTCTATCTTTTGATGGCGCTTACCTTTAGACCCACTGACGACGGAGAAAACGTGTCAGCATGTCGCTACTTCGTTATGCATAAAGAACAAGCACCTTGCCATGACGAGGCGGCGACAACCGTTGATCAGATCAAGAAATGATCGAAAGATATGGTACAGGACTTCTTAAGAAAGAAGGCGGTGGGCCCATCTCGCTATGTCACTATAATTATCTTCCTTGCAACTCTTCATAGCGAGGTAGCGAGCTCCGTTGATCCACTTCAAGCTGACGTTCCAGATTTTTGGTACATTTAGTCAGGTAGGTATTAATGAGAATCGGATCTCTGCATAGCTGGCACATGTCAAAATTTATCACAGTCATCTTTCATTACACGTCATCAAAGATCTTGCCGATCTTTTGCCATTTTACGGGGCCTCGCTAACTCGCTAACGGTGAAGCACCTCAATTTTCTGATAGCGAGGTAGCGAGCTTCGGCACTTAAAAGGATTCCGTGCCAGAAAATGCAAGGGGTACCCAGTAATCACTTCTGTTAATTAAAACTGATTTTGACAATGGTATTTATGACTGGTCATGCCACCTGGTGTAATTATGATACAAGCAAGATGCAATGTCATCATTTTTAGATTTTCACGTGGCCTCGCTACTTCGCTAACGGTGAAGCACCTCAATTTTCCGATAGCGAGGTGGCGGAACTTCTGGAAAAATCAACATTTCGGCTCTGATGTCAAATATTCTTGTGGGTCCCTCTCCCCCTTTTTATGGAAAATTGCAAAGTGTACCTGCACAATAAAGCATTTAATAAGCAAATCTCCGATCGCCGCACCTTCACTTCATGGTCCCACCGCTTAAAAACTCAAGACTTGCTATCTCGCTATACTTAATGAGCATGCAACTCTCAATAGCGAGGTAATGCCAGCGGTAGATCTAATCGGATCTGACGGTTAGGACAAATAGGAAGAAAGATAACCCGGGAGAAAGGAAAAGGAATACGAAAGCATATTCGCTTCTTTTGAAATTTGAAAATTTTGCGCCCGACCATTTATGAATAGGGATGAATATATGGCTTATATGGAAAATATTTCTTATCGATGGTTTATCCAAAACCTTATACTTCACTTAGACATAGAACATCTGACTTTTCTATGGTTTAACTGAAAAATTTTTTACTGCAGAAAAAGTCAGACCAACAGTGGCTCTGTCTGGGGATGATAGACTACTTGAGTCTATGCAAGGATTCAGAATCTATGGGAGAGCAGACCACACATCTGGGAAATGACAACTTCTTCAGAGAGCAGAGAGCAACACACAAAAACAAAAACTCAGACTGTACAAGGATTTACAGAAAACAGGACGCCAGGAAAACCTAAAACTATTGTTCATGGAAGAAAATAAGTATTTTTTCAAGAAAAATACCTCTTCAAGAACTGTCCATGAATTGGCAATTCAAGAATATTATCAAACATATCTTTGATTATGTAAGAATCTTCACCCCAAGCATTCTCAATGAGATATGGGCCTAACCAAATGGGATCAAATTTGCCATGTTTTCCTTTATCTTCAATTCTGGCGTTCCACATTAAGACTAGGTCTCCATTTTCAAATTTCTTGTTTACAGTTCTTTTATCATAGAGTGTTTTGACTTGTAGCTGCAATTTTTGGTTTCTCAGAGATGCTTCTCTTCTGGCTTCGGTCAATCCTACCAATTCATTCTTTCTTTCTTTCATTTCATCAGTATTATCTTCATCATATGACTGGATGTAATTGTATAATCCCATCAAATTGTTCTGGGGCATTCTAGCTTGAATTCCATACACTAAATCAAATGGAGCCACCCCAATTGCCTTCTTTACAGTTACTCTGTCAGCCCATATTGCCAACTGTAACTTGGAATCCCATGCCCTTTTATTATCATCCAAGGTTCTCTTAATGATTTTCAACAGGCTTTTATTTGTGGACTCAGCTTGTCCATTCCCTTGTGGATGATATGGGGCAGATGTTGTTCTTGTCATTCCATATTTATCACAAAACTTGATGAATTCCTCAGACCTAAAACACATAGCATTATCTGTGACAACTTTCTGTGGACATCCAAATCTGGAAATGATATTATTCAATAAGAAATTATTTACCACTTTACTCGTTGCATTTCTGGTAGGGATAGCCTCTACCCATTTTGTAAAGTAGTCAGTAGCAACCAGAATCCAAGAATAGCCAGTACTGGACTTGGGAAAAATTTCTCCTATGAAGTCCAGACCCCAGTGTTGAAAAGGTGCTTTAGTTTCAACTGGCTTCAGTGGAGTATTTCCTAAGAATTTCAGCTTCCCAGCAAATCTCTGACAAGGATCACATTTCTTAACCATAATTTGAGCATCTTTGAACAAAGTGGGCCACCATAAACCAGCTCTCATTATCTTATGCGTAGTAGTCTTGGCCATGTAATGTCCTCCACATACTCCAGCATGCATTTCTTTCAAAATCTCTTTTGCCCTTTCTCTGTCAACACATTTCAACAGAACTCCTTCAAAGTTTCTCCACCATAAGTTATTTTGAACAATTACATACCTGATGGCTTGCAATTTAATATTCCTTTTTTCATTATCAGGCAGATGGGGAGGAACTTCCATGTGTTGCAAATAATGTATAACATTAATGTACTAGTCACACTGGTCCATGTTGCATAAATCAGTTCTAAAATCATCATTTACTAGGTTTATCTGATTAGCTTCCAGGTTAGTAAGTTTGGCCAAACCTTGACCTCTTACTAACTTAGTTATCTGCATATGAATGTTAAATTCTTGGATTCTATTGATCCATCTGCATCTCCTTCCTGACACTTCCTGCTGAGAGAAAATATCTTTAACTATAGCACTAGGTACAAAGGCAATAATAGTAGCACCTACCAAATAACTTCTGAATGCTAAGGGTAATTCTGCATCCTAGGCTATCTATTGAAATTGCTGTTATTCATAGGGGTTCTCTCAGTAACATTTGTCTTATTGAAAATAGTGGGATTCATCTTCTTGAGCATTTCTAAAATATGGCCTATAGTAGGTTCTTCAGGCCTTTTTCCTATGGGAGTTTTGTCACCTTCCCTTTTATTATTATTCTTAGGGTTGAAAAGCTTAGGATCATCCCTCCTCCCTAATTTTCCAGAGGCCTTTCTATTATTTTCTATATTCACTGCAACTCTATAGGCATCTCTCAAAGTTTTAGGATCCTTATCTCTCAGTTGGTAGGCCATTTTGCTATCAAAGGCATTGAAATAGGTTGTAAGACAGACGTCTTCATTTAACCGCATAAACTGAAATAGTTTGTACATCCCTTTCTGAAATCTCACATTGAAATCAAATGTGGATTCATTTGGATTCTTCTTGATATTGTTGAACGCATTCAACATGAATCCTACATTAGTATTGTCCCCATATTGTTCTTTGAACGATTTCTCCAAATCACTCCATGAAGTAATACTATCATCAGGCAACCTCCTGAACCAATCCCTTGCATCCTCTGTGAGTGAATGCACAAATAATTTCATCACCATGTCCTCATGTTCAACTTCATAATCATTGAGCATGTCAATGAAAATTCTCAAATGTTCTTCACCAGTAACAGCATTATTTCCAGAAAACTTAACCACTTTATCCCTTAAATCAAAAGATATGGGATGGGGGGCACTAGGAATACTGGCAAATGATATTTGTCTATATTTTTCGAGGTATATAGGTTTCTTCTGGAAACCAGGAGCATTAGAGGTACTAGCTGCATTAGCTTGAGTTAGGAGAGCAGCTTGGGATAGCTGTGGTGGGACAAATGGGACTTGAGTGCCAATATTGGAAGATGAGGTAGGAGCAGATTGGGGTGCTTTCCGAGTCAGGATTATGGGAGCATTAACTGGTGCAGGATTTGTAGGTGGGATAGACAAACTAGGCCATGAATTCAATGCAGAATTAGACTTTATGAATTAGATTTTCCTTCTGGTTTCTGCGGTCTGAGCTTCATTTTCAACCTTCTCAAGTTCTTTTGCAAGGTCTTCCTTCTCCTTTCGAGCCTTCTCTAGTTCTAGATCTAATTTTGATATGGAGGGTTGTATAGGTTTGCTCAGTATGGCTTGAGGCTCATTTATTTGGATTCCTATAGCCTTGCCTTTCCCTTTATCTGGAACTGTTCCAGTGGGCTCTATTGGATTAACTTGAATGGGTTTATAAGCTTGAACTTGAGCAATAATTGGTTCTTGTCTTTGATTTAGGAGTTTTTCCTGTTGTTGAACTTTAGCTCTTAGATTATCAATATTTCCAAAGACGTCCTGATGGAGAGTGGGGGTATTCTCTTCTAATTTTTTATTTTGCTCTTTCAAAGCAGCCATCCTTCTTAGCAAATTATCTCTTTCTATTATTGCATCCAAAGTGGCTCGGTCCCTTTCCTTTTCAAGATGGATGCGCTTAGCTTCTTCCTCAACAATCCATTTCTTCAAAAATCCTATTTCAGATTGCACTTCTTTAGAATCAGCAGAGGTTGCCTCGGAATCAGCAGGATCATCTAGATCTATAAGGTTTGATTCCATATATGGGGCTACTCTGGGATTAAAAAGGGTATCAGATGAACTCCTGAATCCTAGCCTACAATTTATATCTGCTACAGGCCCTGGTCTTGGTGAAGCAATTCCCATAGTAGATACGTCTTTATCTTGAAAAACTCTCTGATCTGGTAATGGGGTACTGAAAATACCTCCTAAAAGTCTTGTATTTTCAGATTCAGAACTAAGCGAAGATGATTCTCTTGCTATTATTGGTTGATAATGGGAATTTACGGAGGCATTACCTCTAGGCTTCCAAGTAGGATGTGGATCTATTATTTTCTTATTTTGGTTCTTCCTACCACCTTGGGGTAAATCAGTATACATTGGTACATCGGGATTGGCTCTCATGTAAGCCCTTGTGTTTTTTCTCTTGTCAGCCATATTCTCCTTTTGTTACAATAAGCACTAGCTTCAAAACCTTGACTGAGTCGCCACCCTTTTTCGAGAAAATATAATAACACTTCTTACTGATAGAAAGAAAACAATACACAAGTGGGAACAGAAATACGGCACAAAGAGATCAATCACTGATGTTGTAAGACTGCAACTCTTGCTTGTTAGATAAGACACTCGGATAAGCTGGATGCGTCAGTGTATAGCAATGGTACTTGGGTTTATATCTTTTTTAAATTCTCAAGTTTTGACACTAAAGATTCCCCTATAGCTACGGGCAAAATAAAGATCACACGACACATACTTACTTAGTAAGACTAAAGACAACTGCAGTACTTTTTACAGATGTGTTAGAGATTCCCCAGCAGAGTCGCCATTTTGTTGGTGTTTTATTTTGATGTTAACAGTACTAAAACTACTAGGCGACAAAAGGCTTAGTACCTAGATATCAGTACATACACAACCTAAAGAATAGCCAATTCTCATTATCACTTGCATATGCAAAGTACTAGGGCCCAACTTCAACAAAACCTTAGACGATTTTCTACTCTTTTGGCTCTGTAAAACCAGGGCGGGTGCACCTAGGGATGGTTCAAAGATGGAATAATTGTATGAGAATTATCCTTAGTTTCATTTTGATTCTCATCTCTAAATCCTCAAACATATAGGTAAATAACTGATAAACACATCCCTTGAACAGATATGGCCAAGAAATCTTCTATAGCTCTGCAGATGTTTCCAACAAAAATGGCTAAATGAAGCTAAAATAATCCAAGCAGGCAAGTGCTGGCCAACTTTGAAAATCTTACAGGAAAGATAAATGAAAATTGATTTTATGATGTATTTTGAAAAAGCTAGTTATAATATACTTCTCTTTTGGCTGAAATACTTTTGATCAGTGCCTAATCCATTGGGAATTCAGAGTCAAGTAAATTCTTAGATCTAATTTGTTGCCTTGCAACGAATTTTCATCAGCAATTCTTACCAGAATTTATCATTCAAAAATCCTTATTAACACTCAAGCAACCTCATCACATTCATCAAAGCCTTTACTTAATCCATTGAATTAACAGCAATAACAAATGGATGTACAGTCTTACTAAATTACAATCAATTGCATAAGCTTTTACTCACACAACATCAAGGTAGTTCAGTATTAAAAAGGAGACAAAATTCAGAGAAGAACAGATATGGGGACAGTTCATAATTTGTATTCATTTCCTTTGAAAATGATATATCCTTTACAAAAGACCCAGAAAAACCTTCAGAGAAGAAGCACAGTTCTTTCTACATTCATCCATATCTCAAAAATTTTGACAGAAAAAGTATACTATAAATTTCTTTCCCAAAAATGTTTGGACCAAAAATAGAACTAAGCATAATACTTAGTGAAAACCAAATTCGGACCCATGTTTAGCCTTGGGATCTCACTTAAATAATGTGAGATGCAACAAGCTTCAGGCTACAGTAGGTGAAAGGTGTCCTTCTTTTGAAAAACAAAAAACAAGAATAACAGAAAGGTTGATTACAACAGCACTTCTTGGCGGGTCCCTTTCTGTTATGCTTCTTGGTTGTTATGATCTGCTCTTGCAATCATTCCTCATCTTTAGAGTACATACCCATAAGGTCTGCAAGTGATGTATCATCTTTTGTTACATGCAAAATCACTTTAACCTAGGGATTTTCTATGTCATCATTGCTGACTACAAAAGTAACTATTACTCTTACATCTTCCTCGTCATCGTCCCCTGACATCTGTTCACTAAACTGATCTTTCCATCTGTTAAAGGTATCATCATCTGGCCAATAAAAACTTAGGGTTTCTCTTTGTATTTTTATTAAAGAATTGGCATTTTATTCTAAATCATCGAATTCTTTTCTTATATCAGCATAATACAATTTTATTTTTACCAGCTCTTCATTTGTCTTTGCCCAAAACCAATAGCCAGTCTCACTGATGATGTTTGTTATTCTGTTATCGAATAATTCATCCATTTCCTTTTTCCATTTGTCTTTTTCCTTTACTGTATCAACAGATTCTAAGGCACAAGGAAATAGGGTGAATTTTTTAGCAAGATATCTTGAAAAATAGAGTGTCAATTTCCTCTGTAAAGAATCTCTTTTATTTTCAAAATTATCTAATTGATTCAATAAATCAAAAATCCTCTCAACCTGATGATAAGGCATTTGAACTATAGATATACAAATAATTGTAACATCATTATTCCTCTGTCTCCACTTCTGTGCAAGAGAATCTAGTCCATTCTTTTCTTTATTTAACTCATCTATGAGGGTTACAATCCTTGTCAACTGATCATAAAAATTTGACCATTGTATTTTATCCCTCAAGTACGTCACACCCTGCCTCCATTTCTCTTCCTGCTGATTTCTAAATTCTATCTGCCACTCATGCAATTTGGTTTTTTCTGCTTCAAATTCCTCTACAGTATAGAATTGGGGTCTTTCAGGGGTGTCAGGTATCTCAATAATAGGGGTTAATCCCACAGATGACTGTGGGGGATATGCAATTCTTAGTGTACTGAATTCTCCCACTTTTCTCTTTCCAAGTACCTTTTCCAATTGAGATACCCTGTTTTCTAACTCAATTCTCCTCTTTACCTCTTGATTATAGGCTTCCACCACTAGTTCATATTTATTATGCATATCCATCATTTCCCTCTCTTCTCTTTCCGTAGTAGCCAGGGAAAATTTAGAATAATCCACATTCATGTGGGCTGCCTGTACATTTGAAGTGTCAGCAACTCTTCTTACAATGATACTCCCTGTTAATCCTGAATCATCAGGCTGTGATGAAGTAATTCTGGATCCTCTTCTCAGGGACCACATAACAAGGGCAGCTTGATCATTGCTGAATGTTGTACTCAAGAATTCCTCTTTATTTGGATCCTAGAGTCCTAAATTATTTGAAACAAAATTAAAAATTAATGCGTCAGCAATGTCCCAATTGGGCAATAATAAAACATTAGCATTTTTTACCATCTGTCTTCCCTCATCAGGGGTTATATTTTGGAACTCTTGAACCATTTGTTCCTTTATTAGATTTTGAATGGAGGTCTCATCCATTTCTGGATGTTCTGCTCTCATATTATTGCACCTTTGCTCAAAAATGTGCATGTTTACTCTCCACGCAAACTGATGGAAAGCCCTAGATCTTACAAAATTGTTATCAGAAAAAAAATGCTGACTGGCTTATTCCAAAATAGGGTCCAATTCCCTTCCTCTAAAATCTGCTGTAGTTAATTCAAAACTTGGTAGAGGGGGTTCCTGAGGGTTCCCTTCATCAATCTCTGCTTGTGTAACACAAATTTCTCCTTGTGACCCCATTTGTTCGAATTTCTCATTGGTGAGTTGTTCTTCCTCAACTCTTATTGGGGTTTGAGAAGGTGAGCCACTTTCATCAGGGGATTCTTCCTCCCTTATTATTCTCCTTCTTTTGGGGGAAGGTTCAGGGGGTCTTTCTTCTAGGACAGTGCTGGTGGATCCAACTATCTGTTTTTCTTTATGCACAATGGGCACCTGCTGTCGGACAATAGTATATCCTATTTTCTTCCGTACCACCAGTGGACCTATTCCAATGTTGGGAGTGAAACCCAATTTTCTCATAATTTCTCTGGCTTTATCCGGAAAAGAATTAATAAAATGATGTTTCTTCTCATTCATTACTTCCATTATCTCAAAGAAAGTACTCATGAGCTTATGTATTTTATCTGCATTGTTTGCAGCATTACTAAGAGGACTGAAATTTTTATCAAAACAATTAATGAATTCCAAAACTTTTGAATAGACTCTCCATTTTTCTTTCTTTATTTCTTGCTCATGGAGAGAATATTCATTTCTTATTATATCTTTAGGAAAATAGAATTCATTCTGAACTGGACGAAGCTTGATTCTCAATCTAAGGGCAGAGTTAAAGAAACCTTCTATATCACAAAAATGAGAGTGAGACACTGCCATTTTATATTGATCCAAAAATTTATGGAGAAAGACCCACCCTTCTTTAGTTATCACAAACTGGTGGGCTATAGTACAAGTAGGAAAAATTGATCCTGTCCCCCTTTTGTGCAAAAAGGCCTCCTCCACTCCTCCCAACTGCCACAAAAATTCAGCTATCCCTACCTTTAAAGGTACCTGATAGGGTAACACATGGGGTGTTCCTTTGAAACCATAGACCCTGATGACCATTAAGACTGAATATGGGATAATATCTCCCCAATTATGTGAAACTTTTAGATTATGGGTTTTGTCTATAGGCCTGACAAGGTGCATTAATGCCTTAGGGATTCTGGGATTGTCACTCAATATGAGGCACCTTAGTTTGGAGGCAAAGTGCCTATCAAATCTAACGAAGCTAGCATTTTCTGCTTCCCAGGTCATGTCTGCACTCTATAATTGGACTGGCAGTGCTTCCCCTTCTTGTTCTCTATTTAAAACCATTTCTTTACCAAAATAAGTGGCCCCTTTAAAAAGAAACATATGCATCAGTAAGGAATACTGACCCCAAACCTTTTCCACCTTGCCCTGTGCAATCCCCACCAATCCATGATGAATCTCATTTGCCAAGTAAGATGAAAAATCAAAAATTATTTCCACACCAAAAGAAGAGATTTGGGTGATCATATACATGAAGCTCACCGGAATAAAGTCTTCTTCACCCTCTCCGAAGACTCTGCACAGGGTCCTATATATCTCCACTGCCCTGGCATTAAAACATGATTTCTTGAAGGGCTCTTTAGAAGATGATGTTATGGTTGGGAGGCCTCCAATTCGGCCTATGTGGGCTTTCAATGCACCCTGTCTAACTACATCCCTCTTGGATATATATTCTTTTTCTAAATCTATCAGATTAATGGGCACATGATACATGGTGAGGGGTCCCAGACTGAAAACCTTCCTAATCTCCTCGGGACTGATGGTAACTAAAGCCTCACCATCTATTCTCCTCACTACCTTAGTGGCTTGGTCATAGTTTTTTGCTATGGCTTCAAGCAGGTCAAAATCCATAAACACGCTAGGGACAACAAGCTTCCCAAGATCAAAATTCCAAATTTTGGCATGAGGGGCATATAACTTTCTCTCTGCAAACCATTTCTTGAATAAACTCAAACCAGTTTGAGCAGTTTGAGCATCCCAGACCCAATTACCCTTATCATACAATCCATCAGCTACCCTAAGCCTAGGGTTGAGTGAGGTTAACCTCTTAACTTGCACCATTTCTACAGTGGACTCAGGAAGTAACTCAAGTAAATCATCATGCACATTTCTATCCAGGTAGTTTACTGCACCTGTAAATCCCTTCTTAGGAGGCATCTTGGGCTATCCTTTTTAAAACTTAAAAGCTCACAAAGATGATGGTAGTTTTACTTACTTGAATTCTGTCTCAATTCTCCTTTGTATTCCTGCAAAATTTCAGCGAACAAATAACTTGACAATTTTTTATCAACCTTGGCACGCTTTTCTTTCAGTAATGGCTTCTGCACAAGAATGGCTTCAAATCTTTTCTCGCGTGAAATGAAACTGATGCAATCTCTCTGTATTATACTCTGTTTTTCCTCACGGACGAAGCTTTCTTGTCTAATTAATACAGAGAGTGGCACTACATTTTTTATTTAAAACTGCGTTGTTGATCTTCAAAGATCCTATGATCATGCGGTACAAAGAGAACAACTAGGAGTTATATTTTCCATGTCAGTTATTTTACCCAATG